>OU383787.1:1111717-1507756 GCA_910950805.1 Acrocephalus scirpaceus scirpaceus
TTTCATCTTGACTTAAAGCCACTCCCCAGAAACCAAATGCAGTATTGTCATGATAAGCTGAATATGACTGGCAATTCTGCAAACACAGAGGGTGTTTATTTAGCTCTTCCTCTGCTACAAGGAAAAAATCTGTATTTGTAGAACACCATGCACATTACACTGCCTAGCAGAGGCATCAGTCAGCCAGAATCAAGAGGAAACAGGAAAATTTCCTAAAGGATTAACCTGACAACCACTACTCAACAGGCTAGAAGTTTGCCTATGAACCACAGTTAGTGACAACCAGATGTTTTAAGATGTCAAAACAAATTTGTCAACCCCACCTACACACAATTCAGCTCTCATCAGTAACACAAGTAAAGACAAAATACCTATTTTGTTCACATGCATCATGTAAAGAATTCACGCATGGAGTCATCTATACACTAACAGGACATAACGTAATTAACTCTGAGTAGGCAGAATTTTCTATAAATGAGGTCATGTAAAAAAATTTAAACCTACTGAAAAACATTTTCTCCTTCTTTAAGTGTTTTATATGGACTACACAGTAGGGACAGATTTTTTTACGGTATCCAAACTACAAACTGCAAGTCTGCTCCTTTATTTTCTTCCTCATGGCAAGGAACACATGAGAGCCAAGAGTGGCAGCAACTTGCCAGACAGAGGCTACTGTTCTACACCCACACCCCAAATCGAAGTATAATACTGAACAGTGTTTTTGAAGCCTCAAAACCGAGTTCAGCTTCCATTATGAGCAAAACTCCTGAGAAGAGCTAACCTATGTCCTAGGAGTCAATGGGTATCAACTTATGAGGTCGCTGTCAGTACAACTGCTAACACCAGTACTAAATAGTTATTAGGAGCATTAAGAGTATCACCTATCACCTCAGATGGCATGTCTGTGCATGCGCGTTATCAACTCCCCTAATTGTTCACAAGGTTTGTGTCTCCTGAGAAATCTTCAGCATCCAGCAAACACAGAGCTTCACCAGGGTATGATGCGGGGCACATCAGCTGTGCAAACACTCAAGTCTGACTTTAAGATTTCAGAAAATATGTTCAGCTCAAAGACATGAACTACATGTTAGCAAATCTGCAAATGAATAGATTTTACTAAAAAGATGAAAGTCACCAATCCAGAAAAACTTCAAGTCAAGATGTCAAAATTGTGACTTGCAGGTACAAAGAAAGAAATGAAGCTATTCTATGCCTCATGCCCTTGGAGTGGTGTAGGTCAGGAAAAAACCAATTTTTGTAGGTCAGGAAACAACAATCTTTATTAACAATAACCTTTTGCAGGCCCTTTATACAAAATAACATGGACAGACAGACTTATCTGAAAGAGAAAACTGGTACCCTCAGAGAAAATTGTTTACAGTGTCTGCAGGGCACAAGTCACAGTACGGGATAATGTACTTCAACAGTAAACTAATGGGTTCTGCATCAAAAGAGAAGGGACCACAAAGAAAAAAGCCTGTCTTAAGGTTAACGCATATAGGCAGAGAATCCAGTTCTACTCTATTTTTTTATTATAGCAATCAATACTATGTAACTAACTGACATAAATTTTCAGATACTGTACCACATTTAATTTCCACGCAGTAATTCTGATAGAGCATCTCTATTTGAACTAGCACAAAATCTGAGCAACTCTTTCATCTAAGACCAACTGAAGCAATTCTTTCATCTGACTAACTCACTGAAGTCATCTGCAGCCCAGACTCAAAAAGCCTTTCAGGCTTATGCATCCACATACGTTTGTGCAGACCTCGATTCTCCTCAGAGGCCTGCAGGTGGCTTTGCAATGCACACCTGCTGAGGTGTAATGCAACTTGAGAGCTGAGGGCAGGTATACCTGCATCTGCTATAACCCAGGGGGACACAACATCAACTGCCTTCTTCTAGCTAAGAACAATTCTATCCTGAAGACCAAAGTAGCAGCAACTCAAGGAGTAGCAGGCACTTGGGGGAAGTGCTGCTTCATCATAATGATCTCATACTATTTCCTGATGAATTTAAGAAAGGTATTGCCTGAACACATCCAGTAGTCATGAAGTCCTAGTCATCCTGTTTAGGCATATTCTGTAATGCATATATAAAATACAAGCTGCAGGCAATGGTAGCTCCTTCCTCTCTGTTCAGAGCAATTACAGAACTCTGAGACCTATCTGTCAAGTTTGCCACTGCAAAGGCAAGATCCTTCTTGCTCAAATCAGTCCCACATTAACTTTGCCAGCTCACTCAAGCTTTGATTCCAATGTCAAGTGGCACAATTTACATATTAGAAATTGTAATTTCAGGGTCTCCACTTCAGTGCAAAGCAACTATATTTAAATTGTTCTTTCCCAAATCCCACAACATGGTCACTGAAGACCACTTACATTCATCTTCTTTTCTATGAATTAAAATTTTCATTTTAAGCACTGGAAAGAAAAGGTTTTGCTATGTGAATATTGTACATTTTCCTACAAGTTTAGAAGCAATAAGTATTTTCACTTTAAATCCAGCACCAGATAACCCCCACCATTTATTTTATGTGTAGCAGAAAGAGTAAGGAGTCCAAGAAGTCTAAGATAAAACTTGTGAGATAAGTGTGACAAAGCTTTTAAAGTTCAGAAGTTTATGGAATAAACTTCAAGTTTATGGAATCTTCAAGTTTATGGAATAACAAAAATCATGACTGCTGAAAGTTTTATCTGTTAGAAATTGACACCTTTTCTTAAGCACTAAAATCTACCTAATATAGTGAAGTACCACAAAAGGACATTTTTACCAAAAGGTAAAATGATTTAAATATATTCTTTTCAAACAGGAGAATTTTTGTTCAAAAAAGATTGTAAAGATGAAAAATATACCCAATACCCACCACACACCAGACTGAATTATGGATTCAAAAGCTTTCACTCTAAGCAGTACCTCTTGGAAAGCTGTTTGAAAAGGTGGCATAAGTGTTCAGTAGACAGAAAGTCTTGCCTAGAAGACTGGCTCTCTATAAATACCATTAAGATAAAAGAACAGAATTTCAAATACTATAGTAAGAGCCCATGAACCTCATTAATTCCACTTTTGATGGTGTAGCACCACCAAACGAAAATTAGGGAAATCAAGTACAGTTTAAGTACAGAAAATTAATATTTTCTACTGAGTTAGAAAACAGTGGCACTGTGTCAGACATATAACTAATATACAATGATACTGCTTTTCCTCATGAAGAAAAAATGTACTATAGCTCCCAAACAGCAGGCTTCAATAGTGAAGGTGACTTGAGAACTTTACAGCCTTCCCCCTGCACCTTGATGCAATGTTCAGCAGCTGTGAGCACCTCCCAGGAGCTCTGTGCAGAGGGCCACTATGAAGCACAGCATGGAAATGAGCCAGGTGAAAAGTATCCACCCACAAATAGGGAATTAGAGGGGTGGGGGTTTAAAATAAGCAAATACAGTTACAGCTCAGCTCCAAAAGGAATTACTTGCACTTGGAGGAAAGGATAAATAGAAGGGTCAAGATCTTGAGTCACTAGTCAGTGCATTCAACACCTAACAAAACAACTTCTGAAATAAAAATAATTACAGTTTGAAAGAGCCAAGTAGAAGTCTGGTTATTGAAAAGCCCATGACATGTACAAAGCCTGTTTTGATCACTCTGCAGCTATCAGCAGCCAGTCTTCACACCATGCTTATCTCAGGTATGTCCCTCCAGGCAACACTTGGGTTCAATTAAACTGCATGCAGAATACAATACATACAAATCATTACATGCTAATGCATTTAAAGAGAACTCTTTCCCTACCTGATCCAAGCTTATGCCTTTGCATTATTTCAAGATATGGAAGCATTTGGGATTTACATGTAGTAACAGTATGTAAAGTCACACTCATCTTGTTAGGAACAAGCAGTAGCACCTCAAATGAAAAATCATTTCCTGGACTCTAAGAAAAACAGCCGTGAAGCAAATCAAGGCAGGATACATCCCGCTGTAGTGTGCTGGAGCTCTGTGAGCAACTTGCAAGACTTTGGAATTCTTAAACAAAGTACTAATGTAAGATCAACTGCAAAAACAAAAGACATCAGGGAATTCAGCAAGGAGAAAGATGGATTTTATAAAAAAGGCTCAATGAAAAGACAGAAGACATGAGTAGTTTTATGGACTCGCAGTACACAAGAGACATCAGTCACCAAGAGCCAAGTCTGAACAGTTTATCAACAACCAAGGCAGCTCACACTAGACCTAGACTGCCACTCTGGTGTCACGGCAGGCAGAGAGTGCTTCAGAGAATGAGGGTGAAGCAGAAGTGAATGTGATTTTGCAGACTGCAAAGCAGTTAAAATTTCCTTTTTTTTTTTTTGCTAACCAGTAAGTGTTTATCTCTTTCCATTGACCATCTGTTGTGTGAAGATCTTTTTCAAGCACAGCTGAAAGAAACAACTGCACTTGTTAAATATTAGGATTTTTCATCCCACAGAACAGTAAATACTGCAGAAACTGGTACTGGATTTCCAGCCAGGTATGTGCTTGAAGGCAATAAAGTACAAAGAAGCAAAGGACAAAACCTAAAGACAAGGTAGCAGAGAACTGGAGGTATCCAAACTGTTCCCTAATACAGAAAAGGACAGAAGTCTCCAACCAATACTATTTGTAAGCCAGGAGAAAAATAAAAATCAAGTCAGAAACTCAGGGAACTGTTTTTTATAAGGGAACAGAGGTTTAATACGCAAACGAGCTGCTCCAGAAAAGTAAGAGAAGCTGCATAGTAGGATCTTTACCAGAACATGATCTTGAATTCTAGAAGGAACATCTTCATACCTTTCTACAACATGATGTACACATATATTATGCTTCTTCTCCACATAGAAACATGCTAAGACACAGCCCTAAAAGAGACTCCTTCATCCCAAAAGAAAACTGATTTCTGGTATTTTTTGCCTGTCCTGCCTGCTGCCATTTAAAAAAAGAAAGAGATCAGCACCATACTTACACAGTGAACCTGCTGCGGTCCGTCCTCTTTTTGGCCGTTCTTGATTAGCTTTTTCAGAAGCCAAAGAAGATCTGGTCTGAATATTTCTTTTTACAGGGTTCTGCTGTGATTCTGCAGCCTTCTCCACTCCATGAAAGTATTTCATGTGATAATGCAATAACTTGGCTTTGCGGAAGGATTTTGAACAGTCCAAAAACTTGCATCTAAACTTGTGATCTTGGTCAACAGTTGCAGCTTTTTTTGATGCAAGAAAATCTGTTCTCCTACAAGGTTTTGTTACTGTAAGAACAAAACAGATAAATTGCCCCATGCATATGCTGTATTTACCAAATGGTTTCCTAAACTTGAACAGCAAAAAGAAGTTAAGCAAGCATGCATTCACACATATTAGCTATGAAATGCTAAAAATGTTAATGCCTTATCTGCCTTTAAGATCAGTAACTTTAAAGGGAAAACTCTAACCTACACACTGCTCATAAAAACTGTCATGACGCCACCGTTTTAATGAATGTTACAATATTTTGCTTCCCTGAGTCCTTGCGAAACAGCTGATACCACTGCATAGTGCTCCTAAAGATAGAAGACTGAATCACACATTACATCCCTAAGCCTAAACACTAAAAATTATTTGTTCACAACTATTCACACTTTTGGTGAAAGCAAGAAAACAGTTCTGCTTCTCTGCTTACAGTTATTTTGCTATCTGCTTTCTGGATGCACAGTCCCACCACCAAAGCCTGGTTACTTCCAAAGACAATAGAAGCAGTATGTCAGAACATTTTTAAAGTAAAATTGAAATTTAGTTCCATTTTTTAGTAGCAATGAAAAACAAAATTGCTTGCATTTGTTATAAAATGCTCCCTATGAGCTATACTTAAGTTTCTCAAAAAAGCAAGAAAAGCCTGAAGATTCAAATGTAAGAACATTTTAAGGTACCTATTCCACACAGCATTTCTGTGCAACCCAGGGCTGCATCGATCATGAATTTCAGAAAACTTTTAGTTCATGTTTTTGCTAAGAAACATACAAGTCACATATTCCCAAACATTTTTAATTAATTCCGATAACTGTCACCAGTATCTGCACTCAATACAACACGAGAGGAAAAAATGTGGAAACAGATTTAAACAGATCTAGGCAATTATCCATCACTAATATACATAAAGCATCAAAAAATCCCTCTCCAGCTAGAAGACAATGGAAAGGAGGTATCATTTCAAAAAAATAGCTTCTAAATATAAATTTTCAATTTGCTTTGCTGGTACTGAAGTGTTATTTCCGTATTTACAAGAGTTTTCGACTTTCAGGATTAAGAAAGAAGTTTCTTCTTGCAGAAGAAACTGCAAGACCCCAAACTAGCAACAGTGACTAAAACTGAAGGGATGCAGCACATGAATGAAAATTAAGACACTGAATTAGAAATAGCTAGTAAAGAAGGGACAAAAGTACCCAGAAACATTATGAACAAGAATAAGATTTTCTGTAAGTGCAGTAAGGCTTTGAACAGGAGTGTTAAAGGCAGTGTCAACACAATCCTGGAGTAAAAACACAGTACAGCTTGTTCCCAAGTTTTCAGCATGCAGTAACAAAAATGGTGTTACTGAGCAGCAGACTTAAAGGTTGTCACAGTGCAGGGAAGCATCCTAGACAGCTCTGAGGCAGTACCATGTACAAACAAACACAGAGAAAACACCAGTACTTGTACCCTGATGCATAGGGAAAGATTAAGTCATATGCAACACCAAGCTGGATAAAAAAAAAGAATATGCAGTGAAACTGGAGAAGAAAACAGTACAGAAAAAAGACTAGTTTCGGGTATTTCACAGTGGTAATGACCAGAAGGAAGACACTGTGGCACAGCCACATTAAAAACATGCTGACAGGAATATCAATAAGCTGCAGCAAAGCCAGACTCACACTTGCAGAATGATGAAGTTTACTAATACCAAAATCAAAATATACTGCAGACCATCAAAAGCTGCATTCAGGAAGAATGAAAAACTGTTTCAGAAAGGCTTAGTGCAGTGGCCTGTGGGTTTAGTGAAAGCATACACAGAAAGGTTCTCCTGACTGTAAAGAAAAAAACCCAGCATTCGGGACTACAGATGCTGAGAACTTGTTACTATTTAATAACCAACACAAAGCTGGAAAACAACTGCAGCAGAAGGAAGTAATGAGGTCCAAAGACTTAACAAAAAAACATTACAAAGATGACAAGGAAGGTATTACACCATCACACATCTGTCAGGATGAGACCCTTCGTCCAAGCTCAGAGCACTTCCTCTCCACTAAGCTGGATAGATTCTGGAGAAGATATAGGGAATGGCTTCTAACTAATCAGCTACAAGTTGGAAAAGGAAAGGATTGTATTAGCTGAAGTTAGAAATAGGGATTAAAAAAGACATGGGGCAAAGGGAAAGGAAGCAGACAAAAAACTTACTGCAATGTGCAAAAGGAATGTATTCAGAGTAATAAAAATTACTCTGAATTACAGACAATTACAGACAATCCCACAAAATTTGAAACAAAGCTTCAATCATTCCCATCACCACATTTGCTTCCTGTGGTGGAAGCACTTCCTCTGGTGGCACCACCACCAGACTGTGGTGCCTCACCCTAAGGAGCTTTAAGTCAGCAAGCCAGGATGGACTTATTTACCTACCACATACTGCTAGGCTCAAAAATACAACTTTCATGCTGCCTTGAAGGGATTAAAGCCTACTGAGGTGAGCTGCAGGAGAAACAGCAGCTCTCTCAAACTGATGAAAAGGTCTTATGCTTCTCCTTAACTGAAACCCAAAGCTAAGCGAACAAAATTAGAAAAGCAGGTGTAAGTATAAGGCAACGTCTACACACATAAAAAAGTAATTTCAAGAGTGCTAGCAAATACAACTAATAACACGACAGCAGATCTGTGCAAAGCAAAGGCAGCTCACTTTTAAAGTAAAAGGAATTTTTAAGAGTAAACTCACATGAACAGCTGTGGAATGCTCCTGTTTTCAGATAGATGCAGAGCTTTAACTGGCTGCAAAAATTTGCCAATTGACTGCCACATGTTTTTTGGAAAGACAGCTTGATTTAGCTAAATACTGATCACCACTTCTGGTCCCTTGTCATTAGAGGTGCCAAAAGCCAACAGAACACGATTTTGATCTTTCAGTACATGTAATTATTCAGAATTTTGTTGAAGCTTTTTTAAAGGGAAATTCAGTTTTGACAAGCAATTCTCAGAACATGTTACATTTTAAAACACCTCAGTCATAGGAAGACTCCAGACTGTGTTTGCTGTTATAAGTGTCAGCAAACTGACCATACAACCACTATGCATCTTCAATCATCTACCAACCAGTGACTAGAAAAACACCCCTCAAACAGAGTGCTCCCATCCTCAAAAATTCCTGATATTCAAATGCTATAAAAATCATGTTCTTCCTATACATCATGCAAGGTAAAATCTGTACTACCAGAATGCATTACTCAACAATGCCAAAATATATCATACTGAGGAAAAGATAGGTTTTACAGTATTTTCCTACAGGAAGAAATTAATTCCCACTAAGTAGTAGTAGAATTAAAGTCTGCAGACAAGTAATAATGGTAATACTGGGTCACAATATTGTCTTTGTTCTACATATGTAAAGTTACCAATGACTAACTTGTATGTTGTACTTTGTGGAAATCTCACATGCAGCAGACACCCTCCTCTCCCACATACACCACCTCTCCAACAACGTACTTTTGCCCCTTCCCAAGCCCTAAATCTCTTTCGAACCCATGGCAGACTGAGAACACAATGAATGTAACTGTCTGACACAGAGTTACTCTATCTGGAGCATATCTCTTCCCTTGATAATCATCCATAAATGTGTAAATTCAGCTCCTAGTCTCCAACACCAGCTATTTTTAGGACAGCATGCCTGGGCTCTGCAATGTATCTACCCTTCCACAAGAGCAGAAGCCATTGGCAATTTTCAGAGGCATTTTCAGACCCCACCTTGAGGCACCTGTCACTGTCATGCTGCTAAACACATGCATCACCACCAGGTAAAAGACCAAGTCCTGCTGTTTCCCCATCAGGCAAGCTCATTAGCACTGGGGTGTACTGATACAATCCCACAATGAAGACAGAGCATGGAGAGTAAAACACAGATCCACTTTTAACTACAAAGGATTTATCTGTGATAGAATCTTCATCTTAAATCTTCATCTAAAACTGCTCATTAATAACATCTTTTATGTTGTTTAAGTATGGAAATTTAGATTTTTTTACTTGGATTTCAGGTGACAGTATTTGCTCAAAGACCCTGCATAGCTTTTATCCCCAATCCTTAAGAGTGCTCTACAATAGAAACACCTGCTTGCCACATCTGCATGTCCGCTGATGTGCATGTCTCATTTCTAATGTTAACTGAAACAGCCTTCCATTAAATAAAATAAAATCCACACTCAGAAGTGTGGATTTTTACGTGCCACCAGTGTTGTACTTCAGAATTTCATATGAGTGAATATTCTCAAATTAACTTTAATCTAGCTTGCTCAAGTCCTGACAGAAGAAGCAGGAACAAGAGTGCACAAACTCTTTCAGACCCTTTGGGTAGGTGTTAGCCAAGCCCTGTTCCCACAGCTTTGCTGCTTGTATCTAATGAAGCAAGCTCAGGCCACATCCTGCACATTCCATTAGTGTGAATGACACCACACACACAAATATTACACATGCAGTTGGAATTCTCCTGATTTTAAACTCAAATTACAAATGCTCAGCAATAGCTGAAGGAGACCAACTTCAAAAGAGCTCAAATTTCTAAACAGTAGAAGACCATTTACACATCCAACCTGAGCAAAGGAAAGAAGTCAGTTCCCTCCTGCACTACCCATTAGTGGAAAGGGAGAGGACATGTCACTTGAACAGTTACACCAGAGTGAGTGAAAGAAGATATGTGCAAATGAGGGAAATTGAAAATAACCAACAAGCAACACACAGAGATTACTCCAGCAATGCTGAGGAACTGTAAATCTCTCCAAATGCTCTGTTACACTTAAAATTAAACTTGTTTGATAAAGCACAAACTAGGAAATATGTACTTCAAGTTTCTCCAGGTAGCTGCAGATCCAAAGATTAAAGTTATGAGAAATAATCGAACGACAGCACCATGTTCTGACAGTATACTATCTGCAAAGGAAATTTTAATTTGAAAAGGCAAGAAAAGAAAGAACACTCCCCAGCTAAGAGCAAATATAGGGTATATATATTAAGACGGACACTGATGTGTTTGAACCATTTCATAAATTTGCACTAAAGCCTCCAAGTCTAAACATAAGGGTATAAAAATGCACAATCAGGATTCCCAAACAGCAGTAACTGTAATACTACCACACACTTGCAGCACATGAAGGAGAAAAGAACCTGACCTTTTAGGCTGTTAAGTTCAATGTAACCCAGAATTCCAAACACTGAGAACAAGCATTTGTTAACTTCATCACTCATGCTAAAAATATTACACCCAGTCATTTAAAAACTACGATTTCAACTTTTAAGATTGCTGTCCAACTTGAAAGCATAAGATTAAAACTGAGTCCACAAGGAATAAAAATATGCGTTTTTTATCAAGGTTAACACTGCAAGAATGCACAATTTTAACACTTGTACAAGTACAAAACACCTGGTGTCAGTAGGCTTAAGAAATGCATTAACATTAAACATGAAAAACCTGAATATGTAGCAGAAGGTTCTTGAGTTCTGACAGGAAGAGAGGAAGACTCAGCATCTTCAGCTTTTTCTTCCTGCAAACTGGCGTCTGTACTGAGTGCTATGCTATGCAATGTGTTTCCAGGTGATCCTTGTTCAATGAAGCTTTGGTCAGATTCAACAGGAATTTCTAACTGGACTAGAATGAGAAAAAAATTTCTACTGAATAAAATGCATAAAAAAGCATACTGCAGAACATTGAGGGAGAGGGGGAATCCTCATCACATTATAATGGAGAAAAATACCCATCTATGCTCTTGGTCACACAAAATTTTTGCAACACAACTAACTTGTAGCACCCCTGTAAATTTACAGCTGCTTAGAAATACACAACCTAACTAAGTGTTTATAGCCCAGAATAGGACAGATCTCCTCAAACTACTACAAGAGCTGCATCAAAAGGGAAATGCAGTGAAGCACAGGGCAGAAAAGGGAGTGTTATCACCCTCTTGTCCTGGTTTAGGGTAAAATTTGGGAGGAAACCCATTTGATCCTTTTAGTGATCAACAAAAGGATTAAACTGCAAGAACTCTGAGTTCAGTACTTGGGCTATTACTTCTACAATCTGAAAAGTGTTAAAACTTCGAAATTACCTCATTTTCACAATCAGAACCTGCATTCCCTATGAAAGAAAACCAACCAATCAAACAATCCCAAACCAAACTATTCCTTGGACATTTTTACAGCCTATGGAGCTCTCTTTTGCTAGAAAGGTCCCACCACCCAAGGGAAGTGATAAGGTTACTGATAGAAAGGGAGTCAAAAGCCAAAAACGATCAGGGCAGCAGAGTGATAAAGCCTTTCCATGAGTTTTCCCTGCACTGCAATCAGGTGCAACTGATGCAATCAGGTTTTAAGGGCAGATATGGAGCCTGCAGGTTAAGCAACTGAAAATATAGACCTTGCAACAACTACATGACCACCTCACCACAAAAATCCAGAGTACACTGCAAAGGCACTTACCCTTCTCAGATTCACATTGGTTAGATACTGCATTTTTCCAAGTCTGAATTTCCGTGGAAGTTGTGACAAGATCTGTATTTAAAATCTCATGGCTAATACTGGATGAGAGTCTTGAAGATCGCCTCCTGATCTGGTCTCTCTCAGCATTATCTGAAGAGTTCTTCAACTTTTCCTGAGCTGGAACAGTTGTATTTAATGGTACCGTGCAGTTACAGGAGTACAAGCAGATCACAAGCAAACTTTCAAATTCTTCCCTCCCTGTGACTTCCTTGAAAGTGTGTTTTTTAAGGATTAAGGCTAATAGCAAAGCTAAAAAGCCTGGATAATTAGGCCTCTGTAAAAGCTACAATGACAAGTCAAAAATAAGCTTAAAAATACAGCAAAAGCTCTCTTTTTTCTTTTAGTAACAGATTTGAAATATGAATACAGATCAGTATCTTACTAGTTTCTTACTGAGAAAATAAATTCCACTGAGTAAAATGCACACAAAAGCATACTGCAGAGCAGTAGGGATGTGTTCATCACATTATAGTGAAGCTGGTCTGAACAAGTTATTCCACAGACCTAAGTAATATCAGGAGTTAGATGAGACAATTCAGACACACAAACAGCCGTGACTGTGCTGGATAACCTACACATACTGAAGTTTAACACTGTGGTACTAAGGAAAGAGCTTTCTTTAGGTCTTCATCTCCTTGGTCACGACACTACTACAAAGAATCTAATTTTCTTTCCTCATCAACACACTCAAATTCTTCAGTCTCCACACACAGTACATGAAGATAAAGTAGACTTTATTCGACTGCAGTGACATGAATATTTACATAGTATAAAAGTGCCCCTGCTTTAATCTGCCATCTAGTAACTGAACAGTTTCAACAACTTCTAAGGCTTTTATAGCCTTCCATATATTGGAGGCAATATAATCACTGCCACCCCTACATCTATAACATTTTGCATCAAGGCTCACAACCTGTGCCTCCTTTATCCAAAACTAACTTCCAAGACTTTGGGCGAAATTCCAGCATGATGATGCCATATATGACTGGCAAATTTAAGAAAAACAGGTGCTGTATTTCAGTCAATGCATCTATGACAGCTCAAGATTAATACCACAGCCATTTTATCCCTCCCCCATCCACCAAGCCTGAAGAACTTTTATATTTATATTCACACACACATAGTATGAGAGCTGAATACCAAAAAACTCACACAGATTTTTTTCAATCCTGGGACGCTTCAATGGAACATCACCTCCTTTAGGTATTTTCCGATGTCTTAACTCCAAAGTTATGGGCTGCAGTGTCTGAGAACTTGGCTCTACAGATTTAGATAACAGAAGAAAAACTAACTGAATACAAAGCTGTGAAACACTAACACAAATTCCCAAGCTTTACAATCTAAAATATGGGACTTGCATAAATACAGCTTCATCTGGCTTTCTAAAACCCACATAGTAGTACTTAACCCTACTACATGTATGCTTTATATTACATGATGGTTACTTATCTAAATCTAATCTCTGACCAAACCACCAAGGCTCCAAACTTCAGTATGTTCTTGGCTGTCCTGAACAAAGATGAACTAAAGATTTTTTAAGAGTTTTTAGAGATTTAGACTGTGAAAGAGCAAGATACTTCTTATTCCTTTAGGTAAGTTTAAAAGTGTTCTGGTACAGGCCTAAATATTTAAGCTTTGCTACATACCCGTGGGAGGTGTTATTGGTGGTCTGCCACGCTTTCGTTTAGTTTCTTTTGCATTTTCCTGTGGACTCTTAACCTTGTCATTCTCAGGCTTCTTCTCAATTTGTGTATCTACTGAATATTCCATATCATTCTCTGATATATTCTCTTTATCTTCTTTTCCATTCTTAGATATATTCTTTTCTGAGATCTTGCCTTTTTCCGAGATGACTATAAATTTTCCCTCTTTATCGGGTTGTTTAACTCGTTTCTCAGTCTTTAATGTCTTTTCATCTTCGTCTTTCTTTGCATTACCTGTTGCTTTCCTCTGCTCTTTAAACTTCTCCTGGTTTTCAGGAGATGACGGAATTTCATTACCTCCTTCCTTAGGCTTAGCATCACCCACAATACTCTGGAATAAATAGAATGACAAGAAAATCAACTCATTGTAGTCTAAAAGCCATCCCTCCCCTTTGTATTTAGTGAATACATCTGCATCCTTGTCCAATTTTTCAAGTGATAAAAGTACACGCTCTATTGCAACTCACAGATTAAAAATTAAGGGGCACCCAAACTGGTGAAGGACCTGTGCAATGTGAACAGGACAGGGAAAGAAATCCATTCTTCACCACACAATGGCAAAAGAGATTTGCTGTTCCTTTGTTCCCAGATGTAGGCTGAGTCCCTACTAGCTTGTGCAGTACTACATAAAATCTACTTGAGACACTGCAGAAAGACTGAGTCAGGAGCACAGAAAACGGCAACAGCTCAATCACTTGGATGTGCAAACTCTCCTCCCTTCACAGAAGAGTCTCACTCAAAACAGACACAGGGTTTGCTTGCACTAATCATTGCTACTGATATTGCTAGGCACAATCATGTTAAGCAACTGCAATCAGCAAAGTCACCAGGAACCATGTGATGTTAGAATTTAAACATTTTAATTTAAAATCAAAACTTAATTTTTTTTTTTTTAATTTCTGTTCAGCATGAGAGGACATGAAAATCCTTAACAGTCCCCAGCCAGCACATTACTGAGGGCCACACATTCAACTGCCAGCCCATTTCCCCATAGTTCTTACTGGGTAACACCAGGTCAGGAAGAACAGTCTATCAACAGCTCCCTGCTACTCCACGTCCCTCCCCTTTTGTGATCAGGCTTTATATTACACCACCGGGAAGGGGCAGGGAGGATGATATATGCTGACTATGTTTTTTTCCCTTTCCAGTGACCTTCTACAGGCTGTCCCAGATGAACAGAAATCTTCTAGCTTTGCACATGGATTAATAACTTATATTTGGTCACAAATCAACACTGCCTTTAGTTCATCTAACTTCTCTCTTCCTGTTGCCTAACTGAAGCATTAAAGAGCAACCATGCTCCTTCCCAGACACAGGAAAGGGGCACAAGGCAGCTACAGGGCACAAGAACCTTCAACTCTGACCCAGGATCAGAGGACAGGAAAGGCTAAATACCTCAAAGACTTCTTGGGGAAAGAAAGTGGAACAGGTGATTTGAGCTATATGAAATCCAAGAATCCACTTAAAACTCACTATTTCCTTGTACTGCACTACATCTTGCCTCTTCCCACCCCAGTATTCCTGTCTATGTGTGGATTACATGAACTGATACCTTTTAAGCTATTTTCAGACCAAAGCCTCAAGAAATAATACTGCTGCACTAAAATGGTGAATGCAATCTGCTCCACCCTCTGCGATATTTTTTCAACCATACTTGGTACAGATGTGATTAAAAAAAGGGCACTGTTTAAAAGCATGAAATCAAATTGCTGTATATTTCATGAAAACAGACACGTAAATGGGAAGGAAGCCTTTCACATGTCTGAGCACCTCTTTTACCAGACATCCTGTAAGTCTGTATTCTGTAAACTCCTTAAGGGAGAAGCTTCAGCAGCAACTCAAACATCAGGGGAAAAAACTCCACAACCAAACAAAAACCTACTACCCCAAAAAACAACCCTCAGGCAACTATGTTTCGACACTTGTGATGCTCACAAAACCATCTGATTTGAATCAAGTATGTGCTACTGGAACAATCGTAAGCCATCTTAGTCAAAATATTCTCAAGAAACCAAATAACGAATACAGTATGTCTGAATTACCTCTTGGTGTTACTGAACTCTTACAAGTTGTGTGTCCTTGCAAAGGCACATTCACACTGTTATAGGCCATTAGCATTTTACCATCATTGTTCAACATAGCCAGTGACACTCTCTACATATGGACAGATAGTACTGTAATTAAAGAAATTATGACCTGCTTATGTTGCTCCCTTCAGGAATTGTGTGATTTGGAGACTTTTTTTTTTCTCCTTAACAAGTACTAACATATGAGCCGTGTGTGCCTTCATGCCTCCACTCTCTCCTCCTGATAAACAGGAACAAGACACCTCCCCTCCACTTCCAACATGCTGCTACACTACTGCTGCACCTAGTTTTTTTCTGAATCTAGAGCACTTCAGTGGCTCAATTTTTTTTTTTTAATTTTACTTCTAGTTGTATAAATAGAGCTCACTACGAAATTGTCACTTTATGCATTTTTACACTAAAGGGCAGAAAAAATGTTATGGCACAAATTAGAAGATTCTCTTGGGCTAAGATAAATCTTCTTGGACAAAGGATAAAAGGGGAAAACAAAAAGAACCAAACCAAAATCCCCTTCCAATTTCTTTCAAAACCTTTCCAAAGCTATGCAGAATCATGAAACTTCCTAAAGGAGAGACAAAATATTTTTGTTTTCTTATGCAGAGCATTTCTTCACATTGTTCAACTCCATTTATTTAATGCTAAATATCATAAAAATATTTCTCATGGAAATGAAGATTCTGCAGTAGTTCACCTGTGAGTACTAGTCAACTTTCCACTCCACACAATGATAACTATTTAAAAACTATTAAGGGCACTTCATGGCAAATGTGAAATTGTGTTCCCTCCCAGCCTGAAAGATACACAATCTGGAGGACTGGCAAACCTCTTCACAACAGTGACAAATCTAAATTGTACCACTGACACCCATTACTGGAATCTGAGTTTAAGACTTGTGCTGGAGGGACAGATTCAATTTCTTTGCTCAAACTTAAAAAGTTTCAGAAAACTAAAGACAGAGAGCATGACAGAAAAACCCACAGGCAGTTACCACACAGGAATGTGTGGCAAAAGATCAAACTTAGACCTCTGCCTGTAATGAAATTATTCTGAAGCAGGTATTTAAGAAGTTTTAACCAAGTTACTCAAGACCAGAACTTGGTCAGCCTTCCCTACATGCCTGTACACAAAAATTGAAGTACAGAGCAGCACTCCTTCCTTATCATCAGCAGGACAGTTTTTATTATTTTTAATGTAATGGCTCACTACTACTTTCTATCATGAGCTTAAAGATTGAACACACTGCACTGAGCAGGTCAAGGGCTGGTAAAACAGCCAAATCACAGAAGGAAAACAAAGAATAGTTTAAAAAGCTGATCTTCTCAAAGTTGTGAGGTGAAAGATTAATAGCCATCTTCCTTAAAAGTCATTAATATTAAGCAGTTACTTTGGGAAAGAATAGTTTCTGTCCACTCCATAGTTGTCACTCCTTTATTTTTATATATTTAAAGTAATCTTGAACAGGTATAACAATCAACCTTACCACTATGCACATTCTGAATTTTCCAACAACTTTTGGAGATCTGTTTTACTTATATACCTATGACTTCTATAGTTGAAGAAGTGAATTTAAAGAACCTGAGCGCTTTGCAAATCATACCACAAAGATTCACATTTCATTTTAAGGGATTTCCCTTAATGAAGGGGAAATGAAGTCCTCATAATAAAATTTTTATTTTAAGGGACTTCATTTCAGACATACTGTATTTCAGCAGTAAAGGTTTTTCATTAATTTCATGTTTTATAATTCACCAAATCTAACCATCTGTAGTGGCTTCACGTTCGCCAAGTTCTGTTTGCTAAATTTAGTGTAGTGGTCTAAATATTTTTCTGCTGTGAAATATGATTATGAGAAAAGAAGGCAAAACAGGCCTAACTTAAAGATAAAAACAGATGGATTTATTAACACACAAAAGAGAAAAGAAAAAAAAAATGAAACTTCTAAAACAACCATTTCTCCCCACCAGGTAAAGTCAGCTTTCTCGCAAACAACGTAAAGAGGCAAAACTCAGAGTTTTAGGTCAGTACCACTTATAAAATAGTCTTTCATTCAGTCTTTGGGAGAGAGGTCTCTTCTCATTTGTTCTGGTAACTTTGCGCAAGTGAAAACCCTTCTAAACTCCCACAAAAGCAGCCCACTCAGAACTTCTGCAGTTGTAGACTTCTCAATCACGTAGCCTTTCCCATGACTACTTATGGGACATGGATTCACACTGGGGTTTTACTTTTTAAAGATGCACAACTCTACAAGCAAAGGATTTCTCATCCTAAGGAACAGAGATATCTTCTAACATCTTCATTGTCAGCAGAGGGCTTCTTCTCTCTCTGTTCAAACATCTTATAGGATCACTAGATTACAGTTTCTAATTCAATATTCACTCAGTAAATCACAGATATCTTTGCTTGTAAATCCGCAAAGCATCTCCCTAATTAGTACTATCTACAATTTAAAGCATATTCATATTGCAGTCTGTTACTGTAACCCACAGGTTTTTCAGCCTAAAACCAAGGCAACTTGTCATCTCTTCTACTTAAGAAGTCACTCTTCCTTTACTATCTTCATATTGTCCCTTTACATCTCTAATTTAGCCTTTCCTCTCTCTCTCTGAGAACGGTTAGAGTTTTAAAAAGTCTCAATCTGTGTCAGGAAAGAGTTAACATTCCTGCTCGAGGCTGCGGTGGTCATGTGATCTCTGCCAGGCAGCAGCAGCTAGGGTTTTCAGAAAGCCCTGCCGGGATGAGGGAAGAGAACTCAGACCAAGGAAATTCTGAACTGCCTGGCTGGTGAATGTCTCTTCTTTCCACCCCTGGATCTCTAGGTACCCCAGCTCAGAGCTGCCATCAGAGTCTGCAAACCCTCCTTCATCGTGGCAGCGCTACCAGGCCCGGCCATGGCCTGGCCCCCACCGCCAAGCTAAATCCTCCCCTCTCCCCCACCGGCAGCCGGGGAGAAAAGGGACTCAGCCAGCCAGGCCACTCCCCGTGGCAGAGGCTACCGGAGCCCTGGCCGGCCCCGGCCCAGCCGCTCAAGGGCAGCACAGCCTAAGCCGGGCCTCACGATGTTACCTGGTGGCCCACCGGAAGAGAGACTCCCTAAGATTCTCCTGAATTTAAGCCATGTTACTCAGAGATGTACCCTTGTATTCAAATGGCTAATTTAGCTGTCAGTTTTAAAAAAGATTACTAATTGGCTTTCACCATCTATACTAAACCAATACACCACCTGAACTGCTCATTAAAGTATACACTAGCTGCAACAAACACCATACTTACCTGATCTTTGGAAAAAGCCTTGACATGAATGTTTTTGACTGTCTGAACTACACCATCATAAAATTTCACAGTGTATGTACCTAAAATATGAAATCAAAGCATAAGAGTTCAAAGATCAGAAGTTATTTAACACAGCATCAGCTAACAGCTCCAATACTCCAGCTGCACAATTAGCTCTAGACGAAAGCTGCCTTACCTGTGTTGTTAGAACCCTCAACACAAAGCTCCTATCAGAGGCCAGAGAGATACAGTTATCTCTGTTATCAGAGATATAAAGTTATCAAAGTTACAGTTACAGTTATCAGAGAGATAAAGTTATCCAAAACAATTCTGGTCAAAATAAAGGCGCATGTCTCATCTTAGAGTTGCTCCTCAGATGCACCTTACTCATAAAACCCCAAAATATTTTTTGTGAAATATTCCAATATATAATTACAGAGCCCTTTTCTCCTTGATCTTACAACACAGACAATCTAAAGTAAGCCCAGCACTAGAACAAATCCCTCACAATTCCCCCCTCCCTTCTGATTTTTAGGGGGTTTTGCAGCTCTGACAATAGGTTTTATTGCAGTTTACAAGCAATAACAACAAATTTAAGAAACAACTTTTCCCACATATATACTTAAAGCAATTATTGACTGGATATCCCAGCAGAAAGTTTTTATCTCATGAACAAGGTAAGAGGTTAAAAAAGTTGACGACAGACTAAAACACATAACTGAAAATGCAATTTTTCACAGCTGTTTTCCACCTGCTACAGTATCTCTCCACCTCAACAATAAGGTTCCAGCACAATTAGAAATACATGACGACTAAGCATGACAAAACTGGGAGTCCTTACCATCTTTGTTAACAGAAGTAACTTTGGCTGGATAGAAGCGACAGTCAGACCAGCATGCCAATACCTGATCATTGATATGAAATCCCTACAAAACAGTAGTTAGAAGTGTCTTCATCTGAGAATTATTGAAACATTCAACTTTATTAAAACCTTTCAATTACTAGTTTGCTACTGTTTAGAAGAAATCATAAAATTTACACAGCAAGTAACACAGCAACAGTGAAGCATTTTAAAGGTCATCATTCATACAAAAGCACAATAAACTGTTAAACACATAAATGTCCTCTAATTTCTACTTACTGCACAACCTTCTTCCTCATGCAACCCTTCTTTTCTTAACTGTATCTTCTCTAGAGGACGCAAATAAGGACTGTCCCAACAAAACCATTCATCATATCTATGGTTCCAGCGCTTGAAATGGATAAGTACTTTCCCGTCTTCATAATCAATTTCTTCAATGTGCGCTGGATACCTGGTCAAAGGTAGATTAAAATATTTCAATTAAGAATAAGGTAAGCTGTCTCAGACACTTTATACAAATAAACCTAGGTTTAGCTCCTCCAATCTTATTAATTTGATGTACCACTTATATAAACAATAAAGCTGCTACATAATGACAGAGCAAAGCACGTAAGAAAATCCAAAACTGAACAGCAAATGCAAACACTAGCTGCAGCAAAAGGAGACAACTAAGGAGTTCTTAGTCTGGGTGGAAAAAGAAATTTAACTACAGATTCAGAAGTCAGAAAGACCTTCCCTGCATCTAGAAAGGTCACATTTTACAAAATTAGTAGCTTCAGTTCACTATTATCAAGAGAAACACCTGGGGGTCAATACACTCGCTTCTCGGAGATATCCATCACCAGGCATCAGGAATCATCTACCAACGTAACAGCAAAAATCCAGCAGGCACACTAAACGTAATTTAAGTTTTAGATTCTCAAAGTTAAATTTCATCTCCAAAGTCCTGGGATTTTCAAATATAAATTTCTTAGTACATTAGAAGTAGAGGAATCTGAGATGAATCAAATTCAAATGTTTCTGATAAGGAAGACCTTGTAAACTGCATTTCTTTAAATTGCATTGGTAATTTGTAACTTCAGTATTTCAGAATCACAGCTATTTCACTACCCCAACTGAAGGTAACATTCCCAGTACAATGCTCTCCCTTCCATAATAGTAACATCAAAAGAAAATTTCTGTTTGTTTGTGTTTTCAGTATTCTTGAAGAAGGCAAGGCCTCAGTGAATTCTTAAACAAAAGGGCTGAAAACAAAACTCAAATCCACAAGTATTCTTTATCTGGTAAACCACACTTGAAAGATAGAATAAGTGGTAGAAAAAAGTGGCATCTCGAAAGGATCAAGCCTAGGCATGTAAAAATTGAGACTCAAATGCAACCAAGGCTACCATTCTACAACCCCACACAAAGGGAAAGCAAATCTACCTACAACTGAAATCTTCCAGCAGATTGAAGATATCTGACATAACTTCACAAAGAGCTACGAACAGGCCATGCTAGAGGCTTACACTGCAACTACAGACTAAGGCCTTGCTTAATACTCACTGCCACACATGCCAAGCTATGCCATTAGTTCATCCCAATGTATTACCAATATGCATGCAGCAAAGGCTGTGGAGGAAAGGAACTCAAATGGGAGATACTTATGGCAGGTACATCTCTAACTGGTTACAACTTCTTGAAAAAAAATAACTTCTTTCCTGTGACAGTCAAGATACTTTATATTTAGGTAACTCAAGTACTGTCCTCCACAAGTTCACGAGGGGGCAATAGTCACAGTCACAACCTAGTTCTACTAAAGTGATTATTTTTGGATGTCACTGAGTACAGGTAATGACAAAAATCAGCATCCCATTCCCTACAATCTAAGTGCAGCAAAAACAGGTAAGAAATCCCAGATCCTCTTAACAAGAGAGCAAGCCAGAAGGGTGTTCTTGCCGTGGGGGCTACTGCAGTACGCCTAGGACTTGTCTAGATTTTCAATTATGAAGAGGGAAGCTGATAAAAGGGACAGACTGCTGACTCAGTATCAAGATAATAATCCTGTCCAAGCCACCTCCGGGAAGCACAATCCACTTTCTACCACTGAGATGAGACAAGCCCAAGTTGCAAGAGCCAATTAACGCAATGATGCAAGACTGCTCCATGCTTCCTTTCTAGCAAAAGGAGGAACTTTCTCCACTAGAACAGTCATCCCATCATTGCCATTTGCACCTATCTGACTTCACTAATGGGAGTCAAGATCGTCAAGAAAACCATATCTGACAATGAGACCAAATTTCAGTCTACCTGAGTAAGTATGGTAGAGCTCTCAGTTCTAGGAGAGTATGCAGTAAAGCCTCAATATCTTCTCTTTTTGAAGCAATAAACATCCGTTAACATATACTCAGTGCTCTTGACTGGAGCAGTAAACATGTTAGAAGCTGTGCTAGACCCATCCATGAACTCTGACAGCCCCTTCTCCCTGACACCACCTTCCTTTCAGATGAGAGCACTGGCAGCTACAAAACAAAGCAGAAAGGTTCACAGGTCCTCAACAGCCCCTAACACCATAAACAGACAGGCCAAGTTTCTTTCCTCCACATCTTCCATAGAACTGAGCAAGCACACCACATCAGGAAGCTTAAGTGCTCACAGATCTATACAGAAGAGTAACAGAGCATCAACCACACACTTCCTCCAAATAGCCCGTGAACATACATAAGGGTAGAGGTAACGTAAAAGAAATTCAGATTTTTTTATTAAAAAAAACTGTAAGAGGATACACAAAGTGAAAGATCAATAGCTGAAGCCTGGCTAAGGCCTCAGCCAGGGGCAACTCAGTACAACTGAGATACGTCCAGGGTAGCCCAACACATCCTCCCCCAAAACACAAAAGTAGTATTCAGCTGACTCAATGGGTATTCAAGACAGCTAACTGATCCTGGGTAAGAATTTCCCAAATGGTACTGATTTAAATATTTATCTGAAACACTGTGAAATCGGAGACATCTTGCAACACACAGGCGGGGCAAAACAAGTAGTTTTCCAGCTCAACTTGAAAGGAATGATGAGCTCATACCTTTTAAGAACTTATGAACTGGCTAAACAGTAAGGGAAAATCTCTAAGATGCCCAAACTGCTGGCATTAGTTTTCTAAGAACCTAAGTGACTATCAAAAGCTCAAAGAACTGAATAGACTATGGTTAGCAATGACTGGCAACTTCAGACTACAGCTGTCAAAGCACAGCAAACAGTAAGAAAATGGGTTTATGGTAGACAAATGTAAAACTATCCTCTTCTGGGAAGAGATAAATATCTGGAAATTCCCTGGACTAGTCTGCTTCCCTTCTCTTTTCCTACATACCAAAACAGAATTGCTATAAACCCCCCACTTCCTTGGAACTAGAAAGGGACAAGCTTAGTGCAGTCAAAGCAATGCAGCGAAGAAAGGAAGCATTGAGGAGAACCAACACTGTGAAAGATAACAGCTATAGTGGTTTATCTTTTCAGTACTTAGACCAATTCCTGACAGCATGAACAACTGAACTCATGGGACTGACAATCTGAATCTTAACAGGGTAGCACCATACTCTCAATATTACTCAAGAGCTCTAACCAGAATCAAAAGCCCCATCACATCCATTTTACTCAGACAATAGACAGAAAAACTTGGACGTGTCATTACAAGGTAACAAAAGGTTACATCATTTGCCTATTGCAGGCATCCAGTGCAGTCATCCTCTTTTCAGTAAGAGAGGATGCAACTAACCACCACTCAGTCAGTTTAAACGACCAAATGCAAAAGGTTTCAGAAAGTCAACTCAGCTGGGACAGTGTGCCCACATCCATGGCAACAGCAACCCCTCTGGGATCCCTCCACTCAGAGCTGCCCTACTGCAGCAGTCCCCGTTCTTCATCCTCTGAACTCTAGCACTATGTAACAGAGACAGACCTTTCAGCATCCACAGAGGCTTTCTCCCTATAGCAACCTGAGGCCAACAGACAAATCTTTCATGACAATTTTGATGCATCAACCCAAACCCTAAGAACGTAAGTCAAGCACCAAAAGTACTCACTGTACTCCCTGGAGTTAAAGTATAGGACATGACAGACAACTGCACCAGGAACTGCAGTGCACTGCCAATATGCTATAATTCCAAATACAACAAAGCAACCTTTCAGATGAGCAGTAAAGATGCAAAATTCACTTTGAACTTTGACAAGGAGCAGGCTCCACATTGACTACTTTGCTGGCATACAATGTCTTTTCTTCACTAGGGTTGACAACACATCCAAACACCCCGGAAGTCTTTAACTAGCAATTTGGGGCACAAGCCATTGACATGAAAGAGAAGTATATGACACTCTGACGTGAAATATTTTCCAAAGCATCACTGCCAGTGGACTGGCAATAGTGGCCCATGAATTAACTGATGTATTTGGTACTGAAAACAGAAATCAAAGCCAGCACTTTAACCAAATAGGAGACTCGTGACCATGTTTTAGGGCCAACATAGCAACAAAAGTACACACAAGAAAAGTTTGGACCTCCAAAGGTCTAGCACTGGGAAAAGCAAGTGTCAGCAAACAGAAAATCCTGTGCCCCCACAAGGGTGCACTGTAACCACACCACGGAATGGTCCTTGTTGCACAGGGGCAGATGAAAGCAGCAGAGAAGAAAAACTAGTCTGCTGTCCTCCATAAATCCACACCCAGTGAGTTGTGTCAGCAGTGACAGTTTTGCTAAGCCCCCAGCTCTTTAAATTTTTGATTTAGAAACCCCCAAAATGCAAATACACACAATACAGGGTTCAAAGCTTAGCAAGTAAACAAAAGATTTCAGAACTGGAGAGTTCATAACCAAGTTGTGAGACCAGAGTTGTAAAGCACTGCATGTATGAAAGGCCATTTAAGATCAAGTGTTTACAAAAACCAAAGAACATGGAACAAATAGCATATCCAAAATTCAAATTTAAGCCAAGGGATATGCACAAAGTAGAGCAGGTTGTTGAATTTCCCCCCACAAAGTTTTCCCATGCAAGATTTATGTGCATTCATACTCAGTCACCGTTATTGAGCAAACATGTCAGAAGGATAACAGTCATGAACACAAGTTATCAGCCTTAACACAAACACCAGCTACACCAAAGTGCATCTTTAAAAAGCCTACATTACAGACAGTCTAACAGATCCTATTTTAGTAAACCTGACTAATTTTTTTTGCTGTACTAACAAAACTCAAGAATACTGGAAATGGAGGCAGGTTCAGACCAGTGCTTACCTACACAACTCTCGGTTACACAGGTAAGCCAAATTAATGTGTGAATAGGATTTAATGTTTATACTTTACATTCTTTACAGAAAGAGATATGTTTTCTCACTTTCACAATTCCAATGCCCTTGTACCTGGAGAGAACATGCCCTGCATGCAACCAAGATGTTTTGGAATAAGACCCTGCATCTAAGGTAGTACACCGTCCTCCTGAGATGTCCATATGGTTTTCAGTACTAACCTGGCACACTTCACCTGTTGGCAGGTTCCAGAGCTTTAAGTACAATCATATCTAACCCACACAGACTTCCTAACAAAAAATCAACTACAGTTCATTTCTGGAAAGAGAAGTTATACAGGAGCTAACAAAATCAAATTAATTCCTGTATTTAAGACGTCTTTGGCAATTTTCATTTTATCTCTCATTCACTGAGAACTACTAAATGCTAAGTTTTGAGCTGACTACCTGAAACGTACAGAGTTAGAAAGTTCAAAGTTAGCTCAAGTAATTTGTAGGCTCTTTTTCGTCTTCCTAATCCAGCGGTTAGTGATGAAAAGTGTTCTTCCTCACAGCTGAGGGCTGCAAGACAGGCACCAGACCAGACTTGTTAGCATGGAACATGTTTGCCCAAACAGTTCTTTAATTCTAAAGCTGACCACCTTCATATGAGCACAGGTCTAACAAATTCAATCAGATTTTAGAGCCTATGAATGCACAACAGCACCAGGAAAGGAAGCAGCAAAGATACTCTGTATGGAAAAGAATTTATTCTTCTGTAGTGTCTGCTCTGCAACATTAAGTATAGCACAAAACTTAAAGGGTGAATTCAGGAGAGTAAGAGCCTGAAGTCCAACTAGATTTAAGACCAGTCCTATTCCCAGACATAACACCAGTACACTTCTGGAGGGCCAGCAAAACATATCAGCGTCTATTGCCCATCTCAGTCACTGGTATATAAACTTTTATAAATTAATACTTTCCTACAAGCCAGTAACTATGACTTTAAATACTGTACCAGTACAAAATGTTTAAGATATTAAAGACTTAAAATTAATATAACATGAATGGTTTTAAAAATATACCAGTTTTTTAATCTGTCACGGGCTTCCAACTGGGCTCCCACCTCAAAGTTGATCCCTCTTCTATTCGGAGGATGTTTTGTCATTTTGTAATATCAACACTGCTGATTTTATTCCCCTGAAAAATGCAATTAAATATTAATCACTAATCAAGACACACACAAAATAAGCTTATGCACTATAATTCCCAGAAGCCAGATGTTAAGGGACTGCTGTAATTTTGGTTTGCAGAAAGTAAGGGAGCAATTATCTTTTAAAGAAGGGTTCCCAGGTGACAGTGTACAGAATGATTCCAAAAGCATGTTCAAAATGGCAGCCACGGGACCATGAAAGAGTAAAGTTCAGCCTCCGTCCATTGGTCCAAGTTTCAGGTCAATTAAGAACCATGCAACCCAATGTTTATTCACAAATGAGATGGAAGTTTCATAATATTTTCTCCCCCCTCCCGGTTTTGATGAAAACAAGGAATCCAGTAAACAGGAAGTGGGGAAAACAAACACAATGACAATCTTTCAACAGCTACCACGTTAATGAAACACTCTAGAACACTGTGTCACCTCATCACTACAAGTGCAATAAAGTTCAAAGACATTAGAAATACGTAGTTTCTTTTGACCAATTTTAGAAGACTCTCTATACTGCTTGCATATTTGCATTGCTTTCATCCAACTTCTCCACCATTTTAACCAGGAAATAAAAAACAGTCTTCATTAATATTTGTTTCAAATAGATAATATAAAAGTTTAAGAAATCTTGCTCTAGTAGTTTCTCTCAAGGTACACATAGTGAAAAAGCCTGGTCAACAGCTACTTTTCCTGATTTTTTTGTCAGCTGTTTCCCACAATTTTAAGATACAAATTATGATCCAGTCTCATAGTCTTCAAGCTCACAAGATCCAAAACCACAAGCAAATCTTATTCAATATCATTGTCCTTATAGTAAGGCTGTATCTTGAAGATTACAGATGAACAAAATTGATTTGAGTTAAAATAAAAAATCTTCTAGTCTTACACTACAAGAACAAGGAGACGCAAAGAAATAAGCACCAGCGTTTTAGTTCACATACGGCATAAACAGCAATGGTATCAGCTGAGCTACATCTACAAAAGGATTAACATCGTGAAGAACTACTTTAATTTCAAGTGCGGTTCAGAAATCAAAGATCTTTAGGACTATAGTAAAGCTTCTACAACAGGGAAAAGCTACTCCTTCATCACACTTTAAGCCAGGCCATTTGCCAAGGGCTGGCCATAGAGACAGCCCAACCCCCTCTATTCAACCACCACATTGCAAAGAAACTTCTCTACCAAAAGCTCATCGGCTGCCTTCCTCTAAAGCAGTGCTTTTAGACTGATTCTCACCTCTATTAAAGCAGCCTGCAAGGAAAAAATTACTACTGCCTGTAAGTTTGATTCACAACAAAAGATAAATTATTCTAGCCACCTAGGAACTAAAAAAAAATTAATTGCCTAGAGTCGTATCTGATAACAGACTGAGTTCATACAGCATGGATCTGAATCAGCCCAGTCGTCTAATGGTTGGGATGGGAATCTATAATTTTTAATTGGGAAAGGAAATTAAGAAAAACTTAAGACAGTTGGGATTCTACAGCTCATTTTGCATCAGAATGTAGAAATTGAAAAAAAAAAGGCAGCAAATGCAGAGCTGTATTTTAATTTTAAGAGGTTTATCCACCCACACCTCAAATACCCACTATTTTCTTTGCAGAGTTACATCATTAAAACACCCCTTTCTCCAAATGTGGAGCAGATATACATTTTACTTAACACTTGTAGAAGAAATGACATCTGCAAGGTGATTCTTTCCCTAGCACGCTTATTTTTCCTTTTCACTAAGGAGGGATGTGCAAAGCCAACGTATTCCCAGAGGCAGTCTCAGTACATTATTTCAGCTTCCCACAGTGGTCCTCCTCAGTAAGAGCCGCCATCTGGATGCAAGGGATTCATCTCACCTCCGTGGGGCTGGAGAAGAACATACAGATCTCCTGACTTCAGTAACAGGATCACACACAATACAGCTTCCATAAACACGTCAGTTTTGGTGAGGAAGGTCTTAGTATGGTTTTAGTCAAATATTTTAAAAAATAAGAATATCACAACTAATAAAAAATCTAAAGAAAACAGCCAAAGCCATTTAATCTTTACAGAGGTAGCAGATTCCACAAAAATTGGAACGCAGCTAGTTAGCTGACACCAACATTAGTCAAAGCACACACATAATGCACTTCACTAACTTGGCCGAGCTTGTTAGAAGGCAGCAGGTCACAAAGTTGAAAGAGAGAAAAAAATTTATGTGCAAAAATCTCCTATCATTGGCCCCTCCTCCCAAATCTTCCTTTCTCTCCCCTCCCAAGTTGCAAAACTTGGGCTGCTTTGGGTTCTCTCTCACATCCTACTACTGGCTTGCACCGTGACCCAGCAGTCCTGCTCCTCAGACCATGAAAGCAGGCTGGCTTTTCCATTTGCAGCCAATTTCAGGAAGAGCCTTCTGAAGCAGATGTATCCTTGGCAGAACATTACATGAGATAAATTACTCAGTAGAGGGTCTCAACCATTTTACCCCAAAACACCCAGTCTCAGAGCAAGACTGAAACTATGAGACACAACTTTTACTGAGAACCATGATGTGGCTCTGCACAAACTAGGGCAAGAGGCAATGCCGAAATACGCTTCACCAGCATGACTGTGACCATATAGATAACTTCATTTCTCAGAAAGCAAGCACTGAACACAGGGGGCTTGCCTACTTGGAGATTTTATGTTTCAGCCTCTGTCCTCTCCAGCGAAGACTGCTTAAAAACCTTGAACTACAATAAAACAGCTTGTCAGCAAACAACCCCAGACTGATCAGACACTCACAGCTACAACTAGGAAACAAGAATGTTTTACCAGAACATTTTTCCTAAAATTTTCTTCACCAGAAAATCAGTTCATACAAGCTTGGTAACTGAATCGACACACGAACAGGATTTCTGCTCTGGTAACTCTGAGAATACCATTATCCCATGGCCATAATTCAAACAAGGAGACTAAGCCTACCCCAAGAGCTGTATGGCTTTTCTCCAAAACTTCTTACTTCTCTATGAAAATCAGATCTGTTTCCGGAACTAATACTTCAGGATTTAGACAAGTCACTGCTTCCAAAAGAAAATGCTTCTAAATCTGTATTATTGAAAGAATACATGTTATTTAAAAAGGAGAGTCTTTTCTTCCCCATCAAAGTCATCATAAGATAATTTAACTTTCAAAAACTATTCAACAATTCAGACACAGATATCAGTGAAGAAGGTAAACTTATCTCAGGGCAATGCAGAGGAAAACACATTGATTCCCTCAAGGATCACAATTTTTGACTTCTAAAACAAGCTTTCTGCTCTGCTAACAGTGCAGGTCCTGTATACCTTCACCTGTAGCTGTTCTTACTCTCCAGTTTTAGCGTCTGTCAGCGCAGAGCCCCAAACCTGGCATATCACCAAGTTCCAACAGAAGTGGACTCCTTTGGAAACTGAAAATCTGTTTCATATTATCAGACAGGGCAAATCCAAGCAGTTATGGCAAACTCTCACTAATAACAGCCTCTACCATTTCCTCTGTGGAAACTGCAAAATCACTGCAGCCTTTTCCAAACCACACCTACCCTGGCAAAAACTATTTTCCAAATCCCTGCAGAGTGATTAAACCATTCCTTTACAAAGTGTCACACCAAAACCCCTTCCTTGAAATCAGCCCCACTTTCAAACTTCATTCTGTCTCAATGTTGCCTCATAAGCAGCTCAGAAGAAATGCAATTCACTTCCACAATTCAGCCTGTTTCCCTCATTCTTTTGTGCGTCCATGCCAAACCCAGGGATTTCACTCCCTCTGCCATAAGGATACAATAAAGACAAGAAGAGGAACACCATGAAAAAAACTCCCATAGTTCTCTTGACTCTTCCTCTACAACAAAACAGTAATTATTTACTGTTGGGGTACAAATCACCCTGGGCCCCATTCATTCTCTGACCTGATCAAGGAGCACAGTCAACTTCGACAGTTCGCATAAATATAATCCTTTGCACTTAAAATTTATGTTTTATTCTGGATAGGAAGCTTGCTGTTCCAATTCCTAGGAGGTACTGAGTACCTTGGTGGTAATTCCACACGACTATGGGGTAGGACAGTACATACAAAGCACTGGCAAAACCAGGAAGTAAAAGCAACTAGCCAGAGATTGTCTTGTATTCCCTGGAGATGCAGCACAGATGTTGCTGACTTGGGGTACTGCAAACAGTACTGCCACTCCTACACAAGCTTGTTTTGTTTCCTTCTAGAACAAAGCATGTTTACAGTTGATTCCACAAAGCCTAAGGCTAAGACTGACTCTGCCATCCTCTCCAGCACCACTGTTCCAAATCTGCCAGCACATTTACGTATGGAACTGACAAGGACTAAGTTCATTCACATTTTGTACATCAGGTTCTTTTTTTCACTCAGCAATAGTTAGTTTTGACCTTTTACTTTTATCATCTACACCATGACACCAGCCTCACATCTCTATCAGTGGCAAAAACAATGAAAGCCTCACCCAGTTCACCCCTTACAATATGCACGCCCCCATCAGGAACGGTCAATCCAGAGAAGTCCATGGTCCCCACCGCAATCGGAACACCTTGCAAGTGGATGACCATAGCCATGTGCTGAAACCACACACCTGCAGACGAGAAAAGGTATGATATCAGACTGCAAAACAGTATTTACAGACACAATTTATACTGTACAATCCTAATGGCATCTTATGAAGACTAAGTGGAAGTCTCACAAGCATCACTTAAAAACTGTATTGGCACTGATATGGGAAGCTGATTACAAGAGAATTTTACTGCCTGCAGACAAAACATCCTCTGCATAGCAGGTCTGACTACAGCAGCAGCGCTGTGTTTTACCTATATAAAAACAGATATAAAACCCCTATACCTGCTAAACATGTTAACCCAAGAACAGCTTCTGCTCATCCAAGTATGTCTGCTCCTGCCTCATGTTGCTTTTGTGTACCATTTCACAGGTAAGTGACTGTTTTCAGATATGACTCTAAGTTTCAGATGATGTCCCTCACATGGGTATTTCAATCACAATGCTTAGATCTTTTGGCAAGTTTCTGGGGTTGGGATTTTTTTTTTAAAGTAACAGGAGCAGGAACATGAAAGATTTAAACTGGACAGGAAGACCTGACACTGGTCAGGTATTTCAGTACTTCAAGGATTACTCCATTACTACCCCCCCCTTCTATCCAAAAGACATTTCAAACAAGACACTGGACTACATGCAGTTCTTATTTGCACAATGTAGCACCCTCAACTACATATTCACTAGCACTTACTTGCTTTAAAAGCTTCCCAGATTCAATTAACAACTACACAGGTGAACTCTGAGCCACACAACACAGAAACTAGATCCTGAACTGATACTTAACATCTCTGTAACAAGAATGCTGAATGCCTGATTCCCCACCACTGACATATCCTCAAACTATAAGACCTGAGTACTTGATTTCAGTCTCCTACTTTTTCTCTAGTTTATAGAAGTAGACTAAGAGAACTGACACCAGTAAAAAATCTACATTTGCTCTTCTCCTCAGGCAGAACCAAGACTTTCCCACAGTACGCAGTGACAAAACTGAAAAGGCGTTACATGAGTAAGCTTCTGAACAAGATCCTCACTCTCTCCCTGAGATTACAGGGCCTGGAGAATGTCATTTTCATCCCCTCAGCAATAATAAATCTCATGTAACTGTGCTGTCAGTTTCAACTGGTGTTCAGACTGGGAGAGACCAACATGGAAGCAGAAATTATGAATATAAGCAACTCAACAGAAAAAATCACGACTTTTCTATAATGAAATCTATTTAAATTACCAAGTGCAATTAAAGAAATAAATAGTTATTACTGAAAACAAATTTTTTTAATCATTTGATCATGTCCCATTTAGCTGTTCTGGTTTCCCCTCTCTTCTTGTAACACATTAAAGATAAAAAACAAGCACCTAAGCACTGAACAAACAAAGAATTTGGAAAAAGGTTTAAGTCATATAAAATAAACCAGGTTTTTCCTAAATAAAGCAATATTAATGAAAACCTACTCCTATGAGACTGCGTATTTTCAGTTTAAGGAAAAAATGAATACAAGAATTCAATGCAGATAACTTGTGCAGAGGCACTGCAAGTAGTATTTAAGGAAAACCTGAATTTTAAAGCAAAATGTCAAAAGCTTCAAGAAAAGCCACAATTAAAAAAAGGATCTATGCTTATACTTACCAAGAAACTTGTTTATGTTGCTGCAAACATTCCAAACTGTGCTGTATAACTACAGGGAAAAAAAAATATTACATGAATTTTGAGACTAAAAGTAGTTCAGAGTTCAAAAAAATATTCTCTCTACAGTCAACAGTATCCCCATAATAGTATAACACGTCTAGAACAAAAATTTAATCTGAAAGTATTCCAGTACAGGTCAGCAGGCTGCTGTGATACAAATTAGAGAGACGCTTAAGAGACCCTTACTGGAGACACACATACACTCTCTCTGCATATCCACATCTGATTTCTCTGTAACTTTTTTATCTGTTGTCAACTGAAAGTCACCAGTAACTTTATCATTACTCCTACTTTGGTGCAACAGGTACTGCAGTATTAACTGACTACGCATTAACTAAACAGTCCTCTCCTGTCATGAAGACATCCTCAGTTGGATAATCTACATTCACCAAATAGCAGAAGGAGCTGTGTTTTGCTAATACAAGAATGAACCACAAGAGTTTCTCCAGAATCGCTTCTTCATCCACAAATCCAACTCCTGTCAATACACGCAGACTTCCTCACACTGCAGGACTGGCAAAGACAGCCATTTGAATTGTTCCCAGAAGCCCATTTTAGGCTGCAGATTGGGCACTCTAATGACATTTCTCATGATTTCTACCTGAACTGAAGCTGCATAGAACCTGCTGTGGTTTAGGTATGGTATTCTTCCATCAAGTGTTCCCACTGAAAGGAGAACTGGAGGCAGAAAAGGTAAAGATCATTGGCTGAGATAAAAACAATTGACTGAAAACAGCAATGAGATATGAAAATGAACCATAATACCAAAGGTATTAAGAACAGAAGTGTACAAGAGAGGCAAGCAATTCACATGTGAATGCTCACTGCAGAGCCTGACACAACCTGACCACACCCATGCCACCCCAACCAGGAGGGGACCTCTTCCCTTGTTCCCAGAAAATGATGTGAAGTGGGACAGAATTTCAGTACAGGTCGGCAGGCTGCTGCAATCCGAACTAGAGAGATGCTTAAGAGACCCTTACAAACACACAGACACTCCCTCTGCATATTGACATCAGATTCTAGCCATACCCTCTTCTGGCTGCTACAAAAAATTAACCTTGTCCTGGCTGGAACCACGACATTATCCACGCCTTATTCTACACTACATACATTATGTACAAATCCTTCCCCTTTCAAACTATACACATACATACATATATATACACACAGAGACACAGGTATCTACACAAGCACAAGGTATCATTTCCATTGTTAACAGGTGTCCCTCTAAGATGTCTATTGAGTTTATTTAGTCCAAGACTGTGGATTCCATCCATCCTAGAGGTCTTCCAGGCCAGGAGGGCTGGCTGCAAACTCCATCAGGAGTTTATGACTAGTGTATCTGGAGCAGCCTACACACCTTGTCCATGACAGTTACGGCACACAGCAGCACTGCCATTCAGCAACCAATATTAAACAATTCACCATCACAGACTCTTCTCACCCAAAAATCAAATCCCTTTGAGGTACACATCATGTTTCCCTGTCCCTCTACATTACCCACCAAGAGCACCCAAGTCCTTGAGCAAACACAATCCCACAGACAGGCTTGCCTTTGTCTGATGTAGGACTAACCCAAATTGTCTTCCCTAATATATTCCTCGTATTATATCCCTCATGGGAACTTTATCTCTCTACAGAATGTGGAGGTTTAGATTGTGAAGGGCCAGCTTGACTGGTGGAGCCCTGAGTGTTAACTAACCAGGTGGTTTTTGCTACATACAGATCTCAATGTCTGATGGTTCCCCCCACCCATTACATTCAATATGGTTGTTAACAGTCCATTATGCTGTTCAATTTTTCCAGAGGCTGGTGCATGGTAAGGAATATGATATACCCACTCAATCCTCTACTCTCTGGCCCAGATGTCTACAAGGCTGTTGTTCCGGAGTGCCATGTTGGCACAGGGCTTGTTTTTCAAGGCCCAGATGGTGTTCTGGGCAGTGCTGTGAGGCATGGGGTAGGTCTCCAACCATTCAGTGGTGCCTTCCACCACTGTCAGCACGTAACACTTGCCGTGGTGGGTCTGGAGGAGTGTGATTAATCAATCTGCCAGGCCTCCCCATATTTATATTTTGACCATTGCCCCCATACCACAGGGGCTTTAACCACTTGGCTCTGCTTGACTTCATTACATGTTTCACAGCCAGGGATAACCTGGAGATGGCGTCCATGGTTAAGTCCATCCCATAGTCATGAGCTCATTTGTAATGTTGCATTTCTTTCCAGATGTCATGAGGTGTCATGGGCCGCCCACCAAGCCAGAAATAATCCACCTGAGGCAATTTAACCTTGGCAGCCTAATCTACCTGTGCATTCTTGCAATGCTCTTCAGTAGCCCAACTCTTGGATACGTGTACATTTACATGACGTACTTTTACAGTCAATTTCTCTACCTAGGCAGCCATGTCTTGCAACATTGCAGCAGCCCAGAGGGGTTTCCCTCTGCACTGCTAATCGGTCTTTTTCCATTGGTCCAGCCACCCCCCCACAGAGTATTTGCCACCATCTACAAGTCAATGAACACTGGTCATTTCTCTCATTCAGCAGTATCTGAAGACAGCTGGATGGCTTTCATCTCTGCAACCTGACTACCTTGTCCTTCAACAGCTTCTGCAATTCACTGTGTAAGACTCCATATGGCAGCTTTCCATCTTCAATTTGTCCCTATCATATGACAGGAAGCAGCACTGAAGAGAAAGTATTCCTGTTTATTTTCTGGTAGCTGATTATGTGGTGGGGCCTCCTTAGCATGGTGGCACCTTTTCCTCCTCCTCTTCTGATGGTACAGGTATTTTTGCCTTCATGCCACTTTATGATGATTTTCAAGATCCCTGGTTGATTGGGGTTTCCTATTCGAGCTCACTGTGCGGTCAGAGGAATCCACTTATTCCCCATGGCACCAGTGGCACAATGTGTACAAGGGAATTTCCCTTGGACATCCCATCCAGCACTGTCAGGGTGCCAGAAAGCACTGTGCTTCAGGGTCAATCACTTCTGAAGCGGCTCAAACCCCTTCATAACCTGCCAAGATCTCTTCTTCACTTGAGATGTAACAGGCCTCAGATCATCTTTATCACTGAATCCAGAACCCCAGGGGTTGTCTTCATGTCTCCATGGCTATTTTTTGTCAGAGACTCCAGGAAGGACCATGCTTCCCAGCTGGAATGTAGAGCACATTTTTTACATCTTCCCCTGTCCTGACTGGCCCAAGGGCTGCTGCATGAACAATCTCCTGTTTAATTTGTCCAAAACTTGTTCTTGTTTTTGTTCAGAATGCCATCTAAAATTTTTGTTCTCCCATGTCACATAACAGAGAGGACTTACAATCTTGACTATCTTATGGAATATGCATCCTGCAAAAACCCACAGTGCCTAAGAAAGTCTGTGTTTCCTTTTTGCTGACTGGACACACTGTTTGGATGACCACATCCACTGGACGCTCACAACAATCATTTTGCTATTTTACACTTAGGAACTGAATTTTCTGGGCAAGTCCCTGATCTTGGCAAAAACAGCCTTCAGAAGGATTTAGATTATTTTCTTCCCTTTCTCAAAAACCTCCTCTGTTGTGTTGCCCCCATACAATGATGTCATCAATGTATTGCCAACTGTTCTGGAGCTTCACCCTTTTCTAGTGCAGCTTGCATCAGTCCATGGCAAATGGTGGGACTGTGCTTACACCTCTGGGGCAATCAGTTCCAGGTGTACTGAATGCCACTCCAGGTAAACACTAACAATGACCTGTACTCTGATGCTAAAGGAATAGAGAAAAACACACTGGCAATCTCAGTGGTGGCACCACTTTCCTGCCCTGGACTTCAGTTCATATTGAAGTTCCAACATGTCTGGCACAGCAGCACTCAGTGATGGCGTGACTTCATTCAGGCCACAAGAGTTCACTGTCAGTCTCCTCTCTCCACTGCACTCATGCACTGGCCATATAGGACCAAGACATTTCCTCTCCAACCTGCTCAAACCTTTCAAGTCTGTCCAGAGTCTTGGACAGTCCACAGCCAAGCCACAGGTCAGTCAGGAGGAAAAAAGATGATCTCAAATTGCCCAAGTAGGGTAGTCACCTGGAACACTTCTTGTCCTTCTTTCATTGACATCAATACCAAGATGCTGGTGCATGACAATGGCGCGCTCTGTACAAACTTCTGCCACAAGGATTGTTGTGAAAAACTAAAGAAAATTATTACTGGCTCAAATCAACTGAAGGGGAGGAGGCAGGGCAAGTTCTGTGGAAAGTGGGAGGTGCACTGCTCCACACCCCCACCCTCAGGAACCTCTAGTCCAGGCCAGAATGACTGTCAGGAACCGGCACACCAAAAGCAATGCCCCACACCCCATGCCTACAGCCTCAATCTAGCCCCACAGTGGCTGGATAACCAGAAGTCTCCCCTGGGAGGCATCGCCACAGTAGGCCACAGCAGGTAAAACCCACTGCTCAGTGATGCACATGGTCACCTCACTATTATCCTTGGAGTTTATGATAACTGAGATTGCACTTGGATCAAAGATGGTAGCTGAATCTTAGTTTTCTCTCTTTTTCACTCGTGACTTTCTCTTCTTGGAATATAGGTAATATAAGGTTGGATGGGTAGAGTTTGTTAAGTGAAATGTTTTATTCTGATTGACTGTTTTGTTTTAAATTTTGCAAAAATCCTGGTCTGCTGAAGTTTGCGAGTTAAGTTTGGGTTTTTAACCTCCTGAAAATGTTGCAGCATTTCTCATGTGCCCACCTCAGGGAAAAGTAGTACCTTTTTAAAAGACACTTGCCAAGTGAGCACTGGGGCTCAACACTTTTGTACACTGGACCTCATCTGGATTTATAGGGGACTGCTCATTATTTGAATCCCTACAGATTACCCCCAGCACAGCTGATTCTCTCAGGTAGTGGATACCTTTCTCAATGGTGGTCCACCTGCTTGAGCACATTATTAGAGCATCCTTAACAATGTTTCCCTCACACTTGACAGGAGTTGCCACAAGAGACTAAAAGTTTGTCCTCATCCTGATCTCCCAGTCAATGCCTGCATCACAGGACAGGGATCCCAGTTACCCAGCGACATTACCACCCAGCACCACACCATCAGCTGCAATATCCCAGCTCTGGCGTTGCTCTGGGTGTTCCAGCAGCACAGTATACACTTACAGCTGGACGCTGAACCTAAGATTTTTTTTTATCACCAAGCATCAACATGAATTTTAGCTATCAGATGAAAAATATTATGATTGAAAATGGAAGGAGCAAATCAGAAAGCATAGAAATTATCTGGTTACAGTACCTGCGGCAGTAACTGGACTTGGGACTTTTGACTCCTGGAAGAAATCTACCTGTAAAAATATCCATTTAAAAAAAAGTCTGGGAAACATTTTCCATAAATAATTTGCAGCACCTGCAACACTGGCTACTGAAAATCTCGCAGGTCAGTGCTTCTACCCAGTAAGTATACAGTGTTCTGACTCCTAGACCCAGCATTCTGTTTCATTAGTTCACTGCTTCCTGCCTTGACAGAAACAAATCTACCCTACTTGTTGATAAAGAAGGGGGTGTTTATCCAAATAAAGGAAAATCTTTCAAGCTATACTGCCATAAGTACTGATGAAAAATTATGTCTTTATTTAAGGTAATTCATTAAGCAGACACATCAACTGTGCATGTCACCCTATAAGAAAGAGGAGACTTGCCTATTTCATTTTTTTTAATAAAAGAAAGGAGTGCACTTCAAGGTTGCCTGCAGACTTGTCTCCCAGTTTATAGAGATGAAAGGACATAGGGAAAAACAAACAAAACCCCTTAAGTGCCTACTTCTGCAAGCCTGTAACAGCAACAGGAGACAGCTGCAGCGTAGGCAAATGACTGAGACTAATACACGAGACCACGGAGGAAAAAAAGCCATTAGAAAACTACAGTATAGAGAAGAAGCAATTCCAGCCTGGTATACTCACAATCCCTGCTATGTCAACACATGCTTTTAAGACAAAGTAAAATTCTAACTCAAATCCTACCAACAGCAATGTCTCTGCATCACTGATGGACAAGTCTAGGCTAAGGATGCTCAGCTCTACATCTGGAACACAGAGGTGTTGAAGACAGTTTTCTTATTCTGTGGAACAAGAGGATATTCTCCAGTTCCTTGGGAAAGAAGTGCTGATTTTATGCAGTAGAAAAGTGAATCAATTCTGAAACTAGTATTTTAATATCAGCAACAAGATCTTTAGAAAGCTCTTTGATGCAAACTTCATACTAAAAAACTCAAACCAAACCAAACAAACAACAAAACCAACAAACCAACACCCCCCCCACCCCACCCCCAATAAGCAATACCGTTTTCTGTCTTTTCATTAATACAGGCTATCTTGCTAAAGACACAGATGGAGACAGTTTTCCTTTTTTATCAATTTCCTTTTAACCAATTTTAAGAACTCCATTACAGGTAGATTTATGAAAAAATAAGGCAGACTGTAGATGGCTACACTTAAATATGGCTGGTTGAAAGTTCTCAAGCCCAGTAAAAACACACACAGGCATGTCAACAAACTAACATCCTCCGAAAGGAGTGTTTATATTCCAATATGCATTATTATCTGCAGCCAGTCACCACAGACACAGTATACATCCATTCATGCATGATCATTTAAGCCTGGTGCTTGCAGTCACAAAAATACTGGAATGCCAGTAGTTCCAAAAGGTCTTTAGAAATCTACAGGCCATATAGCTATTGGTATTTGGACAGCAAGGACAAACCAAGAGTTCCAAGCCACCATTTCTCACCTGAAGAAAAGTATTTTCCTGCAGGAAGTACAAGCAGTCAAAACAAACCTGTAGGCAAGCAAGGAACAGAAATATGAAGATGAGGAATTACTTGAAGAAAAAAGAAAGGAATAGACTTACAGTGAACTCATAAGCACTTCACAAGACTTCTCAATACGATGCACCAGTCCAAAGGATGTGCAACTGTTCCTTTTTCTTAAGATTTAAAAAACCCCATTGTTTATTTTAAAATCCATACAACTACACGACCATCAAGAGCACAGTTTAAATACTGACAACAATAATTTGTAGGGCTGAGCATTAAATCCTTTCCCTGTCCCATGGACATTCTTTATTTCAGTTCACAATGCAAGTGCTCACGTGTATACAAGACAGTGTCACACAGGTAGGACAGTTAGAGTCAGCCTGACAAATTACAGCTACAGACAATACCAATCTTCTGCAGATGCAGATATAAATAAAATATGCAGCCACAGAGAATTTATCACCCCTACTATTAAATTAGGGGTTGTGCTCTCCTTTCCTGGCTAAGAGGGAGAATTTTAGTCAATATCATTGCCTAGGTCGTGCAGGAACTATAGGAGCAGAAGAAAGTGCTACAGACAGCTTAGGCAATTAAAGATAAGAATTAATTACATGCTTCTTACGTTTGAGTCAAGGCAGTACTATTATGAGCAATTACTACTCTAGCCTCATTCCCAACTTGACCTTAAAATTACAGGCAAACACTTTGCTCTCAGCCTGCTCAAGTAAAATTTTATTTCCACTGGGGAGACATCCATGAAGTTACCAGCAAGAGGGTAAACTACTGAACTCTTCCACAAGCTGACTTAGGTCAAATAACATGCATTCATCTAAGCCACCTTCATTTATTACTATGAAACTTTAGAAGTCACACAAAATTAAAAGAGAGAATTATACTATGACTGATCTTTGCTTAAGCCTTCTTACTTGACTTTTTTTTTAGGAAACTGGTTCCGCGAAAGGATTCTTACTCATTACAGAAAATTAAATGAACCCAGGCCAAAAGCATTAATTACAGAGATGGCTCCATTACCAACTGCTGTACAGATATTTACAAAAGGTTAATTCAAGTCATTAACATTTCATTTAATTCCCTACTGCATACAACACAACGAAATTCTGTAGTCTAGTGGCATTTATTTTATTCAACTTGGACTCATCAACTCCCAGATATCTCTCTTGATTTATTTTTAAGGATTTAGGCTAGAAACAACATCCTGGGATCACAGAAACATCTCTGATACCCAGATTTTCAGTCACTAAAGGAGATAAAACTCTTTCCCGAAACTGTACCTGCCTAGATTAACCAAATCCTGGAATGGCTACCGATTACTAACGAGTACAAAAATCCACTTTGCTGGCAATAAGCCGGATCTGAACACAGACCTGCCAGGAAGAACACCACAGTGCCTCCCAACCGTACGTATTACACAGGTACAACATGCCCAACAGCTTTGGGCAGTGAAAAGATCAGCGTAATTTCTGTTCTTTTGAAAGGGTTTAAAGGGACAGAATACAGCGCGATAAAGAAATGCTGCAGATTTAACGGGACAGAAAAGGAACAGAAGCCTCCCCCTGCCGTGGTGAACATCTGGCAGGGCAAGTACCTGCTCCGCGTGGGTTCCCTACTCCCCGAGTTGGGTGACGTACAGCCGCCTCGCCGAGCATGCTCGGGGCCCAGACCCGCCGGGGCCCCGCAGCTCCCGCTCCCCGCTGCACCCAGCCTGCTGGACACCGCTCCGGACCCGTCAAATCCCCACCTCAGGCCCAGGCACCGCCGCAAGGTCATTCGGCCATCCCCGCTGGACGGACCTGCGGCGCCTGCGCTCCGCCCTCACAGACTCACCTGCCCGTGCAGCTCCGCGGGCCGCCGGGCGCGGGCGGCAAGAGGGAGCCAGGGATGAGGGAGCGGCCGCGGCCGGCCCGAGCTGCGGGCCTCAGCGCACCGGGTTGCAGCGAGGCGGGAGCGGCCCCGCTCGGTGCCCCGGGGCGGCAGGCGGGAGGCACCGCCTGGCCCGGCCCTTTGTACGCGGGGAAGCGCCCGCCCGGCCTCCCTCCCCGCGTCTTCCCACCGCGCCAAGGGCCCGCAGCACGGGGCTGGGCGGGCGGCCCGGCCCTCCCGGGCGCTGCCGCACTCTTACCGTGGGATCCGTACGGGAAAAAAGGAGAGAACGTAGCCGCCCCGCTCGGGCCCGCGGCGCGCGTACCTCCGCGCACCGACCGTAGCCGCACAAAATGGCCGCCGCGATGCGACGCCGCCGGGGGGCGGGGGGGGGGCACGGGAGCCCCGCCCACTCCGGCCGCAGGGCGCGCGCATGGGGCAGGGCCGGGCGACTCTGGCAAGGGACGCCGCGGGGAGGGGCTTTGCCAGGTCCGTAGCGGGCGGTGGTGTCAGGGCGCGGAGAGCGGGTGGTGCTGCCGTGGCAGGGGTTGCTCCGTCCGTAGCGGGGCGCAGCCACAGTGCCCTGCAGGGAGTGTGAGCGCTGGGATGGCACAGGGGTGAAATACAGGGGAGCTGGCGGCCTGACCCCTTGAGCCTCCCGTGAGGCGGATATCGGGATGCGGATGCTCCTGCGCACACCCGCCCGTGGCTGTCGCAGCCAGCGCCGGCTGGACTCAATCCCTTCGACATGGTGCCCCACGTGCCGAGAAGCGGGTGGGCCTGAGTAGTGCTCATCCGAAAGAGTCACTGCCCCTCAGCCCTGTTCATACTCTGCTACAGACAGAAGACTAGGTTCTGCAGTGGATAACAGAGCTGTTCAGGGGCAAATTAATTTTATTTTCTTTTTTTTGGTAGTTTTATGCTGGGTTAAAGCACAAACCAGATTGACACAGAAGAGCAAAAATCTATGTATGCTGGAATTCTTAATGTCAAATATTACAGTGTTTCACTGTGAGTGGATAAATTCTCCCTGGTTCAGGTAGGTTTCTGTCCTGGTTTAGGGCAAATTTGGGAGGAAACTTCCGAATGGGGTTCCTCTGGAAAGCAAACCCAAACGGCCTCTCCCCCACAACTGTGTTATAAATAAAGAGCTTGACTCGGCCAATATATCAAGCAGCAATCAATTTATTAATTAATACAGAATGGTAGAGTGTGAGCAAACAGTGCTGGGTACAGTGGGGGTTTCCCCTCCAACTGCACACCGACCGTCGATTTTCTGCTGGTATTTATTGAGGTTTTCCATAATCACTTCTCAGCGACCTTTTTTTTCTAGTTTCCTCCTAATTTCTATTTTTGAAATATAATTTCTATACCTATTGTGATCAATTTCTATTGGTGATGTTAAATTTTCTACACTTCAAAAGGTATGAAATCAGTGAGGTCAGAAATAACATCTTGTGATGATGAGGTTCCCAGGACATAAATTAGAGGTGGTGGCATCCAGATTTCCTTTTTCTGAAGAAAAACCCCAAAGATGAGAGATTTGGTCTTCCTCTTCAAGTCTATAAATCAGTTTTGTTGGTGAGGTCCAGCTTCCAGGTGGTGGTCCATCTCCTCTTCCCAGGATCATTAATTTTAGGTTGGAATAGCTCACTTCCTTCTATTTGGGTGATTACAATCCTTTCTATATATATGCTAAAGCTATAGTTCAAACCTTCTATTAAAAACCTTATAGGCTCACATGATTCACTTATAAGTGAGCAAAATATTACTTCAAAAGCCCCTTCCCATGCTTTTTCCGTTTTGTTCATTAAAACAGATGTTTTTATAATTACCCTATGGCCTTTTCCACGCATTTCATAACCATAACTACAAAGGCCATCTTTTTCTACCTGACACGAAACACAACCCCACATTTCACAACCGGTCCGGGAAAAAGAACTTCCCCAGAGAAAAGTGGAAAAAACTATTTCTTTAACAAACAAAGTGCCCACAAGCACAAAGAATGAATAATTTGAAACAATAAAACCTTTCATTGCTCTGAAGTGAGATGGTATATCCAGAAAGTCTCTGCCGTGGACAGCTCAGCTCTCAGTCTCCAATGAGGCCTCCAGAGGTCCATGCCCCGGTAGGCCGCAGGTGTGAGAGCTCTTGGTGCTCCTCTGGGTTTTTCAGTCTGGAACAGATCTAAACAGTCCCAAGAAAAAGGAAAAAAACAGTCTAGGGAACTTCTCTGTTCTAGCTAGCTAAAACTAACTAAAAAGCACAGGAGATCTCTGTCCACAGTCTGTCCGAGACTCAGTCAAACACACACAGTCTAGAGAAGAGAAGAACACATAGGAGTCAGGCAGTTTTCTCAAAACAAACTGCACACTTCTTCTTTCCCTGTTCCGCTCTCAGAATCAGTCTTAAAGGTACAGAACACAATATACAGAACAGACGATTGGGGATACAAGTGTCATAAAGTCACCCTAGGACAGTTTCCTGGGATAATCCTTGAAATTTTGCTCAGAAGCCACAGACCAGCAGAAGATTGCTGCCTGTCAGGTTTCATGATTGAAAGAGTAACTGCTGTGGCCGAGGTGTCCACATAGTGCCAGGGCTGCCGGTGCTGTCAGGCTTCGGAAGAAGACACAACATGGCCCAAGTGCTTTTCCCCTCTGTCTTCCTCCTCCTTCAGCTGTGGGAGCTGCTGTTGCTCTACAAATCTGGCTGCTTCTTTGACATCAGCCTCAGTCCAGTGCCACAAGCATTGCAGGACCCAGAAAGCACAAAGGATGGTTTAAAGCAGAGTGTCCCCATCACTGTACAGCAGTAGGTGCTAGTGCTTTTCTGACTGTGAATTGTGTGCTGGGAATCTGTGGAAGCAGAGTGGCTTGCTAAAAATACTGCAACAGAGGAGGGGAGGGAAATGTTGAAAATACAGTTTTCAGTTTAAATTTATAATTTAACCTGGAAATCTCACAAGTGGTCTTAACATTGCAGGCTTCTAGAAGAGAAAAAAAATTGCAGGAAGAATTAAAATAGAAAGAAAATGGAAAATAACCCTAAAGTTTTGAGAGAAATAGAAGTTTATTTTATTTTACCAAAAAATTAGCATAGCGTTGTGTGATGGGTTTTTTGACAGCACTGTATTTCATTCAGGAGTTTGATCACTTAAAAAACCCTACAGACCCTTAGCACACCTGCCCTTAGAACCACTTCCTTCTCCTCTGAAACTGATCTTCCTAGATTTCACTGGACTCCTTTGCTTTGCTGTTCCTACTGAGAGCACATGGCTTTTGTAGTTCAGGGATGTGTCTGTGCCAGTTTGTGACATTTCTCCTTGTTCACTGTCTGGAGGTCCAGCTTCTCTATCTGCTGTTAGTGTCCATGGTTAAAATGATTGTGAGTGCTCAGATATTTGCCATACTTGCCTGTTCTGGCTGGCCACAGAGCAGCAGCCCTTCCCAGGGAACAGGAACGGTGCTCCACCGCAGACACTTGGCTGGTGTCTGCCTGTTCTGATGCAGGTTGCAGACAGACCCTGCTTGGATCAGGTGGATCACTTTGGGTCCAGTGTTTCCCCACACATCAAGGAAAGTAGTAAATGTGGACAAACTAAGCTTTGTGGCCCAGGAAGGAGCCCAAACTGGTGCGAACAGAGGTAGGCAGCACTGCTTTCCTCTGTCCTCTCTGCTCATCAGACCCTGCCAAGACTTTGGGCAGAGACCTCCTTGCTCCGGCCTTTGCTGAGCTGCTGCAATTCTGCCCTGTGAAGTTCAGTGGATTTCTCTGCAGGGGTGTCACCATGCTGGGAACATCACAGTCTGTGCCAGTTGAATGTGGTGTAGGGCTCACAGCCCTGGTGGATGAGCAGTCCATGTGGCACAGGGAAATTGGGGCAAAGCCGATGCTGCTCCGCCCCTTGGCAAGCTGGAGAAGAGCTGCAGCTGGAGCGTGTGCCAGAAACTGCTTTGGGAGGAGAGGAACACCATCTCTGGGCTGTGCCCCTCGCTGTTTCCCAAGAGCCCTGTGATAATCAATCACTACACCTCCAACAGATTTCTCTGCCTGTCTTGCCTTTGTGCAATGAGCAAGGCTGGCAGGGCTCTGCAGTGTAAAAGCTGCCCCAAGGAGCCAGATGGGCTGGAGGAACAGGCACCAGAGACCTCGCCAAATCCGGCCAAGAAGGGGTAGGAAATGAGAGCAGATGGAACAGCAGAAACCAGGGCAGGGGACACTGGGAAGGTGGCAGGAAGGTGTCTGGGCTGAATGGGAGCCGGAGGGAAGAGGAGGAGAGGGCTTTCCCTCAGCCTGTATTTCTCTACTGTTTCTCAAGATGTGAACCAGGAATTAGATGTTGCCAGGGATAGCCCAAATATCCAGTTTACTGCAATTCCCAGAGTTGTGTCTGCTTGGCCATGACAGGGAAGAAGGTCTAAAAAGGGAAAGCAGGAAAAGCAGAACCCAAACTGTGCATATTTGGTGTGGCAATTCCTCCCATTCTTTCCTGTTGGTGAGGAAGCTTTGCCTCACAGAATGACAGGATGGGGGAGGGGAAAGAGGCCTGTGGACAGGAGCTCTCACAGCCAGGTCACACAGAAGGGGTGGCCCACAAGGCTGTCCAAAGGGACCTCCAGGCAGGCCATGCTCCCCCCTGGGTGTGGCAAGCTGCTTCCTTGTGATGCAATGTCAACACGCTGATGTGACAATGCATCACAAGGAAGCAGCTTGCCACTTATGACATCACCATAATGTAACAATGCCCCGTGGCTGTATTTAGCCAGGAGACCAGCTGTTGTGTCCTGGAGCAAGAGATCAGCGTGGGATCACAACACCATGAGAGGTCTTGACAGGAGCTATGCAGCACCGTCCCACTGGTGCTAGTGTCCTGCTGAAAGGCAGAGGCTCTGCTGAGTGCACTGGGAATTAGGGGGGAGGGGACCACTGGGCCGATAGAGAGGGCTGTGCTGGGGAGCCTGGGACATGGGGTGATGCTCTAGGGCCTCAGGACTGCCATACAGAAGGCTTATTGGGCAACACTTGACTGTCTGTGTCTTCCCATCTCAGCCCCAGAAGACCACACCTGGGAGAAGGAGATAACAGGAAAATGGACCCTGAACTGTTGAACCTCCCACTCACAGTCAAGATCCCTGTGGCACCTGGATCCAAGCCTGTTTTCTGCAGGGGAAAGCTGGGCGAAAAGGTAAAGGAAGTAGAAGTGGGTAGAAAATCTCTCCTCTTTCACAGAGTCCCCACCATGCAAAAATTTTCTTGTGGCCACCAAAAATTTTCTGCTCTACAGCAGGAGCTGCAGCCCTTCAATTGGACAGGACTGGGCAAGGGAAGCTCCAGGCTCCCTGGAATGCAGAGGAGAAAGCACTTGTCCACCTTCGCACTGGTTTCTGGCACTTTGTATGTGTGTGGCTAGGCCCCTGCCTGCAGCAGGTGGCTGTGTTTGTCTCGGTGCCAGGGCAACTCATCCCTCCAGCTCATCCCACAACGTCAAGCAAGGCCCTGGGGCACCTGTGAGGGAGATTCCAACATTCTCCTGCTTGCCTCCTTGACACCTTTGGAATAACCTGGGCTTCCCTACTTGGGGAATACACATACTGTTGTCCTCCAGCTTGAGTTGCACTTTCCCAAGGTGCAGACTTTCTGGAGGCAGAGGCAGCTGACACAGCCCTTGGAGATTGGTTTCACTAATCCAAGGAGACTGGTTTCATCCATTCTCCACTGGCTGCATTTGAACCTTTGAAGGTTCGTTTGTGGATGGGTCTGCAGTTCTTCCTGGTGACCTAAGATACCTATTTGCTGATAGGGTTGCTATGAGGTTTGTGTTCTCTCCCCTGATCCACCACAGTCCAGCCTTGTCCAGCCCAGCTCTGTAGTCTGTCTGTGCAGGTCTCTGTGCCTACAGAAGGATGAAGACCTTTACCTTTTCTCAAGTACCATGCAGTACCTCTTTGCTGCTCACTCCTGCCTTCTTCATACTCTAGAAACTCTCTCTTACAGCTCCACTGGCCATTTCCTTATTTCACTATGGATGATCCCTACTGCCACCACCTCAGCTCAGCATACAACTAACTGCCTGGGTGGCCCTGTCCTTCAGGACTACCACATGCGCAAGGATGTCCTTGCGGTTGCTGAAGAGACAGGGCTTTGTCACCAGTGACAACAAGGTAGGCTTGGATATCAGGCTGATCAAGAGGAGCCCTCTTCAAGTGGGGCTCCCACAGCCCTTGCTGCAGCCGTCTGCTGCTGTCAGAGGGCAGGGCCATGTGCTGGTGTCCCTGGGAGCAGAAGCAGGTCCAACATCCCCCTGGCAAACCCCAGTCCTGCCCTTCTCAGCCTGCCCCACACTGCTGTTCAGCCCTGGCTGGGAGGACATCAGTGGCCCCAACACCAAGGTATGAGGGGAGGGCTTGGCGACAGATCCCCTCCCACTGGGGTCAGGCTGTTTTGGGGAAGGCCACTGCATGGCTTGATAGGGTTTGGGGCATTCTGCCCTCATCCCTCCATAGGTGCTTTGCACTGTGAAGGAGTTCAACGAGTACAGGCAGTACCTAACCAGGATCAAGCTGCAGTCAGAGCAATTCTTGAGGCAGCAAGAGGAGGCAAAGGTTGTGTTCAGGGGCACGGGACAGCGGTGCCCAGGGCTGGGGCCTTCATTGTGGGAGACACAATCAGTGCAGAAGAGAGGAGGCCTGTGCTGTGCTGCTGGGCCGGGCACTCTGGTGGGGAAAGGACTCTGTGGCTGGGAGCGGAACCAGCGCAGGGCGCTGAGTTGGGCACAGCAGGGCCATGTGTGGGCACACACAGTGCTGAGCAGCCCCTTCTCTCCTGCCCTCATGGCCTGGCTGAAGCAGAGTGCTGGCCTGGGCCTGCAGGAAGCCTCAGCACAAAGGGGCTGAGAAACATGAGCCACAACCTGGTGTCACCTTTCAGGAAGGGCTTCTGCCATCCTGGGCCAAATTAAAGGATGGCCCCAACCTGCCAGGAACCTCCAACACTTCCTGCTGGAGGAAGCGACGGCTGCAGCCTCAAAATCCTTCTAGCCTACCCCCACCCAAGAGGCAAAAATCAGAGGGATGCAGAAAAGGGAGAGCAGCTTTGGACAAGGGCCAAACTTACTCCAGAGCCGAGCTGCGTCAGAAGGATGCCAGCACTGCTACTGATTCCCAGAGGAAGCCAGAAGGCACTGCCAATGGCCTGTTGAATGCTGTGTTTGAGCAACTAACTGCAGCAGAGGCAAATAAGCTTGAGGAGCTGATTAAGACTGTGGTGCGCAGAATGTTGGAGAGGCTGATGATTCCTGAGATTCAGCATGTCAGCTTTTTACAGAGGGCTGCCCAGGGAATCAGAGGAAGACTTTTAGGCAGATGCCTGAGAGCAGAACTTTTGGATACTTCTCTAGATCATCGCCAGAAAATGGAAGTGATGGCAAAAGAGCTAGTAGCAACAGTGTTGGAGATCTTGGGGGACCATATGGCATCCAGCACATCCAAAACTGCTGACACAGGGGTAGCAGCCAGGGAGGAGTTGCCTCTTGCTGGAAGAGCCATCCAAGGACACTGAACAGCCACTGCAGACAGAGCACTTTCACAGACTTCCCTTGACACACTCACCAGAGAAGTTGTTGAGAGTGTTCACTGCACTTTGGAATCCTCTGTAACTTCTCTGTTTGAGTAAGACACTAGCTGTGAGTACACTGAAATCCTGAAGCTTCCCAGGGGAAATGTCTCCAACAGACAACTGCAGCAATCCCAGACACTTCCAAGGCAGGGCATGGAAGTAGGACAAGGATTCCCCAGAGCATCTGAACAGCAGAGTCTGAAAGCAATGTTGCCTGCCCCTGCAGAAGGGGCTGGGTGTGCCAAAACCATGGAACCTGAGGATTGTGCAATGGTGGAGAACTTGGAAAGGAAGATGAACCTAGAGTCAACAGCCTTAGCCAACACTTTGGATATAAGGACCATGTCAAATTGGATTGCTGACTCAGTATTTGAGCCGATCAGTCAACCTGGGCCTGTAGCAGCCTCTGAAGAGAATTTTCAAGGGCCTGTCGCAAACCCACCCACATCCCTAGGTGGAATGGAGAGCTGTGCAGCTGAGGACACTCTCTCTTCCACGGATCCATAGCCTTCACAACAGCCCATCCCTTCAGTGTAGGTCAGAGCACAGCATAGAGCAGGGCACCCAAAGCTCATCTGAGGCAAGTGAGGTGTGTGACTGGAGAGCTGAAGAGCCCTCAGCAAACACAGGCCACCATCCTTATGCTGACAATAAAGAGTTTATTTCCAAGGCCTTGTTTGCTTCCTTCAAGCTAGACTACACTGTCTCTGGGCATTTTCCCAACTGTAACCTGTCCTATCTTCCCTTCTTCAGACTCTGTCATGCTGAGACTGACTTTTGTAGGGAACTTGAGGTAGGGAGGCAAGGAGTAGCCAGCATTTTTGTCTTGTTTAGCAAGCTCTGCTGTTGAGCGAGTAGAAGGATCGGTTTGGACCTTCTCTTCTTTCTCTAGGAAGGAGTTCAGGTGTCACCTGTAAAGCCTTTATTTATGCTCAGCATGAGCAGAGTTGTGCATTCCACAGGATTCAATGTCAGGGAGCAGCAGGAGCTGTGACAGGACAGGTGAGCAGGAACCAAGCTGGCAGGGCACTGCTCTATCCAGCACAGAACAGGCCAGTGGTAAATGAGAGCAAAGCAGGGACAGTGACAGTGACCAGATGACCACTGGAAAATCCTACAGTGATGAGGCAGGTCAGAGGAGGAAGTCAGTGTGGGGGCTTGGACCAGGATCCCCATCATCACTGAAATGGCTGACCCAGCTCAGGCAGAGGTCCAAGGCCTGCAGTTAGGCAACACTCCTGAGAAGCAGGGAGGAAGTTCCCAGTGAGGTGTCCTTCAGCTACTTCCTCTCAAGGGCCTGGCTGTAGTGGTGCTATTGGGGTGCTGGCCCCAATCTTAGCAGCTCTGCTTCCAACACTGCCTGTGCTGGCTTGCAGCCCCACATCCCAGCAGAGACAATCACACTCGTGGCAGGGCAATGCACTCAAGGAACAGCCCCAGTGAGTGATCACCAAGGCCTCCATGCCTGGCTGGAGCAATTCTCTGCCTGAGACCCTCCACTCTTCCCTGCCTGGCCACCATGGAGCCTACGGAGCAGTGGGAAGAAGAGGGGTCTGTCCCCACAGGGTCTTCTCCTGCACCTAGACCTCTGCCAGAGCCCTCAGCTGCCTCAACACAGCACCCATGGGGGCCCTGCAGTCTGCGCAGCTGGGCAGGAGGATTACAGATTCATCTGGATATGGTCCCCACCCTTCACACCACAGTGCAGCAAGCCAGGGATCAGTTTTGTGTCCAGCTCTCCCCATTATGCTTCACCCTGCTTGTACTTGTTTTTGTCAGAGTGCTGCTGGAGGTTCCACAGGTCTAGCTGACCTCCAGATTGCTCCCCAGGTGCACACAAGGATGGGAGCTGAGTGATTCATCAGGTCAGTGGGCCATCATCACAGCAGGATCCCATATCTGGGTACTTTCTACTTTGGGACAGTTTCTCTTCCCTTCTTTGTTGACCAGAGCACCCCAGACCAGAGGCTGGGAACTGGCGGCTACAGATCTCCAGGGATGGGTGCCTACCCTTAGCCTGTGCCCTTGGCCAGAGCAAGCACAGCTCCATCCAGGGAGCGGCTCGGAGGGACACACAGACAAGCCAACATTTCTACATCACTGCACCCAGACATCCCTGTGATTTAGCTGGGAGAAGAGAAAAGACTGTAGATTCTTCACCTTCTCATTCTTTACAGGGCTCTCCACTTGCAGATGAGGCTCTACAGGCCTTTCTGTGGCGTCTGGGGTTATAGGGTCTGGCTGACATGCCCCAAGAGCAGGGAGGTAACACTCACCAGGGGACACCCCAGCCCAGTATTTGGGGACTGTTTGCAGTTGCAGTGCCCTCGTCTTCCCCAACAGGCACCAAGGCTATGTTGTTTCAAGGAAGCCTGTTTCATGGCAGCTGAGGCAATCCAGCAGCTCACTGAAAAGGAAGGGTCCCACTTACTCCTCCATTCCACACCCTCTATTTTGCTCACAACACACCCTCTCTCCTGCCTCACTTGTGATTTTTGTGAACAAAAGACCAGACATGGCACAGATGGGATGGAAGGAAACGTGTCTGCAAGTGGAGATGAACTGACATAACCCACTAGTTCTCCTTTGGGAGAAACTGAAGCTTTTAAGAGCAGCCTTGAGCTTTTGAACACCCTCATGGCTTCAGGCCTCAATTTCTGCCAGCATCCAGCCCTGACAGCAGAGGTCACACAGTCCTCCAATCCTCAGATACAAGTTCCCTTTATGGTAGCAGTAAGCACTAAGCACTTCAGACAAAAAGGATAGTTTACATGGTGAGACAGAGGAAGGTCTAGGTAGAGGCTGGGGCAGGAGACGCAGGTTCAAATCTTTGTGGCCTGGACAGAGTCCTCAGCTGGTGTCCCCTGCTTTGGAAGGAATAGTCGAGCTGATGAGTGACTCCATGTGTCCCAAAAGCTTTCCTGCATGGCTACCTGTAAGCACTCAACTCTAGCCAGGTCCCTATGTGGTCCACTTCATTCAGAACACCCATGCTCCTTCCTGTTCTCTCATCATGGGATGACAAATGCCTGAGTTGGTTTTCCCAGTGCACCGACACTCAGTTCTCTCCCCCATTTACCATGGCTGACAAATGGTGTAGGACAACAGGTGCTCTAAAAGCAAGAACTTCAGGAGCTAATTCAACTTTTCTCATCTTATTTTTGGTGGGTGTCCCACAGACAGTCCATGGGTGTGCCAGAGCCAGAGCCCTGCTCTACACAGCCTCGGCCTGGCACTGTCTCCACAGGCCAGTTCTGCTGAACCTGCCAGTGCTGTGCTGCACCCACATAAAACCAGCTCTGGGGCAGCATCAGGACAGGGAACCTCCCATCTCTGCCTCCTGCCAATGCTGCAGGGCTCCTGAGGCAGACCTGCCTGTTCCTCTGGTCTCTGCCTTCCCACAGGGCTGATGTAGTGCAACACTCCATGTAAGGATTGGACTAAAAACCTACCTGAGAATTATGCTAAAAACTGGCCTTTAGTTACCCAGGAGCTTTGAGGAGGTGACAGAGCCATGTGCATCTCTGGTTTGAGAAAGAAATAGAGTTATCTCTAGTGGACAAGGGCAGGGACACCCTTCAAGTTTGCAAGGGGAGAGACAGCAAGGAACTGCTCTACCAGGAGGGGTGGCCTTGTGGTTGTTCTGTCCTGTAAAACATTAGGCAGCTGTCAAAGCTAAGCCCTTTCTCCATCTCAAGCTGAACCTACAGACAGGTCCAAAATCCACCTGTGACCCCCAACATCTGCCCAACCTTTTTAGAAGATGAGGTGGCACATGGGCAGCAGACCTGAGGGCACGGTGTCTATCAGCTGCCATGAGCAGAATTGCTTTTATCATTTCCATCTGTGGGCATAGCAAAAATGCTCTGTAAAAAGGAGACTCAAACCAGTCAGAAATCCAACAGTATCAGCAAGAACACCCAGCACTGCAGGAGTGCTGGCCCCATTGGGACACAACACTCTCTCCAGTTCATGGACAAGCCACTGGTGCCTCCTCTCAAGGAGGTGTGTCCCAGCTGCCCTCCAGCACCAGGTCTGACTGCACTGTTCATGGAAGCCCAGAACAACCCGCAAGCTTGTTCCAAGCCCAGCAGCTGCTCTGGCCATCACTTCTTTAAGTGATCCAGGTGTCAGGCCATGGTGACTACAGGAGTGAGCCTGAGTCTTGGAGCCTGAGCTGAAGCATTTTGTTTGTGGCCTTTTCTGATTTGGCAAAAATCAGCTCATTTCACAGAACAGCTTTGGGGAACACCCCCTAAGAAAGGGCTGTGTGAGGTTATAATGTTCCTGGTCTTCTGCATTCACTTGCCCACCTACAACCCTCCTGCCAGCCAGACTGGTGGGAAGACCCAGTGATGTGGCCAGCATATGTGATCCTAAACTGCTGGTGTGACAGAGCAGCCCTCACTGGCTTTGTCTGAAGTGCATCAGCTTTTCCCAGTCTGACAGGACAGTGACCACCCCCAGAGCACCAGCAACATGAGCCAGAGCCTGGGCTGATTCCTGCGTGGCTGAAGTAGCAACAGCCGGCACCTGCCCTTGTAGCTCTACTGCACTGGGCAATCAGGACCAGTCTCAAGCATCAACAGACTGCTCCCAGTGGAGGGAATAGATGGACTACCAGTGGAGGAAAGATGAGAGAATACTCCAGTCTGAGCATAAAAATGTCCCTATCAGGTCAGCCTAACAGCCCAATTATTCACATCTTCATCAGCAGAGACCCCACAGGGGACCACGCAGAGGATGCCTGTCCAGCCACTTCCTGCAGTCCACCTGAAGCACTCCCAGCTGGAGGAGGGACACAAGCAGAATACCCCTCTTACCCTCCAAATGCCAATAAACTTCTCTCATTATCTTTATGACCCTGAAAGGCTCCAGATGATATGTGTAAAGCAGTATTGTCTTTTACCTGTTTCAACCCATTCTCTTCCAGGATTAATTGGGTGTCCTTTGGTAGCTGTCTGAGAATTAAGAACAACAGAACCAGCCCAGAGCATGGTTTACAAATGCTTACTTCATGCTAATTCTCAAATCTTACTCAAGAGCACTGACATTCAGGCTGAACGCAGATGTAATCATGCTGCAGAAATTCACAAAAAAGACAATTCACAAAAGAGACAGATATGAAGATTGTATTTATTATTATTAGAACAGAGGAAAGGCTACTTTACTGATTGGTATTTACAAATTTGTTGGCAAAGACAATAATATCCAGTGTCCTTTATGAGCATGTTTTACAACCCTGGCCAGAAGCATTCACTTTGATTAGCAGCAAATGCCTATGGTTTGATTGACTGCCAAGCTGAGTGCAAGGAGTAACATGGATCATCTCTGCAGGCAAAGCCTGACACAGACACAGGCACCTGCAGCCTGAAGAGGAGGGCAGGTGCCACATGGCTGCTCCAGCCCTTGGCAGGGAACAGGACAGCCCAAGCCTGTTCAGCAACTCAAATCTCAGGACAGCATGTCAGAGCTGGTAACCTCTTCCCATCTCTACACTTCTGGGGCAGTAGCTCCACATGTGAAGAACAAGTTGTTCAGCACTGCAGGACAGAGCAAGCTGAGCAACATCAAAGTATGGAGATAGGTGTGTATGTGAAACAGATGCTGGCACATTTCGTGGCCAAGTTTGACACAGCTAATCTTGACAAGAGAGCAAGATTTCCTGGCCCACAGAATAATCTGTACAAGGAACCTTTATTCAGCTGGGGACAAACTGAATTCCTGCTCTAGAGTTCATTCAAACTCATCTGAATATAGGCTCTGGGAGCCCTCTCAGACAGAGCCCCAAGCAAGCCAACAGGCCTGGGGCACTCTTTGCACATGGAACCTCATGCCCACACTGATACTGATTCAGGCATCAGCTCTAAACCTCATTGTTTAGAGGGCTCAGGTCGCCACTGCAGTCTGTAGAGGATAATCCCAGGTCCCCACTGGAAAGGGAGGGTGATGCACAAACACAAATGCAACCTTGCGTGATACTGACAGATTTAGCACTGCATCAATAATCCCCAAACACACCCTTTTGCAGCAGACCTGCCTCCAGCAAGGAAAACACCTCAAAGGAAGAGCATAGGTACCACAGTTATAGAGGCAGCATTTCTCAAGCTCACAGGACTGCTGCTACTCTGCCTGGAAGGGTGTAGCTGAGCAGAGGAGCACGTCTTACTGTTGGGGGCTTTCTTTAGACCTGGGCTGAGCCAGAAGGGTGGGTCAAACTGGTATTCCTGGCAGAGTGGTCTGGGAAGGATGTGGTGGTACCATGAAGGGAGCTGGAGCTGTGAAGGCTGCTCTGAGCATGGGCTCAGGTGCTCCTCAGCAAAGCTGGTGTCACCTCATGCTGTCTGTATCAAAAAGGAGCTGCAAGGCCACTGGGGTCACTGCTCCAAAAGATATGGCCCTCATTAAGAGGATGCCAAAGTGGTTGTTTGCCTGTTTGTCAGGTGTGTGACCTTCCTGTTGCGCCCAGCACCATGGTGTGGGTGGGTACTCAGCACAGGGCTGGTCTCACATGCTGCTGCACAGCTCTACAGTTCTAGAACCTCTGCACCTCCACAGCCCTCTACCAACAGCATTGTGAGATGTCAGAACTACCCTGACACCTCCAGCCAACAGTCTGCAGATGTGAACCAGGCTGCTCCCGTAGTAGCAGGATTATTCCTGATGAGGCAGCATATTCCCTAGGACCAGCTCATGCCACAGAACAGGAGTGCTATTCTCCTACCTGAAGCCAACTCTGCCTCCAGAAGGGAAATGGAGAGTCTCACTACCCCATGTAGCAGCTCCTCACATGTCACAGCGCTTTCATTCGGCAACCAATCTTGTGGCTCTCAGGAAGAGGATTGCCCCTCTCTGACACACATTGAAAGGCCAGGAACTGCTAAACCTGACCTGGCATGCCCAAGGATTTCCTAGTGCTGATAGAACAAAGCCTTCCAGAAATGTCCAATCCTCGTGGTCATATATTGGGAGATGCTCAAGGGCTAACCCAGGGCATGACAACAGCAAGGACAAGGGAAGAAACCTACGTGGAGAGGAGAAGACTTAAGGTATCTAGCAACTCCGCAGAGCAATGTTTTGTTCCCTGGGGCCAGTGGCTCAAACCAGCCCTTTGACGAAACTCGTGTCCAAGTGCACTATCAGCAGGCGGAGAAAAGACATTTCTTTGCGTGTGTTCTCAAAAATAATGCGAGGGTCGTCAGACTGGCAGCGCAGGCAGTTGGGGGCCATCACCATGGCCAGGTTATTCACATCCATCTTTGTTCTGCCCACATTTGATGGCTGAGCAAAGATCTGCAGATAGCAAGAACACGTTTAGATGGAGCAATGAAAAAGAGCAAGAAAGTCCAAAAACGTAGCCCAAGAAAAGGTGCAAGGAGAGCAGACATAAAGCCTGCCTTAAGGACAGTGCCCCAAGTGCCACACATCCACAGGGAAGAGCACTGTGCTCTGACACAAGTGACAGAGCAGCAGCCTTGGCAGACAGGAAACCAACCCCAGGCTCTACAAGATCAGGAACAGGGGTTATTGCTCCCATAAGGAACAAGGCCAGCAAACATCCCTCCATCAATCCACCTTAAATACAGGTAAGAGGTCTTAAAACCATGCAAATGGTCCCACCACAGCTGTCCCACTAACCATGCCTCACATGCTCCTGGTCCCAGCGCAGGACTGTGGGGGCTGCCTACCTGCAGGAAGTGTATGAGGTAACACAGTACCAGTCTGTTGAGCTCTGGCAAAAGCTGTACCACAGCCACGGCAGCATCTGGGTTCTCATAGTTGCTGATACACTCTTTGTAGAACTGCTGTGGGATCACAGGCTCTTCCAGCTCCCGATACCAGAGCTTGAGGAGAGAGGCTGGGCAGAAAGCAGGTGCATGAGAACAGCTCTGGTCACTTCCCCACTCCCTTCAGGGGCAAACTTGGCAGTGAGAGATGGCAGAGAAATGATTTCTGTGCTTGTGCTGTTTCACCTTAATTCAGTTCAATCTGAAATGCTCAGGCACCCAAACTGACCAGTTAGTGGGAAATACTAGCTGCTACCTACCTGCTTCTCCTGGAAGCAGCTCTGGGGCTGCCTAAAGAAGAGGACAATGAGACCTGAAGGACTCCCACCACTCTGCCCAGCTTGCACAGCCTTACTGCATCAGAGGCAGAGGTTCCTCCCCACTCCCAGTGTTGCCTCTACGGGTAGTGTTTGGAAAGGCAGTGAAAAGACACAGAACAAAATCCCAGTCAGTGCAGACAGCCTGTGTACACATTCCCAAGCAGCAGCACACCCACAGAGCTGCTCCTGTATCTGCCCCTCTGCACTGCACCATGGCTGAGGTGGCAGCAACACACCTGCCACATTCCTATACCTGGTATGTTGGGGTCACTGAGACTGTTTGGGATTTTCCACTGATCCACCTGCAATTTCAATGCATTGACTTCATCTATGTCACCAGGTATCCTGCAGAGACACAGAAAAGGTCCTCTGAGAGCAAGCCAGGCAATGTGCTTGGTGGGGCTGCTGGTCAGCAAAGCATGGCTCTGAAGCTGCTTCTGGGGCCTCAGAGAAAAGGGAGCAGGGATAAGGCCTCAGGCATCAGTGGCAGCTACAGCAGCAGTTCCTCAGAGAGAAGGGGGTGCCTATTTTTATATACCATCTTGAAGTGGGGGGTCCCACTAGCTCAGATATCAACTATTGCTGTCCTCAGGAGTGATTATTTTCTATAACCAGGCTTCTTTGCAGTGTGTTCAGACCAAAGATGAGCAGCATCTCTGGCTACTTTTATATTTATATATACATATATATATACACACACATCTATCTATCTATCTATCTATCAAAAATTTACCCTTACACAGCAAAGTTGAGCCTTTTAATGGCTATCTTAAATCAAGTTTAGCTACTGAAAACCTAATTCAAATCTTAAATGCAAAACAAAACCACACACAAACAACAAAAAAACTCCAAACCCAAAGCAAACCCCCTGTGTTCACCACACAGATTCTGTGTCTCTCTTGACTCCTTGTGTCTTGTGCAACACCAACGCTGATGTGCTGCATTAGATGAGGTGCTCTGCCAGGATGCCTGAGCTCCTCCTTCCCCTACACTGGCCAACCACCACTGCCAAATCTGACGAAAGCTCATTGCTGTCCCTGGGGATGAGCTCATGTAGTTAAGTCATAATGTAAGTCTTAAGCTAACATGACTTAAATGATGTAGTTAAGTCATACCTACACCAGTCTCCTCTGTGCTAACACATACAAACTGGCTAATGCTACTTCAATAAGTGATTCCTGAACCTGGGGCAAGTCAGATATTGTCCAGTCCACAGCAAATGCTTCTTAGGGAAGAGGAAGCATGTGGAAGTCAATCTTGACTTCTTGGCTTTGAGGACTAACATGAGGGTGGCTCAAAAGTAGCACAGCACTCCAAAAAGTCACCTGAAAATCCCCTCAGTCTGTTCCCCTCCCAGGGCCAGGACCTGCTGTGACAGCTGTGTCTGCACCCAGGGCAGCTTGTTCCCTGGGTACATGTCCTGCTGCCGCAGCATGATTTCTTCGAGGGAGCTGCCGAAGAGCGATGGTGTGACGATGGCATTCCTGGCATGTGTTATCTCCTCCACTGTTGGTTTTTGGAGGCCCTGAGGATAGAGAAAAGCTTAGTGCAGCCATGACACAACCAGCCCACAGAGAAAGAGTGACCTGGGAATGGGGATGGTGAGTGACCAGGACAGAGAAGGCTGAGCCTGCATGTGGTCACCTTATCAGCCTCCTGGCAGCATGGTCCTTGTTCTGCTGCCTAAAATCAGGGGCGGTTCTATTCATCAGACCCAAGAGCAGCAGAGGAGACCACTTTGGAGAGTTTAGGCTGGTTTTGCAGAGATTCTATTGCTGTGTTTTGCTCAGCATGGGGACTACTGCAGCTGTAGCTCCACGTGCTGTGGGAGACAGTATGGAGCAGAGCCCAGCCCAGCCCCGGCTGAGGTGAGGTCAGCAGAGGGCACCTATACCCCAACCCAGAATCAGAGTACTTAACCACGGGACAGGTGAAAAACAGTCCTTTGGAGATGGGAATTCCAGGTATTTCCAACTCCAGAGAAAGCTATGCTCTCAGAGGAGCTAGAACCTGAAAAGTGGGCATTGGTACTTGCTGCTTCTGACACATACCAACATTTAAAAGGGGTTTTGAATGTCCTGTGGCAGCAGTTTGGAAAAGCAAAGAGCTGTCACAGGGGTGACAGGCTGCTCAGCACAGTGGACTTCAGCAGTGATCATGCGGCCAGGTGAGGAACACAACAGGGGGAAGGCTCCCACCGGGCCCTCTGAGGGTCAGGAGCCAGGGCTGCAGTTGTGTGCAATGTGTGTTTGGAGGTTTACTGTCCTGCCCCTGCCAGGATGCCAGAAGCCTTCACCTCTCTCAAGGTATTTCAGCTAATTTGTTCACTACACAAAGTTCAGATGGCAGGGAGGCCCCACAGGAATTTCCAAAAAAAACCCCAAAAAACCCTGAAGACCAGATCTGGCTCAGGGACCTAGAACTGGCAGGCTGAGGCCATCTACCAACTTTCTTGGCCACACACAGAACCATGCAGAGGGAAGAGAGGAAGATTTTCAGATAATGAAGAGCACACACTCCCCTCTGCACCAGCCATCTCTGCTGTATGACTTGGAACTGGGAATGAACAACTCTGCAGTGAACCAGATGCAAGATCCAGCCCATATAAGCCCTCAGTGCAAAGGGAGACTCTTCTCTCACCTGAAGAAACAATATTATGGGTACCCCCTGCACAGACAGCTCCTTTTACCTGGGAGACAGGTAAGTGTTGGGTTTGTCTTTGTCTGAGGCCAGGAAGCAGCCAACCATGCAGATGCCTGCACAGCAGGCACTGCTCTCTGCCAGGAGGATGGCAGGACCTGGACAGCAGCCCTCTCCGACACATGCATGGGGAGATGTACTCCAAGCAAGCCTCCCTCGCTCACTTTACCGCCATTTCCCATCACTGCTGGGACCAGAGTCTCCCCCAGGCAGCCCCCAGGCCCTGCAGCCAGGGCAGCTGCTCACCTTTTTGCCTCCAGTGACAGCTACCTTCTGAAGTTTACGGTAGCAGTATTTGGCGTAGGTGCTAATGGGCAGACCTGGTGGGAAAGAGGAAATGAGTGGTCAGCCCACAGTGCCATTCACCCCCACACTGAAGCCATTCAGAGAGCTCCACCACAGCAGCTCATTCTCGCACGAGCAACCCCATCAATGTACAGCCCACTGCAGTAGGGCACGACTGCCAAAACTCGCACTGAGTGCCTTGAAGCCTCCCAGTCCCATGGCAGGCAGTGTCAGTGCGAACCAGTGCTCGGGCTTAGAAAGATTCATCTCCGGAGTGAAGGCTCATAGCTCTGCACCTCCCATCCCCACTCCTGCAGCTCTCCACCTCTTGCACTTGGAGTGCACCTGCCCCATCCTGACTCCACGCATGGCATCCATTCAGAATTCACAGCCTGGGCACACATATGAGCCCGAGTCTTTGCCTGATGGGCACAGCCAGAGTTAAGTGCCTCATGGACACAGGGCCAGGTAATTACATCCTGCCAGAACACAGCCACAGAGCACACAGCCATCCTTCTGTCAGGGAAGGTTTCAGAGTGTTTTAAACCAATTGTTTATTATTCGAGAACTTCAGTTCCTTGGCTAGTGAGAGAGAAGCAGCTGAGAAAGCTGTGTGGGGACAGAGAGGCAGCACCAGCACCAACAGTGACCTCAGGACACAAGAAGAGGCTTGGGGAGGTGATGGGATCTTATCTTCCCAAAGACCTGCAGAAGGCTTCCTCACGTTCCTGCCTGCAGCCTTCTCCCAAGTTTGTATCATGCAGCTCAGGCATACTCTGCGAAACAAGGAAATTGGGACACCTCAAAGCTTGGGAACTGCACTTCAAAATCTGCTGCTCTCCAGAAGAGCACCTGCTCTGCTTGTGCTTGGTTCAGTGAACTCTGGAGGCAAGTGCAGCCACAATTCATAGAGCTAATTTCCCCATGACACCAAGAGAAATGTTTGCAATGACAGAGGAGCACTGATTGCTCAGAGTTTTTCCAAAACCACTGCCCTTTTGTTCTTGTTCAAGTAAAACCCAAAACTGCTCACTGAAAGCAGTGAATTGAACTGCCCTATTTGATTCCCTGCCAGGCCCAAAGCTTGCAGCAGAGTTCAAATACTTGTGGTTGTGAAAGTCTACATTCTGGTCAGATGCTGTGCTTTTCACATCAGCCTTTCACACACCCTATGGCTTAGGTACGCTGGCTGGGATCTTGGAGGTCTTCAAATCCTCTCAATGCAGAGGGGGAACAAACTCTTTCCAAGCAGAACAATCCCAGAGGTGGGAGATGTGTCATCCTCTCAGCCAGCAGATAAGCTACAGTCCTTGGCTTCTCTTGACGAAACAAACACCTCCTGCCTACATCAATCTGCCTCACAATTGGAGCAGAGCCTCTCCACACCACTGGAGCCATGCCAGAGGAGGTACAACAGCATTTCCATCTCCCACAGGCAATGGGAAGGAAAGCGAGTTTTAGGAATTTCTCTCTAGGGAGTATCTAAAGCAAAATATTCACTGTAAGCAAAAATCCTGCTAATCCTAGGCATGATTTATTTATGAATATCTAAGGATTAAAAGGAAACAAACCAAATGAGCTGCCCTGTGATGCTTCACTATCCCAGTTTACAGTTTCTGCTGTCAAATGTGAGGCACACTCTGAAGCAAGGTGTCCCCTTTTTCAGAGGGAAAGGGAAAGAAGCTGGACTGTGTCTCTGCATCCCAGCAATTTTGCAGGAGACAGCACATTCAAAACTAATAATAAGAAATATCTTTTCACACTGTAATTAGACCATGGATCACATAATCATCCTAAAAGCTTAACAATGTTTGCAAAAGGAACTGGTGTCTTCCAGATTACGCATGGTTGATGAGTGGGCAGCAGTCAGACACATTAGCTTGAAGCCTGTTTTGTACTTTCCCAGGAAGCTCCCCAGTCCCGGGAAAAGCCTAAAATCTACATCCAGCACTTTCTGCAGCAAGGCCTCCTGCTCCCATGACAACCATACTGCAGCCTCTGACTCAATGGAGCCTGTTGGGGGTCACACGTGAAGCTGACCAAATTTGAAGCAACTGAAAAATGAACTTGCTGCATGCACAAGAGGACGGAAGAGTTACCACCCATAGACTTGAATGGCCAAAAAAGAGGCAGGAGCCCTGAGGAATAGGGTGAGCAGCATTCACAGAGGGCACAGACCAATGGCTCCCATGCAGCCTCCCTGCTCCAGAGTAGAAGCCATCTGCCCCTACACAAGCGCTCCTGGCTGCAGGGCATGTGTAGAGTGGGATGGGCAACATGGAGAGAGAGACATGGAGAGACCGGGAGGTACATGCTGAGCTGTGGCAAGAACATGAGGGAGAGGAGTAGAAATTAGTTTTAGCCTCAGCTTTTCCAAACCAGCAACCTGTCCCAACCATCTGCTGCTTTCAAAATGCTCAGCTAGAGACTTGACTCCCAGCACTGAGCTCATCAAGCATGCTGACATCTCCAAACATGTGGGCCAAGTACTCCCTCCACAGCCCAGCTCCTGCCTCTTGGTGCAGGGCCAGGCAGCATTGCACCACATGGAAAGGGCTAATCCTGAATGCAATTCCACTTCTGTGAGCACATCATGAATCTGAGAAATCGAAGATGATCTGTTATTCCCTATGGTATCATGGTAGCCTCAGGAGCTCAGGAACACAAAACTACTAATAGCCCACACAGTGAAAAGTAGTTTTTGAAGGAAAATATTTCTCCAGGTGCCAGCCTAGAAACACATGTGGGCAGCATCTTAACGAACATCTCTTTTTAGAAGAAGTTAAAATCCAGACAGGACACATGCAGGAACATACCTTCTGGAACAGACTTGAATGCTTTCCTGAAAAAAATAGTCTTAAAAATTGCAGCAAACAGTGTGGAGATAGGACCTGGCCATGGGATATGTATTTCAGCACTAGAGAAGCTGTTGTCTGGATATTCCTCTGATCTATCACAGCTTCTTGGATCTCAGCCTGGCACAGCCAGAGCAAGCTCTCAAACCAGGATCCCATCTCACTGCACAGGGGTAGATGCTCCTGAGCAGGTCAGCTGGGCTTGGCACCAGCAGTGCTGCTCTCCTGGCTTAGATCTGACCAGGCTCCCCCACTTTACAGCACTGCTTTAGCTCTTTTTTCTCACACCATCAGTGCTTCCTTCTACATCACAACAATGCTTCTCAATCACCATTCCCTATATGGGAAATGCCATGTTCATCAGTCAGACAAGCCAGCAGTCTGCACCTGCCACCAAGATAAGAAACAGATACAGGATGTCTTAAAAATGAGTATCCCCCTTCAAAAAACTCCCAGCTAACAGCAGGTGGGAAATATCCAGTGTTGCACGTGGACCATTAACCATACCAGACAGATTTCCCTTCTTTGAACTTGTCCCATTTCTTTCTAAACATCTTTATGCTCTGAACCTGCACACTACCCTGCTTTACTGACCCTTTAGGATTCCATTTTGTGCTTCAGGACAGAGCATTCCTGAGCCTGCTGCTCAACACCAAAACCAGGCAGCTTTCAGTTCTGGCGTTATGGTGCACAATGAGAAATTTTCTTCTTGCTTTCTCTAGGTAACCCTAAGTTTCTTTCATCCCGTTGACCGTCTCCCCTCTGCCTCCTCCACATCCAGCTCGTATGTCACCTTCCCTGCCACACTCATCAGCCTTGGATGGATTCTGGGCAAGACATACAGAGTGGGCACAGCACAACTACAGCTAAGTGCTGCTTTGCTCTCTGTCTCTTTCCTACAAAGTCCTGATCCCTCTTGTGGTTTCTGACCGCTTCCCAGCAACATGTATGTGTTTCTGGAAATTCATATACAAGCTGGAAAATGTCTTTCCCTCCTCAAAATGGCTCAGCTGGGGCCTCCCCTTGCACTTGCAGTCAGGGACCTCTCCCCCATGTAAAAAACTTTGCTTTTGGTGACACAATATTCTCTGCTGCTTGATTGCTCTGCTTGTCACCCTCATCAGATCCCTCTGCATCTTTCATTTTTGTAGCCCTGAATAATTTTGTATCAACACTGAGCCGTCAGTTCATGATTTGTCTCCTTGTATAAACAAAAAAACCAGCTTATATTCCTGCAGGATCAGCAGACAATCCTCCTTCTGAAAATACAGCATTTACTCCTACCATTATTCTTCTGCCTGCCAACAGGTTATTCACGCATGAAAAGACCTTGCACCACATTCATATTTCATCTACTCACAGAGAATTAAGCTAGAAGATGAAGACTACAAAGGTTAAATGTGGGAAACTTCAGAATTCTTTCTTTGGGTATATGTCAGATGGTAAATGCTTACTCACCTATGAGCTTCTGGACCGAAGGGAGTATGTGTGCATGTGTGGGGAATCACTGCTTCAACTCAACTTTTCACTGAAAGACTTACATAGATGCCTACTTATCTTCTATTCAGTTCTGACTGAAGTCACTAAATTTGATTTCCGTATGGATTTCTCTGCTAAATTGCTGCTACAGCATCCTTATGCATCTTAATATTTCAGAGCACTAAGAAACTTCTCACAACAGCCTTGCAGCTTCACACGCATCTTACCCACCCCTCCCACATCTGGAAAGCAGTGCTGGTCAAACAGAAGTAGGTGTTCCAGGGAAAAACCTGACCTTTCCAGTCAGCAGCAGAGAGAACCTGGCATGTTCCTGTAAGACTCCCCTTACTTCAGATGCAATTCTGAGGTCAGTCTTCAGGAAAAGTCCTCAAGAGTTATCAGTCACTGTGAAAAAGCTGTTTTGAGCAAGCTGCCAGCCCTGCTGCCTTTTCTGCCGAACTTCTGCAGAACAACTCATAGCCTGATCCCTGCCAGAGCAGCCTCCTGGGCCAGAAGATAGTTGAGGGAACAGCCTCAAGCTGTGCCAGGGGACATTTAGATGAGATATAGAAGAAAATTTCTTCTTAGGCATTGGAACACAGGCCACCCAGGGCAGTGGTGGAACCTCCATCCCTGGAAATATTAAGACTATGTACAGATGTGGCACCTGGGGACATGGTTTAGTGGTGGCCTTGGAAGTGCTGTGGGAACAGTTGGACTTGATTACTTTAGAGGACTTTTCCAACTTTAATGATTCCATGTTCTATGAAAGGTGTGTGTGACCTGTCAGCAGAGCCCCAGCTGAGACCACACAGGCACAGCTGACTTTCAAGTGCTTCCTTCTGGAAACTTTATAAAGTTATCTTGGCATGCCTTTTTAATAACATTTCGTATATATATAAAAATATGTATTAGAGGCAACATAGAAAATCCTGAATTGGAAGGGACCTACAAAGAGACTAACTGCTGATGTTTGTGGTTTTTGGGTTCTGGGTTTTTTGTTGGTTTTTTTTTAATTTAATGTTTGTTTTTAGGTAAAAACTACATCTGTTTTCTAAGTACACCTCCAGCACACGTAATTTAGACACATAATTGCACAGAACAGCCGCTCCACCAACAGGCAGCACACCCTGCTGAACAGAACAATCTCCATGGAGTTGTCTCATAAAGATGTCTTAGTCCCTCTGAGAACAAGCAAAATCAATTTTCAAAGGCTCAGAATGGCCTGAACTCTCCTGGGCCTGAACAGGAAAGAAAAAACACATAACCCTACCAGAAACATAATCCTTCTGTGCCACTGCCAGTCTCTGCTCTGAATTCCACCAGAGACAAACAATGAACACTGTTAGTGCATGAGCTTCAACCCAGGGCTGTCCTCAGTCCTTGCCCTGACTTGCAGCTGCCTCATGACACAGCGTGACACAGCAATGACACAGGGAAGCCACCATAGGGAGCAGCTGTCTGCTGGTGTCAAGGAGGGCTCAGGATGCAGGAAGCTGGAGTCCAGCTGCCACAGATTAAAAACACTGAAACCACTTCATATAAACTGCTGCCTGAGAGGAATTCACAGGGTTAACTCATATAACTTTTTTATATTAAAAGCAATATAAAAAAGTATTGAATGGACTTCGTCTAGTAAGACTTTAGCCAGATAAAGTGTTATCCTGCAGCCAGCAATTAAACTGAGTCCGGAGAAATATGAGAGCTCTTGTTCATTCCACACAGATGCAGAGCTCAGAGCTCAGAAAGTGTGGGCAAGGGAAGCTCATCATGGAGAGAGAAAGGCAGTGTCTTTTACTAGGTACCAGCACCCTCCAGAAGAGCCTCAGGTTAGGCAGTGATTTACAAAATCCATTAATACAACTGAAACAGGTTCTTTTCAACACACTGGCTCATACAGCTTCTAGCACCAGAATATGCTCCAGGAAACTCTGTGGCATGCACAGATCAGTTGAATTACAGCCCCAGGTCTGCATCCGACTTAAAATGCCTCACACAATTTGCACAGCTGTGACTGAAAGGGCCATCACCTGTCCCAAATGCAGCCCAGCTGCCACCTGCACTGCTGATCCATGCTCTGGTCTAACCTTGCACACCAGTCCCGCCCCCCCCACCCCAATAAATTTTCCCAAATCCAAGTCTCTGTACTTAAAGAAATATCTGATTTTCAGCAGAGCTCAGCAGTGCCACCTGCAAGACCTCTCTTGGCTCCCTATGCCTTTCCCTACCTTCATCCTCTGCGTTTTGTTTTCTCTTTTTCCTGGATTTTGTGATCTTCTTGTTTTTCAGATCCTTGATGTGCTGGGCAACTGAAAATTCAGAAGAAGATCAGGATTAATAATATGGTATACTAAAATACCAAAATCCAGAACTGCCCTTAGATGTGGCAGCCTGCCTGACTCCAGCATAAGAAGCTCTGCCTGAGGAAAGGTCCTGCACCACAGCCAGCCCCCAAATAACCTGAATGAGGGGCTCAGAACATCCCTCAGCTTCTCCAAATGGCCAGACAATTGAAAAGATCTTACCTAAATACTCTTGCTGCCTAAATACCAGCAAAAGAACCATCTTCTCAATATCTCATAGTACTCCTCTTCGCTGCCTGCATTCTGGGCAAAGCACAGCTGGAGGAAATGGTTTTGGACAGAAGTGAGAAGGGCTGAGGATCTTTATAAAACTCAAACTAGTGCTGCACACCTAGCACTTCAGTGAAGAAATTCCACATTAAGGCTACGATCATAAAAGCAGAAGGCAAATACTGCCCATGTAGCATCTGCCCCTTGGTCCAACCTCTGCTGCCACACTCACAGGAGTAGGGGCAGAGGGGTGCTGAGGCAGAACTCATGTAGCCACCCTGGAGGCTTGCAGGGGCTTCAAACACAGCTTGGAGTCCCCAGAGATCAAGGGGAAAATAGGTGCTCTGGTTTCTGGCCTGAGACTGGACAAGACACAGTGAGTGTGGCTGAAATAGTGACATGTAAGCCAATAAATACCAGTTAGTACTCTCCTGACTGGCACTTAGTTATTTTTTCTTTTCTTCAAACACCCCCCCCCCCCACCCCCACTCCCTCCACAGGATTCTATAGCAATTTAAAATTGGGATAATAACAAAATATAAGCTGGGCTGGTCCCCAAACTTCTGAAAGACAGATAAACTTCATCTCTTCATACTAAAAGCCTGCGTTCTTCAGGATCCCCAAACAGCCAAGGCCTGTTCTCAGTGTTTGCAATGGCTCCCTTAAAAAATTAGATACTAATAATGCGCGCTTTTTTTTTCCCAGCTTCAAGGAACTTAGAAGTAAATTATGTCATCAGAAAACCCAGAAAAGCTCTGCCTTTGGTGGGCTGACATCAGCTCATTTCAGTGCTGATGGTGAGGTGAGCACAGTGTGGGGCTCACATTTCTTTGCCAGGCACAAGCTGGTGGCAGCTTCATCCAACCAAAGAGAAGTGAACTCAAACAACACACTGTGCTCGCACTGACAGAGCCCACAGCACTAGCTGGGGACTGCCTCTACTTTTAAAACCCAGATAACCCTGACTATGTGGCACAACCCACCGAGATGCTGCTAAATACAGAGGAGGTGCATGAGGCACTTACTCTTTTCATCACTGTCAAGGTGGCGATAAATGTAACCTTCCAGGTAAGACTGAAATTTGGGTGATGGAGAGAAAAAGGCCAGACTGATGGCCATCAGTTCCCAGCCCCATGCCAGGCTTCGGTAGCACATGTTATCTGTTGTCTGTCGGACCAGCTGTATGTAGAGCTCATCCCGCAACCCTTGCATGCTCCAGCACTTGGTGACCATGACCAATGCCACATGATTGCGATCCATGCGAGTCTGACGATCTCCCATGTAGCTCTGCACCAGTTTGAACATCTCACATGCTTCTTTTTTGATGGTCCGGTTGCTAGTGATGAGCATTGGCTTTTTGATAGAGCCACCATTCCAGGACAGCATGTTGGAGATGGAGATCCTTCGTCGGAAGATGCCTTGCGTGTGCATGTTCAGGTTTTTGGAAGCCCAATCTGCCATGCTGCTCTGGGAGATGGGCTTCCGTAGGGTGTTGTAAGGGAAATGGCATCCCACACAGCCACCACGCTGGCTGGTGCCCTCCTGCTTGGGCTCCGGCTCTAAGGTCTCAGGCTGCAAAGAAGAATGGACATGTTACAAGCAGCTTAGATGACTCCTTACCCAGCTAGGAAATTTATCCACAGTTAGACATGAAGCTGCCAGCAACTATACAGTGATGAGTCTGTACAAACATGACATGGTGCAGAATTGGTGGATGACACTTGTAGCTCTGCAAGAGCCTGACTGGCACAGCCACACACTAATGCTGTCCCTAAGGGAGGTGCTGGGATGTGGAGCAACAGGGCTGAGTGTCCCAGCTGTCGCAGAGTTTACAGGAACAGGTAGGAGGTGAGCTGATTTCCAGAGCAGCAGCATAGCTCTGTGGCACCAAGCACACACTGAGAAACCAAGTATCTCTACACTCCTCACCCCTCAGTTCCTATGGAGCTCCAGGAGCCCAGAAGCAGGATGGGACACTGGTCTACAGTTAACCCCAAAATATCCATTAGTTCTTAGAAGTCTAGAGCAAGTCCGTGTTTCCTTCTTAGTATAGAGGAGCTCCTGAATTCATGACAGAGGCTTCTGCAGTCCAACCCTTTCCTATCTAACACCCCACGTCCCTGCATGTGGATGATGGGATTAGCACACATATCACATTCCACCCCTCATTGCCAGCCTAGAGCACAGTAATTTCTCCTGGTTTTTCATTTTGTTCTTTTTATCCCTTGAGTTACTCCTCTACCTCCTCACCCTCTCCTCACTCAACACCCTGACTAAAAATCCCCGCCTGCATTTCTCTGCCATCTCCACATCCTCGGTCTCCTTCAAACCACCTTACCTGCCTGGAGTTGGTTTTCCTCCTATCACCTTACCTGCTCCTTCAGCATGTTCCTCCTGAGGAGTCACCTCCTTATACTATCTTGAGGTTCAGGAGGCTCCGGGTCCTCTCCTCTGCTCTCTCTGAGGTTTCTCTCTCACATCTCATTCACACAACTCCACAGCTGTTACATTTGAATTGACAATACACAGCCACCTCTGCTTAGCCTCTCTCAGAGCTTCTTCCTACACTCCTCCAATACTGAGTTCCCTTGTGTCCTGATTTTCCTCTCTATCATGCAAGCCTAGCACAGGACATCACTGCTCACTCAAGCCACTTTATGCTATTTTCAGGCGAGGCAGTGATTTTGCTGCCATATTTTCTGCAACTTCCTCCCCTCCTTACTTGGATTCTTGAGTATTTATGTGATTTTTTTTTTATTATTTATTGACTTTTTTTGCCTTTACCAAACATCCATCTCCTTTCATCTTCTGCTTGTCCATATTACCACATATGAATTATTTTTCTTCATTTTCCAGGCCATTCACAGCCTGTCCCCAACACACCATCTCTTGTGCATAATCAAGTTTCAGCTCTCCCTGTCAATGCAACATAGCCAGAAGGCTGGAGAGCAGCTTCCTACCAAGCCTAAAGAGGCTGTGAAATGAAATTGCTGAAATATTAATAGTAACATGTAAGTCATGTAAACTTGATGTGTCTCTGTGCCTGATAAGTGGGAAATGTGAGAACATGATACCAGTTTTCCAAAAGGTTGCAGATGAAAGCAAGGCATTTACGGATCCAAAACGGCAAGAAAGAGAACACATACAAATAAATCTGATAGAGCGGAGAGGTGTCAGCCTGGCTTTCAGGTCTGCTGGAGCAATCTGGAATAGTCAAGGAGCTTTCCCAAGTTTCTTTATGAAAGACTGTATACCAGCAAACAGGAGAAAAACCAGAACAAAATAAGAAGCCACTTTTCAGCATGGAAGATGGTTACCAGCTCTGCCCCATCAAATTGATTCAGAGACTCTGGTTGTTCAAAATAGGAGCAAAATAACTGGAAGAGTGAGCAAAGAGAAAAAGGGCAAAGGCTTCAGAGGATGTAAAACTATCTACAAAGAACCTAAATCTGAACTAAAACCAGGAAGCAGGAGGTTCCTTTGAATCCAAATAGGAAAAAAGATGGCAAACTAAATCCTGCAGAAGTGCTGTGTTAGAGAGAAAAACTACTCTCTTTGTGCAGGCACACTAATGGGCTTTAAAATAGCTATTTCCAACAAGATGCCAGAGCCACTGACACTGATTTCCTAAATGTTGATATTCCTTGTTCAGGCACTGGCAGGGAGAATACATATGAGGAGCCATTAGAAAAAGAAGAGAATGAAAAAGAGGAATTGCTGTCATGTGACTATGCAAATCCTGATGCCTGTGTTCCATACCCACCAACTCAGACCATTCCAGTGAAGAAAGTACGTATGAGGGAAGGGTTATCCACAAAGACATGAGTGACAGTAAGACGAGCAGGCAAGCACATTTACCCAAATAACTGCAGAGCTACCCACAGTGCTGAGGGCTTGCTGGACATGAGCCCCATCCCACAATTCTCCTTCCTCTTAAACCACTGGCCTGAAATAAGGTTTTTTCCTGCAAAGCTGTGAAGCTTTATGAACGGTTTGATATTCTACAGAAACAGATGTGTCTTGCCTACAGCACACCCCTCGAACAAAACCCCCCACAGAAGCACGATGCATGATGAGTCTAGCAAAGAAAAAAACATTAACATGGCACAGATGGGGAGGTACCTGTGAGGAATGGCATGCAGTGCCTGAAGCCAAGCTTGTCTGGCTGGTCACATTCTTTTCTAAAGAATCTATTTTCTCAAAAGTTCTCTTCTGCCTCATTGTGTCCTGTGGAGCAGCCACATTGCTAGGAAAGGCTTCCCTTATCTCCAAGTCCTGTCTGTACAGAGACCTGTTACTGGCTGAGACATCATCGCTGGAGCTCTGGCTGATGCATTTTTTCAAGTGGCCAGACTGAAACCTGACCTTACTGCTCTCTACTGGGACACCGTTCTCCAGGCTCTCAGCATCCAGGCTGGCTTTGCTTCCCCTGCAAGCTGCTGACCTACCCACCACAGCACGCATCTCAGCGATCACTTTATCATTCAGAGCTGTGAGCTCACTGCTGCTTCCCACAGAGCCAGGTCTTGCTCGACCTGGTCCTTGCCTCCTTCCTTTCCTTTTTCTCAAGCTCGGAGAAGGGCCAGTTGAATAACCAGAATCCTGATGGCTTATACCAGTTGGGTACTCCTGAGACTGCAGGCTGTTTTGCCGACTGTGGTGGAGTTCCACGTTCTTGAGGACATTGGCTTCCAAGATCCTCCAAGACTGCTTGAAGCTGTCCTTTGAAGCAAGCTGACCAGGCAGTTTGGTGGAGGTATCAGTTGTTGCAGAAGAGTGGGAGGGTTTGGCAGATTGGTCAACGTTGACCATATGTTTTATGTATTCTCTGCCAGCTGGGCTGTATTCAGTGGAAGAGGGATTTCTTGCATGCTTCTTTGCAGCTTGTTGTTGCATATTGGGATGCTGCAATAATTTGGTTGGTTGCAGCTGCTTTTTTAAGCTATTGCTCGGTGACCTTCGTGGAGGCATCCCACTCACACAAACACTTTCAGTGTCCATATCTACTGGTGGTTCGTCATAAATTGGCAATTCTAAAGATGGCTCATCGTATATAGGTGCAGGAGAGGCATATGTGGGGGATGCAGGCTGGAGGGTTCCTGTCCGGCTCCTTGGAGGTGTTCGAGAAGTAGGACTATTCATCAGCACCAGGCAAAACCCACCACTCTCTGTCTTTTTGATCTGCATAGACTGCTTTGTTTCTCCAGCAGGCATTTGCTTTGTGGCTCCAGGGCTCTCGGATGTGGATTGAGGCTGAGCACATATAGCTGGTTTGGGAAGAGATTTTGGGCTGTTGGGCTTTGGAGCACCCTGCAGCTGAAGAGAACTGTTTGAAAAGCTCTGCATCTGCCTCAAACTGTTCACTTTGACCAACATGGCTGCTTTTGTGCCCGGCAGAGGCTGCCAGTGGGTAGGAGTCTCCCTAAAAGAAGAAAGATACAAACACACACAATTATTTAGGAATTATATTTACTGAAGTACCTTCTACATCTACCCAAATACCAAATTGTTAGTCTCGAAGTGCCTGAATATTCCCCAACCAGTTATATCAGCAAGTTATTTTTTCCCGGAGATCCTCCTTGCTGAAACAGAAAAACATTGTTATTCACATAATAAATTTCTAAATCATGAAGAGCAGAACAATGAAATGAAACAAGTTCATGATACTATAATCTGTCTGGTATCAGCAGCACTGATATAGGACACAATCTATGCTTCTCAAGGCTCAGCACATAGCATGGCACCCAAAACAACCAGCTGAAGACCAGCAAGCTATTCTGGAACATAAAACTCAAGCATTAAACTGGAAAATAGTCCCAAGTACCTGCCTTCAGATTATCCAACTAGGATGACAGTCCTTCCAGACCATGTTACTTTTTTTATTTAAGTTTCCAGATGTGAATTTATTTTGTAGAAAAACCTGTGAGGTCTATGGGAGGTATATGGGGGTGGCCATTCTCCAATCACAGCTTACATTGCCATACAACCTGCCAAGGCTCCACTCAATCTAGTCTAGATGCACTCAGATCCAGCTTCCTTGGCCCTGCTCAGCTCTCATGGCTGAGAAACGCTCCTCTGCTAGGAGTATCCTCTGACCGGTGGTGGTACTTGGGATCCACCACAACTCAACATGCCCAACATTGCAACACCCCAGTTCACAGGGCACATTCTACAGTGTAACAACAACAACATCCTGCTGCCAGGCTGTGGCCATGGCCAGTTTGTGTTTGAGTTCTGATGAAAAGGGAATGGAAAGGCTATTAAACCAGCTGAGCTTCCAGGTTTTCCAAGGCATCACAGTCCCCAGGAAAGTCCACTTGAATCTGATTCTGTATTGTGCCTTATCTCCATGTATCTGCTACCAGCCATTACTGGGTAAGACCTGAGGGCATATTGCATGTGTTCCATCTGAGACAAGAGATTTTCCCCTAACACCTTCATAGCTATTTTGCTCTGTTTTCACCTTGACCTTGCTCCCAGCTCCATATTGCTGACCTGTCCTTTATGGCCCCTGTACTGGCAGACACACCTACCTCTGCTGCATGTCCAGAGCTGCCTCCCACCAATGTTAGGTTCTCTTGTGCCTTCACTGCCAAACCCCAAGATATATGAACACTCTAGACCTCCTGCTCTCTCTTCCTGTTCTCCAGAGCCCTTTCACTTGGCCAGGTGCCAGCCTCCTCCTTCAGCACAGTTTTCCTGAGGTGTTCTGCTTGTCCTTGCCCCATGGTTATCCTGCCAGTGTATCTGCACATCCCCTGCTCTCCCCACACTGTAGACGAACAGGACACACCTGCCCCACTGTGGGTGTCTTATTTCACCTGGTGCACTCCAGTCATCTTCCCCCACACCCTCTGTCCCACCTGTTCCCAATCACTGCCCTACTAAAGGGGTGGCATGCTTCTTCCCCATCCACTGCTTACTGTATTTTTTGCAAAACATGCTCTCTGTTGGCCATGTGTCACTGTGAATCCCACCTTGACACAATGGCAGTGGGAGTGGCACAGATGAGGTTGACACTGCCCTGTCATACCCTGGCCAGGGTCCACAGGCCTCACTACACTCTGATTAGACTTGCTGTACCTCTGCCTTTGCAGGGCTGGCTCCTTTCCTGCAACAGAGTCCATGTAGCTCTCTAGGGCAACTACTCAGGTGTGACCAGAGAAGGTTGAGAAAGGGCTGTCTTCCTCTGCTTTGCACTCTGGGGCCCCCTCTTACCTTGGGACCTCCTAAGTATCTCCCACTGAGGCACTGAGGATTTTATTTTAAGGGAGCTCCTGACACTACTTCAGGATGATGCAACTGCCATGAGGAAGGCCTGTCTCCCAGCCTCCACCTTCCTTCTCTTCACAGCACTGCAGCTTGTCTCCCAGCCTCCACCTTCCTTCTCTTCACAGCACTGCAGCCCAGTGCTGACCTAAGCCCTGTGCCAAGACAAGCTTGGGAAACACTGACGAATTTGAGATTGGCCTCTCTCCATCTGCCCAAGCCACCATCAAGCACAGCTCCTGCTCTCCCACTCCTGTTTAGCCCTCAGTGGTTCATCCTCCATATGCTTCTTCCTGGGGCATGATGTCTCAGGGCAATGCAGTGGTCAAGCATCAACAGTGCCAAGTAAGGATGCACACAACAAACCACCAGAGGTAACAGCAGAATGAGGGTGGCATTCATGAGGACACCCAGCTCTACAACCCACCAGATATCCCTCCTTGGGGGACACAGGGCCTACTCCTTGCATCAGTGCATCTCTCCTGTGCGCGGCCAGGCTCCAGTCTCAATCCAAAGCTCTGCTGAAGACCTGGCTCCTCCTCAAAGAGCCTGGACTAACAGGAAGAACCAGAACAGCAACACTTGGTAGGCTTTTAAGTGAGGATTTCTGACACCCCCATGGCTGTACCAGTGGCTCATTTCATGGCACAGAAGAGAGACTGGCAAAGAGCAAGCAGGACAGAACTATCCACAGACTCAGCAGACAGGCCACAAGTGTGTGACTGGGACATATTTTAGCTAACCATCATTGCATCTGGACGAGCACTATCCAGTTGTTGGGCTGCATGGTAGCAAAGAAGCCATCTCTCACCTTGGGCCTGCCCAGGACAGGAAGACATGCTGGGCCATTAGCACAGACTTGTCATGGGTGGGACATGATGGAGAGCAGCAGGAGCTCTGCACTGGTACAGGGCTCTCTCTGCACCTGTATCGAGCTCAGCTGGCAGGACAGCAAGACAGGTTGGACAGAACCACAGCAAGGCAATGAAGAAGTGCTTCTGCCACAAGCAGCAAGCCTCCCTGGAGCAGGATTTTGGCACTTGCAGTCCATGCCCAAACTCCTTCAGGCCTAGGTCAAAGTGCACATTGGGACCCAGCCTGCTCTGGACCACTGCAAACCCCTGCAGCAGGCAGAGCCCAGCACCAAGGGCACCCACTAACACTGGTTCTTTTTCAGGAAAAGCACAAACATGTGGGATTGCCACAGCTAGGCTGCCATGGACACTGGTAAGCAAAAAGCACTGGTAACCCAAAGCACCTAGATGCCCTGCAGGGGCCAGAGGAAACTGGGAAGCTGTGCCACTCCAATGTTACCGAGGGCCACCATGCTCCCCCACCCAGGAATGTGATGGTGAAGGGAAACTTCTAAATGTGTGCTGTACCCCACCTCACCCATCAGTCTCACTGTGGACACATCATGCCAATTCCAGCCTCCTTGGCTGCCAGAGATGAGAGGAAAGAAGCACCATCACAGGAAAGACAAGGCTCTCTTGAAAAGGCCATTTCCACAGCCATGAATGATCTCTTGGGGCCATGTCTGGATACAGCTTCCTTCAACTCCATCCCCAGGCTGCTGGAAAGACCAAGCAGAGGAGAACAGGGACTTCCCAGCATGAAGATTCAGTCTTGACCTTCTGAATGGTCAAAGCTGTGATAAAAAGCAAAGCCAATGGTGGAGAAGTGTCCCTATGCAGCCTCTCAGCCAAGCTCTTCAGCCACCAGCAGCAGAGACTCAGACAAATCCCCTGGGACTACTCCTGTGAAGAATGTTTTGAAGTAGCTCCAATATAAAGGCCTCAACTTGACACTGATTTTCCCAGCTTGCACCCAGCTTCAGCAGGCCCAGCATAGCTAGCAGGTCTTCTCAGGCTCCAGATCTCCGTTGTTTGTTTTTCTCCCTTCCAGAAGCCTGGAGAAAAGGCCCTGCACCTTAGCTCTGCCCTTTCTAGTAGTTGCTTTCCTGGTGCTGTGACAAAGGTAAATGAACAAGGATGTTTGTATTCCAGCAGCACTGCTGCTCTGCCCCTAGTTCCCACAGTGGAGGCATGGATAAAACCTGCCCAAACCAAAAACTCTGCCAATTTGTGCAAAAAACATTGTTTGCATATCCTACCCCAAGGCCAACTGCACAAGAAGGGAACAAACGTGTATTGGGGATTCTGATGGCCTTTCTTGCTTGATTATGAAAACTTAACAGTGGAATTACTTATGCTGTGCCTTGAGAGAAATGAGCCCATGACGAGACAAACCAGACTTGAAAGAGGCAGAGGTATTCTTACAGCCACCTTCTCATCACACATTCCCTCTCACTCCTCTTCCAGCATATACTCCTGGCACTCTAAGACCAAGTCCCTGCTCCTTCCTCGTTGAGGATGCTGAGCTGTGGGAAAGGTAGGTGAGGAGGGGATAGGCAGCACAACCTGGTGCCCATGTAGAAAGGACCCTCACCTTCCTCTTCTAGGAGATCGAATGTTCCTAGGGAAGGTGGCTTTCTCATGGAGGATTTTAAGATATCCTGTTATTGCAAAGAGAACCTCAGAAAAAGCACTCTGAAACTCCCAACGCTAACCCTAGGAGAAACAGGGGAAGAGGAGTAAAGGGGCTGGTCTGCGTGGACAGCAGGGCTGGGGACAGCAGAGCCTGCTCACAGTCCTGACCTGCAGTAGGCTGAAATGCTGCAGACTAGCACACAGGCTCCCAGAAAGACTGCCTTCTTCAGACCTTGGCCCTCCACCAAGCCCTTTCTCACCCATTACCTTGGAGTTTCAGCAAACTGCATGGATGAAGTGTCTCAGAGTACGCTTCCAAAATGCTGCATTCAGTCCCAGGCTGGTCTCACAGTCCCCAAGAGAACATGTCCATACTTTCAGAGCTTTTCAGTGTGTGAAAGGACAATATAGCCACAATTTCCCCTAAAGAGAGTCCATCTTGCTTCCTAATAGGATTGCAAGAGCTCAGGAAGAGTCTGGAGCTGTGAGACGAGTACTGTCTGCTGTCCTTGTCCAGCAAGGGAGTAGTAGAGTCAGCACTGGGCTGGGCAGCTCCAGGAAACACAGCTGAAAAACAACATGGGAGCAAGAGCATGGGCAGAGGAGCTTCCCCAGGAGGCTCCAGAGATGCTCAATGGCAGCAATCTTACCCTGCTGCAAGAAGCTGCTATTTCCCTAGGGGGTTGACCCTCCTGTTCTGCCAGGGGAGGCCGAAGGCCGATCTCAAGAAGAGGTGCTCCAAGCCACCACGAGAGCTGGATGAGCAGCAGCAAGCTGTGGGGCAGTGAGGGAGGGGTGGCATGGGCACGGAGACAAAGGGAACAGGCAGCAAAGTTTGGGGAGCTTCTCTGTTCTCAAAGCTGCTGAGAGTTCGGCAGCACTGAGATGTGGCAGGGGGTACAGCAAATTCAGAAGTGCTGATAGAAGGCACAAGAGAGAAAAGGTGGTAAAAACCAGTTTACTAAAAGAAAAAAACCTCAGACACAAAGTGTAACTAAAAAAAGAATTAAATCCCTTCCCCCAGATGTTTGTGGCACGGGCTTGCAGGAGGCCCCTCCTGGGGACTACACTGGTCTCTGCTGGCCTCTCCATCTATCACGGGATGACAAACATGAAAAAAAGAAAAACGCTATTTTTTGCGCTGGCATTAAGAGACAAAAACGAAACTGTCTTGGGTGTAGGTAGCTATAAAATGTCAAATACTACCAACAGCACTCAACGTATTCACCCTCTGTTTACACAGCTGCATCTCTCCTGAGCAGAGGAGGACATGCCTGAGGTTGTCTTTGGAGAACAACGCAGACAACAGAGCTGAAAATTTCAGTGTGCTTATGCTGTTAGCATACCAGACATCCCAGCAAGGGCATTAGATCCCACCTGAGAGCATTTGCTTCTGGCTCAGCTCTTTGCTCCCCATTTTATAAGCTAGCAAAAGGCAAGAAATCTCTCGTTGGGTGTCAGGCTCAACTAGGGATATCAAACTCTGCATTATAACCATGACCCTTGCTCACACAGCAGAGAGGACACATGACAGATGTGCAAGGAAACAGTGCCCATTCTCCTGCTTCCAAGAAAGCACATTTCACAGACAAATACCGTCAGCTTACTGGTATGAGCCTTGTAATCTGAAAGAGCCTTGCATATCCAAGCAGCCTGTTAGCTCCCAAGCAAGCTGCCTCTCACGCCTTTCTCAGCACTTGCCCTTCAATTCATTGCAGGCTCAAGGTGCCCCAAGATTGCTGCAGAAACCTGAGCTAGGGATGGAAAAAAGGAGGACTCCTTTCCACTTCCCCTCCTTGCAGGAGAATCAGCAGTGATGGTAATGCTGCCCTGGCAGGCAAGGAAAGGTACAGCAAACCCCTGCCCACATTGCATCACCCCTCTTCTTTCTATAGGAGGGGATCTGTGTGGGATCTTCCCTACTAAGAGGGCTGAAGAACTGAGGGATGCGTCAAAAATGGCATCACTTTTCCCTAGAAGCACACCAACTCCCCATACAAAGGCAGAGGAAGCCATGTTCTCTCCTGAGAGACTGAGTCAGCAGTCTCCTGCAGTGTCCTGAGTCAGCAGTGTCCTGGCTGCAGACAGGGCCAGAACTTAGTGCTGCTGTTATTTTATACCATGCCCATCATGGCTGGGGCCACCGTTTCAGGAGGGAAAGCCAGGCATCCCACCTGAAGCGTGCCATTTTGCCTCTCTCTCCAATGGAAGGACTGTAGGCCTCAATTCCTGCAGGACTCGGTCCCTTTGCTCCCCTGCCAGTTCCCCTCCTGCTTTCTCAGTACATAACTACAGAACATGGTGTTGAAAGTGACAGCAGTGAAAACGCAAATTGATCGCAGTGCTGAACCAACAGCACTGATGAGACGGCCGCTGGAAGGGAACAGTCCAGAAGTAAGAGTGATCCCAACCCCATTGAGCCCATTAAGCCGAGCAGAAAGGAGCCCTGCCAAACTGAGCTGAAAGGAGCACATTTGAGCAGTAGGACAAAAAAGCAGCAGTGACCTGCAGGGTTGACCTCTAGTGCAGCACAGCAATAGAAATGGTGGCACAGGCACCTGTGTGGAACTGAGCACAGCGGAACAGCTGCGTGACCCTACTTGGATGATGCAGCTCTCAGGGGACTTGTCACTGGTTTTTGCAGTTTCTGGCTAGGAGTAGCAAACACTAGTCATAGAAGTTCTCCCACCATCATGCCTTTGTTTCCAGTGGCCACAAGGGCAGCACAAGAATGGCCACCACATTGCTTTTGTCCAGGAAAGCCATGCAGATGCGGCTTACAAGGAGCATCTGACATCTTGGTTCCACTGGTGAACAACTTTTTGTGGGCAAAATACCTCCTATTTTTGTATACTATTGCTATTAACATTGTTGTTGTTATTGTGCATTGTCTTATTCCACTGCTTTGTGCTTTCAGTAAATTGTTAATTCAACCCATAATCTCTCCTTTTGTCTCTCCCTTATCGGAAACAGCGAGTGGGAGGCTTATTTGAAGTTTAATTCCAGCTGGTGTTAAAACCAGCACAGTCAGGAGTACTTTGGACTCTGTGAAGCTCAGGATATCTTACACCCTATCAGGGCTCTTACACTCACTTCTCTGGAAACATGTCTTTTGCATGCAGTTTTGATGGTGCCCATCCTGGCTGCCCTGGAGTGCCAGGTTGTAGATGGACAGGGAAGGGAAGGCGCCTGTCTCATGTCAAATCCCATGTGCCTGTGGCTCAACTGTCGTCACCTGAGGGAACTGGGAACTACTCAGGTACAGCTTAAGACATTTACTGGATTTCTCCTGGCAGGGCAAGGATCATTCTCTGGATGGGTATGAAGCTTAGAGGGGCTGCATCTGGGGCAGGAGGCACAGGGAGCATCACAAGTACCACAAGCATCCAACAGTAAAGTGTTGGGCTCCTTCTAGTGCACTTCATGTGCATCACCACTGTCTCACAGCCATTAAGATCTGCACTGAATACAGGAGTGTCTTGCAGGGAGTAGCAGACACATGATAAGTCTCATTTCAGGGTGCATATACTTTTCAGAACTGTCATCCTATGTAGTTTTCATTAACTTGGCTTTTTTTTTCTATCTTGACCTGCACCAGGCACACAGAGAGGCAGCCTTGATCCAAAAACCAAGGTGCTAGCACTTGCTGCATTGCCCAGAACCAGGACAAGGCACCCTAGCATAGATGGCAAGAGAGTCACGCTCACCCAAGCACTGCTCTAGCCCTCAGGTCAGTTCTCAGTATGACCCAACTTTGCTTGCTTGCACGGCCTCTCCAGCTGCTAGTACCATATCCTCCAGGGCAGGATCATGCCCAGACAGAGTGGGAGGGAGGCAGTATCCCAGGCAGAGGGGCCAACCCAACAGAGACTGGGGAAGGAACACTTTTGTGCAACTGAAGCTGAAATCATGGGTTTCAATACAATAAAAAATCCCTGATTGCTATCAGACTAGTTTGAGGGTAAAAAAAAAAATCTCTTAGTCAAACAAAATAGCATCTTGTTATTGGTCTTTTATTTCAGGCTTGGCGTGACCAAATACATGTGCCCAGGAGCTCTGCCCTGCAACCCCACCTCCTGCCCTGGCTGAAGTTGCAAGACACCAGCAGCTGAGCTAGTGGGAAAGGAAGGAGCCAGACTGGGAGCCCTCACCAGCCAGATGGTGAGGGTTCACCCTCACCCCAAAGCAGCCTGACCCCTTGCACAGGGCCTATGCCATCCCAACGAACTTTGTTGCAAGTTTTTGAGACAGTTGTCATCACTGTATGACACTCCTGCCTGTCCTCTCTCCTTCTGTTTTAGCTCTCAAAGTGAAGATTATCTTTCCATGTGCATTTTTATGGTGTCTCGCACAAAGATGGCCTGGCCCAAGCTGGGGACATTCAGGCAGTAGTGAAAGCAGACAGCTGTCAACCAAAAAGAGGAGGGCACATGGCAGTGATTCGGGGCCTGGCAGTACTTCACCCCAGTGCTGCGCCCTCCTGGGGCAGCACAGGACCCTCCTGGGGAAGCACAGTTCTCAACTTCCCTGACAGGGCCTGCCTGGCAGCTAAATTCACCCATTAGATATAAACAGAAGCTGAAGCTCTCCCCCTACCTGGCAAGACCTTTCCTCTTCTCCACCACACTGTCCCACTTGCCCTTCTCCACATCCTGCAGGACCGTCATTTGGATGGGGGTTCTTCTGCCATCGCTGCCAGTGCTGCCTCGGTGCTCCTGGCCACAGCAGTCAGGCTGGGAGCTGCCCTTCATGGCCTGGAGCTGTGCCAAGGGCACAATGTCACAGCCCTGGGGCCGGTGCCACACTGTCTGCCGTGTGATGGCATTGTAGTAGTAGAAACGGCTGTTGTTCTGGTCGAAGAGTTCCCACCACTGCTTCTGGTCTGACTGGTGCACCTTCAGGTTGGGAGGGGGCTCCCAGCTGCACTCCCCCGTGGTCAGGTTCACATACATCCGCTCCTGGGAGCGGGGCTCGATGATCTCCACCCAGTCCGAGCTGCAGGGACAGAAGAGCCACATTAGTCTGGGCCAGAGGCCCAAAGCAAACAGGCTGTCTGAAGAATCCTACAGAGCTGCTGCCACCGGGCCAGGCAGCCTGCTCTACGATCCCATTGCTTGGGGCTATTCAGCAATCTAATGATCTTAGGAGGAGCCAGGGCAAGGGTTTGAGATAGGGCTTAGACAAAAGAACAGTTCTTTGGCACAGGGAAGGGGAGGTCATCCCCATCAGTCTGCCCCCCTCACTCCCCACTCATCAGCCCAGGACTAATCCACACGGCTGTCAAGCACTGTCTGCTGATGCTGGGATGACTCACATCAAGCACTGGCCCAGTCAGAGGAGTGCCAGTGCCTGGGAGATGTGCAGGGGACTTGACTTTCAGGAGCAGGGAGTATCTGCAGACCAGGATCTGCTCCTTTTGAGACCTGCAGGTTCTGCCTGGGGAGACCAAAACCCTGGCTCCCAACAAAGCGGGCAGCCTGCTCCATGTGAGTGCCTGCCTGCAGGCCTCACATGTTATGGGTCCCATGGACCCTGCTTGGAGCCCACACTTGTCTGTCCAAAAGATATATATGCAGGGAATGACTGGCGGATAAGACCATCTCCATTGCAGGCTTTTCCCCCTTCCCCCTCCCCGCCCCGGGACAGAGCCTTCAGCAGGGTGTAAGGCGACCTAATGGACAGGCCCTGCTCATCCACAACCCTTTTGGAGCCTTAAAGAACCCCTCGAGCCCCAGGGTCCTTTACCAGCACCCATGCTGGCCCAGTCAGTGTGAGCAAGGCAGGCAGTCCTGTGGGACTAGTTTTCAGGCAGACCAGCACAGTAGTTTTGATGCAGAGGAGTTGGGCTGCACAGCTGTCATACATAGCACATCAACCTTATCACTGACACACCAAACCTAAAGAGCTGGCCTGAGGAGCTCAGCAAAGCCAATGCCTCCTCAATGCAGTAGCCCAAACCATTTTGGATAGCCCAAATAAATGGAGGAAGGGAGTACAAATGCAGCAAGGTTTCCCTCCACAAAGGAGAGATGCTGCCTAAAGTGATCCTGAACCCAGCTGTATGCTCAGCATGCTGAAAAACAACATGCACCCCTCAGCTCCTGCTCCCACCCCCCAAAGCCTGGCCTCCATCCCAATGTTGGTGGAGACTTGCAGGAAGGAGGCCCTAGTTAACCAAAGCTACTTTTGTTAATAAAAGCCATATGAAGAGGACAGGTCCAAGGCCCCCCTTGAAACCTGTTCCCGCCCAGAGGCTCACTCTGACACAACCTCCAGCTGCTCTCCAGCAAAGGCATGACAGCAGAAGCCATTCCCACAGCAGAAGCAGGAGAAGAGAGATCCCACTGCATGCCTCTCACACCCTCAGCTGCCAGCCTGCAGGTCCTCAGAAGGGTCAGGAGCAATGGTGGCAGCACTGCAGTGCCTGAAATGGCAGCCCGGGCTCCTGTGCCCAGCCCTGATGGTATGGTCATGGGAGAGGAGGCAGTTCCTGGCAGGGCAGTCCAATCTTTGGCTCTGCCCTGGCTTTCAGAGGAAGGTCAGCATGTCTCCTATCACCAGGCAAGTCTAGGTGAAGGTTTAGTTGCACACTGCACCTCCCTGCTAGGAAAACTGGGTTTGATTGACAGCAATCAATGCTGAGCAATAGGCATGGAGCCCTAAAAAGCAGGCCATTCCTCAACTCTCTGAGGATTCAAAATCGATAGGTACAACGCCAATTCAACACAAAATAAATGTGAACTGCCTGAAAAGGTGCAATTCCCCTGCCACAATACCAGGCACTCTGCAAGGCTGACCTCCATGCATTCTCATGGAGGGCTGATGGTCAGGTTACCACAGACAGGATGGTTGGGAAAGCTGGTCTGGGTGAAGGCCACTTCTTTTGTGTTATAGGCCAGTTTTCAGGCAGATGTGCTCAGCCACCCCAGACTACCACCATCACAACTGTTAGCACTGACCAACATGGAGCTGGGAACACAGCACACCACCTTTGCCCATGGCACCAGTTCCTGCTGGTCTCCCACCATCACCAGACAAGGCGCTGCCAAGAGTGTGCTTGCAAATAGATCCCACTTAGAAAACCCCATGTTCAGAAAACATCTAGTCTGTGATTTGCTGCTTCTGGGTCAAAACAACATCAATTTCTCTATTTAATTTAAGGTGCAACACAACAGCCATATCAGCACCCCATGCCATGGCTCAGGTTGGGAACTGCAGAACCAGCCCTGTTCTTCCCTTGCAGTTGCAATGTCAACTGCAAGCAAGCACAAAAAAGGAAAACACTGAGATCATCAAGGGCATCAGCAACTGCAGAGGAACCATCCATAAACAGGGTATAAAAGGGAAAACCAAGAGCCCAGAGTGCAATGAGCATGTCTATGGAGAGAGCAACTACGAAGTGCAGGTAGGAAAAGAAACTGGCATGGAGGATCCAACGGACAGCTCAGAGGGGACGCAAGGGGAGCAGTGTCCAAGAACACCCCAACTCTTCACAAGGACAGGCAGACAACAGGAAAAGGGGTAGAGAGAACTGAGAAGGACACTTACACCCAGGTGGCTCACTGGCAGCTTCGTGGCATGGGGAGAGGCTGCCATTGGTGCAGGACTGCGGGGGAGTTTCACCCAAAGGTGGGGGGGCACGGCCTGCCACTCTTGGGAGGGGACAAGAGGAGGAGAGTAGATGTTGGAAGGGCTGGAAGAGGAGAGCAGCACAAAAACACACAGGGAGATGAGCCCAGGAGAAAGACCAAAGACAGTTCTGGACGATTTGCCTGGCAAGGAAAAAAATAGAAAACACCTTGCAAGACCCTGAGTGATCAAGAGTCACTTGAGCCATCAGCTTTAATGTTCAAGAGGACACTGTGTTTGATCTGTTTTGCTAGCAAATGAGTTAGCAAAGCTTTGGAACATCAATGGCTGTACCAATCGTACATTGCTGCTCCTCAGCAGAGAGGAGAGGTCAGCTATTTTCTCTTAATTGCAAGCTATTGAAAATAAATTTTTCTCATAGCACTTGGCCATAATCCAGTGTATGTTGCTAACTACAGTTTTCTATTTTAACAAGCTTACATTTATCTTTGTGTGCAAAGACACTTAAGTGGATGACTTGGGTGGAGGACCTCTTTGCTCCCCTTAAAATTAAGGGGCTGAGGATGATTTGAGGTCCAGTTTAAGATGATAAAAAAATCTGCACACTGAAATACTAAAGAGTTTGGTACAATCACATTCACGTAAAGAAAGAAGAGGAAAAGCAAGGAGCACATTCCTGGAGCAGGGCTAGCCCCAGGCTGTCACACAAACCTCAAATATAACATCAGGAACTCTGGAAAGACATGATAAACCCAGGATTGCAGAGATAAGGCTGTAACTTGGACACAAAAAAAAAATTAATTCATATTCTACCTTACAAGGTTAACGAATTTTCCTGGGGATGGTTTAAATAGTGCTTTTCCCTGTCCTTTCAGCTCCAAGTGCTGAGGGATGCAGCAGCCACAGAGTGTGTGTGCCCACTCCTACTAGCACTGCAGCACCTGCTTCCAGTAGCAGGATCATGGCAGTGGTTGTGGTTCATCTCATTTCCTGGGACTCAGCGTCCCCAAAACAAGCCTCGCCTGAAGGCCCTATCTGCAGTCCCAGACCAAAGCCCTCTGCTGCCTGAGCACAGGACAGGCAGTCTGCTGGCATCACAATGGCTGCAGGGAACTAACGAAGTCACCAGAGCCTGCACGGCAGAGGGATTTCAACAAAATCCCCACTCACTTCCAAAAGCAACCCACATTCCCAATGTGCATCCTCCTGTATTGTCAGAAATTCCAGGAGCTTCCTGTGTGTCCTGAGTAATATCTTCCAGATCTCATAGCTGGGAAACAGGACACTGCTCCAGCTGCTCACTGCAGCAAGCAAAGCCCCCCCAGCTGTGAAGGCTTGTGCCTCGAGCATGCTGATGTTTTGGAGGAGTGGCAAGGCCATGGCAGGGGTCAGCCCCCAAGCAGCAGGGTGCTGTGAACTGAATGGTGCACCAGGCATGAAAAAAGCGGGAGGAATCATAGGGCTTTTTGTGCATAATCACATCTCATGTAGGTAGACATCTGGTCCCATCTTAAGGCTTTGCCTCACAGATGGGCAGCTGGTTTTTTAATGAAGTGTTGTAATAGACAGTACAGGTAAGAGCCAAGCTGCTGCGCTCTGTCAGGCCTCAATGATGCAGGGGATGGACATGTACAAACTTGCTCCTTCAAAACCAGCTTGAGTTCCTCCTGGCTGCCACTCCTGCTTGGCAAAGCCCTGGAATAAAAAATAATAGCAGCAATTTTTAAGAAATGGTGTTTCATCCTGAAAGAGCATCTGCAAGCATCTCCTGACTAGATCTTTCTAACAAAGATTGTAAATGCTTAGTAGGAGGCCTAGGAAGGAGTAAATTTTTTTTAAAATTCAGCAGGACCACAAATGGAAAGGACCAGGTACAGGAGAAGCACTTGCAGGAAGAGCCCAAGGAGGCAAACAGCCACTCCCTCACAGGAGAGGTCATTTTCCTGCCACCATCACCCAAGTCACAATACACCCCAGGCAGCCAAGTACAGTCCTGGGACACCACAAGTTCTTTTCAAGTCTGTAAAAGGGTAAGAATAGTAGAGATGCTTTCTTAGCTGGAGCTGTCAGCACAAGATCAGCTTGATGTGATCTCCAGCCCCACCTGTGGAAGCTGCTCAGCACCAGCTTGAGGAGGCAAACATCCACCAAGGGGAAGAGAGCACCAAGGATAGCCATGGTGCTATCAACTGCTTCAGGGAGCTTCACACCAGGCTGTCAACAAACCCCTCTGCGTGGCTACAAGGAAACCTCTTATGACTGGGTCTCCCATTTCACTTCCATGCTCTGTAATTTTTGGGTTTCTTGATCTTTCAAGCCAAGATCTCACCTCCTCCCCTCACTTTCCTCCTTTGGGATGAGCCCTGCAGAGAGTTGGGGCTAAGTCCTTCTTGGCCAAACATGGCTCCATACCAAGTGGGAGTTTTCAAGGCTAATGCCCTCAACGGACGCTTGCAGCATACTCAAAGCCAGCCCCAAGACAAAGATGCCAGTTGCTGCCATCATCAGAGACCATCCAGCTGAGGATGTGCCAATGCCAAAACTAAGTGCCTTGTTAACAGGTCCTTCTTGGGGAGGAGGAATGCAGTTTGGCCATCATGCACTGAGTGAAGTACAATTCCCAGAGACTGGCCACGGTATGACACCAGCCAAAGGCAAAGAAGAGTGTGCAGGTCTACTTGCTGTAGCAAACAACTGGGATGATGGGGATGAGCATCTGAAATTATCTGCCCCACAGAGACAAGTTCAAATCCTCTTTCATTTGCTGTTAACAGAGCATAGGACAAAGGACCCATGAAAAGGAGCAGAAGCAGTTGTACAGAGAATGATACATTCACCATCCTGAGTCCTCTAAAAGGAGGCCCCCAAAGCAGACCATGGCAAAACAGTTCAGGAAGGGGGAATGGGTACTATCCCAGAGGCTCCACTGCTGCTGACATTGCTGCTTCTCTGTGGGTCCAGGCTCCTGGATGAGTGAAGAACAGCCTGGGCTGTATTCAAGAAATCAAACATCACCACAGATTTTTTTTTTTAAGACAATCATGCTTGCCCCTTTACCTTCCACACAACAGGCAAAGCCGCCTCAGAAAAAATCACTTCGTACAGACGCTGAGAAACCAAGTGCAACCTCCAGGTGGCTCCGATTCATTCGGATTTGCATATCAAAGCCAGGACAAGGCTGTAAAATCTCTATCCTGGAGCTGCAGAGTGCTTACAGAGGGTCTCTAGCATCGGTTCCTTATGGTAATCCTCCTTCAGCTGAGTTAGACAATTCAGGCTTTATTCACTGCCTTATCTTAGCTGAGTCCAGAAAAGCTGTAATTTACATCTTAGGATGAAAAAAGTACCCAAAACAAACATCTCCCTCCTACACACATGTATATATATACATATAGATATACATATACATATAATTAACGTCTTTTGAATACACATGCTTCCTTCTAACAAAAATTATAGAGGAACTAAAATAAATATAATGCCAGCCTGTTCATAAAACTGCTGCTCCTGAAAATAAGCATTATGCAAACAAACCAACCTCTGCTTTGCCAGAGACAGACCACACTGAAAATCCAGAACAAATGCTGATTGCTCAAAGCTTGAGCATATAGCTTAGCTCTAGCAAGCACAGAACAGGGGCAGGCCTCTGAAAGCAGAGCCCAGCCTGGCATCACATTGCATTGAGAAGAGAGAATAACAGCATAGTTTGGGTGGGTTAGGGGTACAAGAGAGCCTGAAAAAGATCTTATCACAAAAAGCATCTCATTACTTTGGTGTTTTTAATTAAAAACAAACAAACAACAACCCCTCCCCCAAAACACCACCAAAGAAGCCCCACCAGGCACAACCAAAGCCTCAAGCCTTCTGCTAGGTGGTATGTTCAAAACTAAGATGTCAGATGGGAAACTTGGTGGCTTTCTGGTTGCTTGGACTCTGTTGGCACTTGCCTCTTTCCTGGCTTTTCCAAACTTTCCCGCAGCCCAGGTACCAGCATGGCTGGCTCCATCTTGCTGCTGGTAGCCTCTCAATTCATCCCAAATCCAGAGCAAAACAGACAGTAAAAGGGGTAGCTCATTCTACAGGAGTGGGTTAAGGCAACACCAAAATTACCAGCAAATCCCCCCAAGGTCCTGTCTCTTGGACAGCGAAAGAAGTAAGAAACAAGGCCTTGAAGGACACAGGTGAGATGTCCTGGGGTCTCTACAAAAAGAGAGAGGAGGGGCATAAGGAAGGACAGACACCATGACAAGCCACGCCACAATGATAATTAGCTTAAAATAAAGTCCAGAACATTCTCAAGGCATAAGGCCCGACAGCCCAAGACCAGTACCTGAGCCTTGGGTGGGATGGATTATCCTAGGGTGACTTTATGATGCTTGTATCCCCAGTCATGTGTTCTGTTTATGTCGGATATTATGTTCTGTACCTTTAAGAATGGTTCTGAGAGCAAGGTGGAGAGAAAGAGAAATGCATAGTTTGTTTTCAGAAACTGCGCTCATTCCTCCACATTCTGCTCCTGGACTGTGTTGTCTGCAGCACTGACAGACAGCAGGATAGATCTCCTTTGCTTTTAGTTAGTTTTTAGCTAGCTGAGGCAGAGAAATTCCCTGGACTGTTTTTTTCTTTTTCTTGGGACTGTTTAAATCTGCTCTGGACTGAAAACCCAGAAGAGCACCAGGAGCTCACACCTGCGACCCACCGGGGCCCAGGACGGCATTTTCCAGCGCTGGAGGGACTGGTAAAAGACTGAGTGAGACAAGCTACACCTTACAACATGGATGTTCTGGGTTTGCCATCTCTTTAGACAGTGAGAGGTTTTATTGTTTCATATTATTCTTTTTTTTTTGTACTTGTGGATACTTTGATTGTTAAACAAATAGTTTTTCCTTTTCTCCAAGGAAATCTTTTCCCGAACCAGTTGGGGGAGGGGCCACTTTAATTTGCTATTCTGCAGGGACCCTATTCGGAGGTTTCCTCCCAAATTTGCCCTAAACCAGGACATGGATGCACAGGCATCTTAGACCTCTATATGTCAGCAGGCAGAAGGGGAGGGCAGCACAGACACTCCCACACCAACGTTCATGTTTCTCCATCATCCACTCTGCGCTAAGTGTTGCACACCAGGCTTGGACTGATTTGGGTCCTGAAATCAATCACTCATTGGAGCCACACAGAGAGCACTCCAAAGGGATGGGAAGACAGAAGGGCTTGAACTGCTGCTCATCTCCACCTCATCTGTCACGCCCCCTTCATAGGATGGGGAATTCTGCAACAGAGGGAAGACCAAGGGACAGAAAACATCCCTGTTTTCGAGGTTTTGAGACAAAACACAAAGCACTTACTGGATAGGCACTCTGAGCAGGAGGAGGTCATGTACTGGAGACACAGGCACCAGGGAACTGCTCAAACCAACACTAAAGGAAACTGCACCTGAGGGCAGGAGGAGCAGTAAAATCCACTCCCGTTAAAAAAATCTTGGCGATATAGACTGAGCACAGCTGTTCACCAGAGGACTACGATAACCACAATTTCCTGCTGCAGCTCCTCTGTCAGAGACACAGAGGGCTACCTGCCACTTCCTTGGAGGCCTTCTCCCTGTCCCCAAATTGTCATTGAAGGTGAGTACCTTGGGCTGTGTTATGGCTGGAGACCAGCTGTGGCCACTGCAGCCTCAGCAGAATGCAAAAGACATGTCAAAAAGCATTCAGCATCAAAAAATTCAGAAGCTTCCCTCTACTCTTTGCAATGATCCACAGGCTGGCCAGGGAGACACATCTGGTGGGCAGCCTCTCCTGCCAATCTGCCCCAGCCAGCCCATGGGTTTCAACTGCTGAGGAGCAAAATCATTTGTGGAGCTTGAGCCCCAGGTCACAGCAGAAAAGTGAGCTAGCTTCCTTGGGCTATGGGACCTGCCTTCACACCTGTCCAGCCCCCAAGCTGCTGTCATGGCATGCCATGGATTGCTCCTGCCACCATGACTGGAGTTTTCATTTTGCAGATCAGAGCACAAGCCCAAAACTCCAGTACTTAAACAGCCTCCCCAAAGCTCTGGTTTGCCCCAGATGCAGTGGCACCTCCTAAGCTCAATGAAAGCTTCAGTAGAGTTATTTTTCCTTTTAAGGAGCTGAGCATTTAAGAACAAGTTGCAGAAGAAAAAAAAAAAAACTGGCAGTTTTCATCCCCTCTCCTTTCAAAATTTGCTGCATGCATCCACAGCTGCATCCAAATCACAGCTGCTGGAAGGCAGGCAACTGTGGTGGGAAGCTCAGCACCAGCAGGACAGTCCTTGCCCAGGGGACAATGAGGTGCCCTGGCAGGGAGTTGAGACATGGCACAGCTTGGTGTTGGGCTCCAACCTGCACAACCTTAGGCTACATCAATTCCAGGACATGTGGTTGTGGCAACTGAGCTAGATAACACCTTAGCCCAGGTAGCCTATGCACAAACCATAAACCTGAGACCATGGGAGGCAGGATATGGAAATTAGGATGCTGATGGCATTATTCCAAAATAGGTCATGTCTCTAGTCCTAGTTTTCCATTGGTTCAGGTCCTGTGACATATAAAGTCAAGCCCCTATCTCCCATTCAGGATTGGACTCCTGCCCCAAGATAACCTTATATACTATTAAGTTAGCCGCACCCCAGGTCTTTGGATGCTGCCTCCCAAACCATGCGGTTGCTGCATTTGTGATTGAACCACCATTAAAGTTCTACTTTCGGGCACTCCATCATTCCCATCCTGTTTATTTTTGCCAGGCCGGACCCAGAATCACACCGCTGACTCTGACACATGGTCAGGTCTGTCGCCAGATTGGGACCAGGATTGGGACCGATACTAGCACCACTGCACCTGACAGTGACTGCATCCCACCTCAACATGCTTGTAACTAGACTTTGTCTGCAACAGACAGGATTTACATGGGAAAACTTTATCAATATCCTAGGGAGGAAATATTTCACAATTGCTCAGGTGACGGTATTACAGGATAATTTGCCAGTTTAGCAACAAATGATGACCATGGCTGAGATGCATTCTGCCTGCCTTCCACCCTTGGTGCTCCCCCATGGCAGCACGTTGGGCTCAGCCCCAAGGAGGCAGCCAGATGTCGTCCCATTGTCCCCATGGCAATGCCCCTGGTTTCAGGGAGGATTTGTGCAGGCACACTGCAAGCATGGCTTGATGAGCATCACCACAGTCATCCCATCTGTACAGGGTCCCACCAAAGAGGGCAGGACTCATGCAATATCATCATCAGACACACCAGCCACATCCTTCCAGGAGTCTAAATCTCTGCAGGCAGGCACCCAAGGTCATAGATCTACTTTCTCCACGTCTTCTTGGGACACATCAAGCTAAGACAAATTATGCCAGTTGAAGCAGACCCGAGCTTCATCCTCTTCTGAGAGTGTGTGCAGGCACCAAGTCATACAGGATCTGCCCACAACGGCACTCAAAGGAGTACAAATGAAACTCTAAAATCAAGCCTGGGCTATTTATGGTTTTTTTAAGGGGGATGCATACAAACAAAAGAAAAGGATGGAGATGGAACCCCTGAGTCTCCTGTCTTCTGAATGGGTCCCAGTACCTCTTAGCACTACCTGCTGATTGAAACCCTGGTCAGTGACTACAAAGCTGAACATGGCTCCACAGACCTGTAAGACCCCCACACCTCAACGGAAGTAAACTGGACACCTAAGCAGGATGACATTTCCCAATGCCAACAAAGCTGCACCCTGGGTGAAGAGCAACATGCTCTTAAGCTGCAAGAATGAGGTGAAGAAGTTGTACCTGCCAAAATGACATAGGGCAAGAGCCCAGAGCCCTGGAGAAGCAGCATACGTCAAGTGCTCTCCCTGGGCCAAAGCAAGTAATGTCACATCAATGATATCCCTGCTATTTCAAGGACACAGCAGCACCCGCTGCCCTGTCATCCTACAATTACTGACAAAGGTCTTGATTTATCGAGCTTGCTGCCCAGCCGCTCCAGGACTGAGATTTATTCTTCACCACCTCCTATGTCACCACTACCGATTTCAGGGATTCCTCCCAGAATTGCCACAAAGCCCTTGCAGCCAGGGGCCCAGCACAGCAGCTGCTGCCTCAGACAGCATGTCAAGGAAAGCAGTCTAGGAATAGGAGGCTCCACAATCAGAAGTTGTTTTAGAAAAGATGCATCACCACATAAACCCAGCAATTACTCCATACCCTTGAGAGGAACCCACAACCTGCACACTGGGCAAGGAGCAGGACTGAGCAGTGACTGATCGTCGTCATTTCTGTACATGGATCATCCTGGGCTCAGTGACACGATGCCAGGTACCACACAGAAATAAACACACCACAGTGCAGCATAGTTTCCCCATACAGGAGGGCAAAAGAACTACCATTTTTGTGCCATCTTCACTGAAGGGAAGAGAGAGCCCATAGCCAGAACAGAACAAAGTAAACAGCCAACTCCCAAGGCTCATTTGCATCATGCATAGGGATTTTTTTTGCTGCAGAAGGCAACACTGAGCTATGACAAGCAAACATTTACAGAGATTTCTGAGCAGTGTAAGAGGGTGAAGAGGGGAAAGACAGGAACAGAAAAGAAACTTCCAGAACCAGCAAAGGGAAATCCATCAGCCAGGTCCCCAGGACTGAATGGCCACCATAGTGAGAGCATGCAGTTGGGGACTTAAGGACCTCTCAAGACACCCATCTCTGACCTAAAATAACTCCACCAGACCATCAAAAAAACCCACAATAACTTTAGCTTTTCTAAAGGCAGCACGTGAGCCAGCAGTGGCCAGGAACAGGAGCAGACTAAGACTGTAATTACAGGAGGGAGAACCTGCACCGCCAGCCATGCATAACTGGACAGTGTCACCCCAGGTGCAGGTAGAGGATGCCCTACAAACAGCTAGATCACAGAGCACAATGCTTTCAAGCACCATTCATCAAAGCTACATATTTGAGGCAGGTACATTCCTAGAAGTGTGACATTAGCAAAATAATGGCCCTCTCTGTTCATTTAAATGGCTGCCAGTCACGGAGCTGAAAAACAAGGTCCTTTGAAAATTCATGCACAACACAGCCCTAGTAAAAGACCAAGTAATTTCTCAGCAGTCTACAAAACACTGCGGGCTAAAAGCACAAAAAAATCCCCCAGTGTTTCATCACAACTTTTTAGGCTGATTCGTTCTTCAGCAAATCTCTCAGCTGCAGCTGTCTCTGCCAACTCCGTTGAAAAAACCATGAAGGAACAAATGCAGAAGCTCTTGAAAGTATTAGCTGTCCAAGCTTGTTACATGTAAGTCAAGTTAACCACTACAACGCCAAGCTGGCAGAGGAATTTGGTTGCAAGTCAAAGTAAAGAATAGGAGCGGGTTGGCAGCAAGTCAGGGGAATAATTGTCTGCGAAAAAACAACTCTCTCCTGTATTGCGAGCTGCCATCAGGAAGCTCATCCCAACAGGACTCTGTGCAGGGGAGCCACATCAGTGTCATCATTTTCTCCAGACCAAAGAACACCAATTTCCTCTGGCAAAGAAGGAAAGGTATTAAGTAAATAGCTGAAAATCTCAGGCACGAAGTTCATAAACTCTTTATAAAACAATGAGTAAGAAAATATTTCCTGGAAAAGAGGTCCTTCCATTTGTTTTGCCTACAGGAATTGTTGAATGACAAGCACATCAGACACAACAGAGTCAGGACGTTGCAAAGCCAATGCACTGGATCCACAGCATTGGTCCCTCCTGCAGCCCCAGAACCTCCCCGCCTGTATGCTTGCCCCACAGGGAAGCAAATGGGTCCCTATGCACAGCTCTATGCACAGCTCCAGCTCTGGAAACCTCATTTATCCCTGAGTGAATTCCCCGTTTGGGATGAAAAACACAGCCCATGTTTGACTATTTTATATTGGTTTTATTCTGATGTAATAAACCATGAAAAAAGCTTCCCCCCCAAAAAAAGGCATGCTTAATTGTTGCCCCAAACTGACATTGTTTTCCTGATTGTCTCTACAACATTACAGTGTGAGTAGGAGTCACATCCCATGAGCTGTATTTCAGCCTCTGCTTTGCCTGCTACACACTTGCATCTGCAAGACCAGCAGTGACTACAGTAACACCTTGAACTTCAAGTAAACCAAAGTACTAGTAATGTATAGTTCCAGTGCTTTGTCATTAACAACCTCTGGCTTGATTTAATGAGAAACCAAGACTTAGATGCTTGACCTTGCCTTAAAATGCAGTCACAGCTTTTTAAAACTGAACGTCTCTTCAATCTCACAGATATAAGACTTCACAAAACAAAGCACAGTTAGTTAAAGCCCCGAATTTGCCTTTGCTCTCACCATGTAATAGAAACAAAGGTGGAATTAACCAGGGGAGACCTCATTATGGTCTTCAACACACTCACGAGATGAAGCAGAGGGGCAGGTACCAATCTCTTCTCTTCTGTGACCAGTCCTCTCTTGTGACAGGACTTGAGGAAACAGCATGAAGCCAAATCAGAGGAGGTTTAGGTTGGATATCAGGAAAAAGTTTTTCACCCAATGGGTGGCCAAGCACTGGAACAGGCTCCCCAGGGTACCAGTCACAGCACCAAGCCTGTCTGAGCTCAAAAAACATTTAGACAACGCTCTCAGGCACAGGGTGGGATAACTGGGGTGACCTATGCAGGACGAGGAGATGAACTCGGTGATCCTGATGGGTCCCATCCAACTCAGCATATTCTATGATTCCTCAGAGTCAATAAGGCAGCAGTTTGTGGCAAACAACTGTGTCAATCACCAAAGGCTTTCAAAAAGGGTCTCAGTCTTGAAGACACACAGGAAAAACCAGCTGGGCTGCAGAGGGAGGTAGTCCCGCATAGCATATACTGTCTCCCCAAGAAGACTCAGCCCCTGGCAGCACCTCTGGAGGTACAACCTTGAACAGACTCTCCCAAGAAATGGGGAGAGCAGTAATAAAAGAAGGATGCAGTCACTCACTGTGGACATCACAATTACTCCTTGCTTTGGACAAACCTTTTGCAGGGCATATGCTCATTTCTTCAGCCTTCCCAAGGAGGTTGGTAGGATAAAGGATTCCCTGTTTTCACTATACCTTTTTCTCTCAGTTAATGACACTAGGCTATCAATCCAACAGGTCAGGGAGATCAGGGAAAGTGCAATATCAAAGACAGTGACATCCAAAGTGCAAGTTTCAAGACTGCCAAAAAAACTTCCAAGTTGGTGAGGGGAAAGGGAGGGATGTTTCACAGTTAATAGCTACACTTCAGCAGAAGAAAAGTGAACTCCCTGAATGAGAGGAGACTGGTCTGGTAAAACAACTGCTTCCTCAGGAGGGATGAAACTGAAGAACTGCAGCTGTTACTTGTCTACACCCAGAACCAAAGCTGAGACAGGCTCATGACCCTAGTTTGAACCCATTGCAGCCCTTCACAGATGCTCAGGCTCAAGTGGAACCAGCATCTTAAGAAAAAGCCCAGGTTTCACCTTTTCCACAGCTCTTTAAAAGGTGCCAAAACACCACGCTGGTGATGGTAGTTTTGATACAGTTCCAAATCAAAGCAGATTCATGCAGGCAAGCTAATGCACTCTGGGGTTTTAGACACAGAAAAATGCAACTAGTGCCAAGAACAGTTGAGCTGCAATTTTAAATACTCAGGGTTTATCTTGTTTAAATAACCAGGAGATAAGTAAAGAAACCATGTAGACCAGAGCCTGGCCCAGATTATGCTTGATTTGCGCCAGATTCTTCCCTTGACCAAGTCAGTCTGAAATAAACACTTAAGCTACTTTGCATAGCTGGAAGAGTAAATATGTGTCATCTGTTTGTCCTGGTTTAAAGAAAGAGGGGGAAAAGGAAAAAAAAAGAAAAGGAATTAAAAAGAAAATTGAGACTTGATTTTTTTTTTTAGAAATGGCATGAAAGAGACATCTCAGCTTAGTGGGTGGCTGCGGAGCTGGCAGCACTAGACAGGATCTCCAAAACAACAACAAAAAACCCAGGAAATCCGCAATGTCACTTCTCCTCACAATTGATTTAAAATGAGCTTATTCCTTGCACTTTGTACATAAGGAAGAAGCAGCTTCCTGGCTAGATGAGGGGAAATACAGTTATTAATAGCATCACAATGAACAAGTATCAGAAGTTATGTTGCAGCCCTGGAAGATCTTGGCTGGTTCATGAAAATATGTGTTGCCATGGCAGTAATTGCTAAACATGGTAACAGTGAACAGTGGGGTGAGAACAATACACTTCTTGATTTGGTGCCCAAAAGAAGTCCCTTTTGTTTTCTCCCACCAAAACCCACACATTTATTAGCTTGTGTTCAGTCCAAAACTGAGCTTTTAACTTTCAACAGTGGCAAGGAACCTTGAACAGACTCTCCCAAGAAATGGGGAGTAATAAAAGAAGGATGCAGTCACTCACTGTGGACATCACAATTACTCCTTGCTTTGGACAAACCTTTTGCAGGGCATATGCTCATTTCTTCAGCCTTCCCAAGGAGGTTGGTAGGATAAAGGATTCCCTGTTTTCACTATACCTTTTTCTCTCAGTTAATGACACTAGGCTATCAATCCAGCAGGTCAGGGAGATCAGGGAAAGTGCAATATCAAAGACAGTGACATCCAAAGTGCAAGTTTCAAGACTGCCAAAAAAACTTCCAAGTTGGTGAGGGGAAAGGGAGGGATGTTTCACAGTTAATAGCTACACTTCAGCAGAAAGACAGTCTTCATCTGCCAAATACTATGTACGCAATACATACTATCTGCTACTGATAAAAAAAGTAAGAGCAAAAAACTGTAGAGCCATTTAAAGCAAGGCCTCTTCCAAGATGGGACAATCTGACATTCAATATCCAACATGGCAGCAGACCACAATGGTGGTGTGCTGTTCCGTCCTTTGCTTCCCTCTTTGCAGTTCCCAGCCTCTTCCTTCCTTCCAGCAGCACTGCCGAACACCGAGCACACACGGAGTGCCGATACTTTCCAGAACCACCTGTTACCCTCAACTCATTCCTGAATTTCAGTGCTCAGGATTTCTTCCCTCATCTGCTCTTCCCCAGCCATCACTTTCATCCCCATTTCTAGACCAGGTACAAACACTGTGAGCAGCAGAGGCCCCAGCCTGGCTCCCTCAGGACTTCCCTCCTCTGTAAAGTTGGCTCCTCATCTTTACAGCCAACCTTTTAATCATTTATTCACCCATGATAGACTTTTCCTTGATACTCTGTGCTGAAATGTTTCAGTGTGGTCCACTAGACCACCCCATTTGATCTCTCCTGCCATGTACTTGGAAACACATTCCAAGTACCAGTGGAGTCACGTAGCTCAGTTTTGGTCTACAAAAGCCATATCAGCTCTTCCCCAATATGTCACATCCATTTATGTTCCCACTTAATACTGGTTTTGGGAAACTTTGAAGAGCGTAAGACATGCATCTTTGGTAAAACCAAGTGCCCCTTCCATTCTGCCTACAGGTGAGACACTCAAATAGGTTTGTTAAGCAAAACACGTAAGCCTGGTCATGCCCTTTCTCCATCTTCTCCCTCATTGCTCAAGAATCCACACATGTATTTCAGATGCTAAAGGCACATGGCTGGCTGTTCTTCCTAGTAACTATTTCAAACTGGCTGTCTATAAGTTTACCAAAATACTTTTTCAACCAGGTGATGCCTTTTGCATCCATGACCCCCAAGAACACTGAAATCAGAAGTTCATCACAGATTGTGTAAAATAAACAGCCTTCCTCCTATCTGCTATAAACCAATCTCCCTTAGGTTTCACCAAGTGCCCATAGTTCCAGGGCCACAAGACTTGGTAAAAAAAATTCAACTTATCCATAAAAAGAGGAAACACTGTCCCCATCTTTTAAAAGGGTAGAAAGGAGGACCCTGGGAAGTACCAGCCTGTCAGCCTCAGCCCCGTGCCTGGGAGGATCATGGAACAGACCCTCCTGGAAGCTCTGTCTAATAAGGACATGGAGGTGATTCCGGAGAGCCAGCATGGCTTCACCAAGGGCAAGTCCTCCCTGACCAACCCAGAAACCAACCATGTCCTGGGCTGCATCAAAAGAAGAGTGGGAAGCAGGTCAATGGAGGGGATTCTGCCCCTCTACTCCCCTCAGTGAGGCCCCACCTGCAGTGCTGCATCCAGCTCTGGAGTCCTCAGCACTAGACAGACACAGACCTGGTGGAGCCAGTCCAGAGGAGGCCACCAAGCTGATCAGAAGGATGGAGCACCCCTCTTAGTAGGAAAGGCTGAGAGAATTGGGTTTGTTCAGCCTGGAAAAGAGGAGGCTTAGGGAGATGTAATTGCAGCCTTCCAGTTCCTAAAGGGGGCTTACAAGAAAGATGGACAGGGACTTTTTACAAGAGCATGTAGTGCCAGGACAAAGAGGAATGGATTCAAATTAAGAGTAGATTTGAATCTACTAGATATTAGGAGGAAATTCTTTGCTGTGAGGGTGTTGAGGCAGTGGAATGGTTTGTCCAGAATAACCATGGATGCCTTTTCTCTGAGCTGTTCAAGGCCAGGTTGAATGGAGCTCTGAGCAACCTGGCCAAGTGAAAGATCTCCCTGTCCATGGCAGGGGGTTGGAAGGTGATCTTTAAGATCCCTTCCAACCCAAACCATTCTCTGATTCTATTACCTTCATGACTTTGCGCCTTGATCTTGCTATACAAGACTTTTCCAAACCAAGGAGTCACAAATTTTATGCTGCTCTCTCCTCATAAAGCAGCTGCTCTGTCCCTTAGAAATTTTAATTATCTTCACAGGAGTCTCTCTAACACCACTGTCCTTCTCACAATGCAGACATCAGAACAGCATGCAGCCTCCAAGACATGAACAAAGTGTTAGAGAGGGTCAAATTGATGCCTTCTCTTTTGGTATTAACTCCCTTTCTGATGGTGACCAAAACTAATTGGTTTCTTTGGCTAACATCACAGAAAGAACTGATGATTTCAGAGAACTGTCAGTGACTCCAAGCACCTTCTCAAGCTATAACCACTAGTTCCAGGCTGAGCATCAAACAGGCCCAGTACAGGTAATCTTTCCCTGTTCACCATGTTTTCCTACACTGAAGCTTATCTGTCACGTATTAGTCCACTTCCCCAGTTCTGTGAGGTTCTTATGGATCTCCTCACCTTCAGTGAACTATTCAACCCACTGAAGGAACTGAGGATCCTCTGCAAACCTGGGAATGTCACTGCACCCCTCTATACCTAGGGTTACCCATAAGGTGCAAAACACTCCCAGCCTCAGTTTCTTGGGCCTTGCTGCTGACTTCCCTAGGCTGAAAAACGACCAGTAAGCTCCCTACCCTTTGCAGTCTATGCTTTCACAGGTCTTGGTCCATAACAAAATTCTTCCTCCACGCCCATGGTGACTCTCTCTTAAAAGCCTCTGGCAGGCAAACTTGCCCAAGGCTGTCTGAAAACACAGATACATGAAGCCTAGTGGTTGTGCTCCCAGCATACTCATCCACCTCCAGCAGGTCAACGAAGCAGAGGCAGGGCTTGCCTTTACAATAGCTCTGCTAATACTGCTCCAAGCAGCTGTGCTTGGCCATGCCTTCAGAAGATGTCTCTAACAACAAGACAAGCTTGTTCTTCATTGCAGAGACTTGGGCACAGGGGTCAGACCCAACAGTCCATGGAGCCCTGACTACTCTTCACAGCCCTTCCCTAGCAGCACACCTGGACAAATATTGAGCTACTTCCTCAATTTCCTCAAGACTCTCAACTTTCAAAAATGCCACTGCATTTGCCACCACCAATTTATGTGATACCAAGGGCACTTTAGCAGCAGGATACACATAAAAGTATCTCAGCAATTTCAGATTTAAGATCCTTTGGCACTCTTGAGTAAATGCTATCTGTTCCTTAGTTTCTTATCAGTTCCTCTATTAGCTCTAAAGCGATTTCTACTGATGTTCAATGCGAGACAACTTTTCAGACAGCTCTTCTGTAGCAAGCTTGTCATTTGCAAAGCTCCTCCACAGGAGTCAAGATGGCCAAAAATGATTTAGATTTTTTTGTGATAGCTTTATCTTCTGTGCCTCTCACACTTTAATCTCTTCTGCGGCCAGTTTTCAAAAGGCTTCTGATGCATTTGAAAGTTAATCATATTTGGCAAATTCACTGCTCAAAAGTCTTAATCTGGCCCACTGTATTTTGATTTTACATGTAATCTGCTGAAATAAATAGGTTTTTTTCTCTTCTTGCTTGGATACAGCTTACCCTTTTTGGTAAACCTCCTTCTCATTCCACTGTCCTTCTTTCCTCTGCACACTTCCTTTTTTTGTGTCTTTCTTTAAAAGGCCAAACAAAAAATCTGTTCTTGGTGGAGGTATCCATTCCTTCTGAGCTGGTAATGTCATCACTAAATAATTTCCACGCCACCTCTGTTCCTACCAGCTCCTCTTTAGCCAAGGAACGGATCTCAGGGCTCTTACAAGACACCAGACAGCGCCTTTTTAGCAGACTCAGGAGTAAACACCAGCTCTGGGGCCAGGCAGACAAGTCTCATTTATTTTATTTTTATACTCTCAGTCATAAAGATCCCATCATAACCCCAGGCTTCACATTATTATGACTATTCAGCACATAAGTACTGAGTTTTCACAGGTAACTGCATATTCACCGTTTCCAGATGCCCAAAACTAGATGTTTTTCCAGCTGGAAACATGTTACACAAACAAAGCACCTCCTGAGGCACCTACCAGGTGAGAGGTAGAAGGGTCAAGGCTTCTCCTTCCTGGGAGGAATACAGGATGACATCAAAGGGCAGCCAAGATTCCAGGAGAGCAGCGCCCTCCAACAGCCAAGGAACTGCCACAGCTTGGCAGTTCCATGACAAATTTGTTCTTTGACCACCCACATGCTCTTGCTTGAAGAAACGGCTTACCGTTGCAAACAGCAGAGGCTTGAGCAAGGCAATAGGAATTAACTGCATGCTCTCCTCTGCTTGTGCCAAGGCTCCACCATATGCCATTCCTGGGGGCCCAACTCCACTTTGGAGTTGCTGTCACATGCCCTGCCAAGACCAGGGTAACAGAGCCGTCTAGGGCCAGCTGCAGTGGCTATTTAATTTCCCCTCCAGAGTACAAGATGTACGTTGTATCAGGAGACACTCTAAAATAGAAAACATTGCTCCTCCCCAATGAGACTCCACAGCAGCTCAAAATTAACACCTTTCGAGCTCAGCTCACCACCCGAGCTATCCAGGCCAGGCAGGGATGGGCACAACTACTGGAAGATGTTCATTTTTGCATTTCAAGTTAAACTCTGAGTAGTTTCACAAAACCGTTTGGTGATCACCATGCTGTTCTCACTCTTTCCCACCTGAAGACTTTGCTTCCTGTTCCAGGGAGAGCAGGGTGGACAAAGCAGCCCAAGGTGAAACTTCCCTGTAGCCCTGCAGCAAATTCAACTTCACCAAACACCAGGTTACGAAAAAGCTCTTCCCCATCCACAGACAGCTCTCATAGCTCAGCAGCAGCTCTCCAAGACCAAATAAAGCTTAAGCACACAAGTGCTCAGCTGTTAGAGCACTGGATGGCTGATGGGGAGGTGCCATTGGACATCAAGAGGCCACCCTCCCAGGGAAGACTGATGAGGAGCCAGAGGCTGAAATCATTGATATGCCCCTCACTGCCAAACTCATACAGTCTTCCCTGTTTCAAGAACAAGATCAACCCAAAGTGTCCCCACTAAAGCTCTGCCCACAGTATCTCTCTGCCAGCCTCCCTCCTGAAGACGAGGCTGCTGTTGCTGCGTGGTTTTTTCACTGGCACCACCGGGATCTGATTCTGGAGAGAGCTACCATCATCTGCTCGTGTGCCCAGGAAAAAAAAAAAATCCTGATTTCTCCTTTTGCTGCTCTGCTGGAGCTGGCTCAGCCCTGTCCCACCGCCTCGGCGCTGTTTTAAAGCTGCTCTGCACCGCGGGCCCGCACTGCCTTCCCTGCCGGACATCCCTGCCCTCCAGTGACCACCGACAGAGCTCCGAATTTCATCCGATCCACCAGCCCGGGATCCCCCACCGTTCCAGCTTGGTACCTTTTTTTTTTGGAGTCCCCAGAGACCAGACTGCCCCGGGTTTTGTGAAACCAAGCTCCATCAAGGTCCCTGGTTCTATTTTTCGCTATTAATTGCTGTAGTTGTTGTTGTTTGTTTGCCTTGTTATACCTATTAGTAAAGAACTGTTATTCCTATTCCCATATCTCTGCCTGAGAGCCGTTTTAATTTTCTAAATTATAATAATTTGAGGGAAGGGGATTTGAATTATCCATTCCAAGAGAGGCCCTGCCTCTCTTTAGCAGATACCTGTCTTCTTTCAAAACCAAGACAATGGCCAAAGTCACTTCAACAGCCATTCAAAGATGGCTCAACAGACCACGGGAGAGGGAACAGGATGATAACATCATGGCACAATGGCACACTAAAACCAAGAGTGGATGATTCAGTGATGTGTTCTCCATGATCTCCTCCCACTATTTCTCCATCCCCAGCACTCATCACTTGAGGACAGTAGAGCTCCTCAAATCCCTCACAGAGATAACTCAGCCTGCTAATTAAGAGCAGACGGTTTTCTCTTGCTTTAGTGAACTCAGCTGCTCTGGTGACAGGACTCAGAACCAGAAAAAAAAAAAGATGGCAGTGCACAGCTTCACTTCAGATCACCAGTGTCTTTCTTATTTTTTCTGCTTATTGCCATCCCAAAATAGACTTCTGCTTTGGAAGTCTCCAGAATCTTAAACCTGTGTTTTAGACTAATTTCAAATTACAGCTTTAGTGAACTTAGGCTGGATTCTCATACCACCATCAGGCATTTCCTCAGCAGCTTCTAAGTCCTCTGTACAAAAAGGAGCGTATTTGCTTTTCACGGTTATCTTCAGAGATTTCAAAACTAATTTAATGAAAATTAGAGTAGATTACTTCAGGGGCAAGCTCCCTAAGGAGCTTCCAAGCCAAAACTGCAATTCTCCAGCCATTTATACTCTAACTCAGGACTGCAGACGAAAGCCCAAGGGCAGCACCAACCCAAGTACAAAGTTGCCCTCTAAGCTCCAATGCTACTTTCCTTCATACTCTTTTTACTGGGCTGATTAAATACAACTCAGCCATATCCCAGCCAGACTACTCATTGTATTACAAGGGTATAAATTGCTAAGATAATATACTTCCACATTATGACATGCTAAGCATCTGTCCTCAGGCCTACATTATATATTCCTCATGCCAGCTGCACTCCAGGCTCTGCGCCTCAGCTCACAGCTATTTCACCATCTCTCTTTGCTTCACTTCATGTCAATTGGTGATGATCAAGAATTCATAAAACACTTAGAGCTTCTCCTCTCACTGTAGCTTAGAGCAATACTTGGAAGGTCTGTAGTTGCTTTCTCTTCCACCACCGTGGTGGCCTGGTTTTAGGACAGACGGCACGGCTACCACATTCTAGTGTGGAGCTCGGGCAGACAACACACAGATACCACTTTGGTAGATAGTTGAATGCGTTTATTAATTGAAAACATGCAGTTTAAATACTATCTGGTCTTTCCCTACGTCAGAGGGGTATTACTGCATTTCCTGGGGGGAGAATGGAAAAGTCCTGGCATTGCTCAAGAGGGGAACTGGTGTCCTTTGAGATAACTTATCTCTAGGGTTGGTGTGTGTCTTTCCCTTCCGTGACAATCCCGGCTCTCCTCCGGACCGCCTGTCCCTTCTCCAGTCCACATCCTTTCACATCTCCCCCACAAAGGTCTACTAAAAAATATCCCAAACTTAACTACTCAATTTAGGGAACCAAGAAGAGCTAAACAATGTAGTTGATACACAGCTGGATAGCTGTAGATATAAAAGGACTATCAAAGAACTACAATGTACACAAGGAAGAAATGGGTCCAGGACCAGAAGAGGACCATATATGGCATTTATCACTTTACAGCAAACTAAACATGTTGAAACTAACAGCTGAACCTTGGGTTACTATCTGAACATCTACATGGAAGACACAGTGCCTAGATTACAATGTGACCACCCACAGTTTACTCCATGTCTGGAAACAACCCTGCCTTTGATATTTCCCACACTGCACCAACAGCATACAGGGGACAAGCCTAGAACAGGTAAGACCATGTGGTGGGGTACAACTGCGCCAGCAGATTAGCAGGGGCATGAGAAACAGGTGCTGGAGCAGGTGAGGTGGCCAGGACCAGTGGGCAGGTTGGGCTTCCAACAATATGTGAGTCAGACACTCCAGCCAGTGCAGAGGAACCTTTCCAAGCATGACTATACAGCACAGCTCATCTGCTGCATTCCCTGGGCCTGTATTTAATTATTCAGCTATAAAGTCTCCTGTAAGTTTTGCTCTGACTTTCCTTGGTGACTGAAAATTTTACACCAATTCATCCTTCTAACCTGAGCCCTGGCTGCTTGTAAACAACACATTGCACCGCCTCAGAGTCAGAAAAACCCAAGACAGTGAACTCCACATGGTTAAAGGGGATTTGCTGAGCTTAGTCTCAGCTCATCAGGCAGCACTGTGCAGAGATTTTCTTGGTATCACCCATGATGGAGACAGTAAGCCTCTTTGTTATTTTTTTCCCAGCTGAATGATACAAGTAAAAGCAAACAGAAAAAACAGATCTACAGAACAAAGAGGCTATCCTTGCTACAATGCACCTGGCCCTGGGCCACAAATTCATGATGTCCATGATGACACAAAATCCCACTACATTGAGCCTTTTCTGCCTCTATAACAGGAATCCCGGCAAAAAGCAGCAACCTTGTTTGCCCAGGTAGGAAACAGCCCCATCTGTCACAGCAAAGTGCCTTATGGCAGTGTCCCACAGCTACGAAGTCACACACGAATGAACCCAGCACAGGTTTGTGTGGGGGACCCTTCTTGCTTGGCTTTAGTTTTGGTAGATCATAAACCCTGAAGCTAAGAAAAAGGTTGGTTTAGGGAGGTCCAGGACTGCTCTGCTTCAAGTTGAGAGAGGAACACACAGCAAGTCTGGGGAGCACAGGGTGCTCCCCGTTCATCTTCACTTCATCTGTGTCAAAGCACTTGCCAATGAGGAAGGCAAAATGTAGCAAGAGCTTGGCTCAGAGAGCTGGGCACAAGCAGAATACAAGAGGGGTAAGAAAACACATCCTCCTTGTAAAAACAGACTTCTATTTGCCGCTGGTGGTTTATGAAGATATCAGCAAATAATTTTATTAAGACCTCTTTGTTTCAGAAGTTCTAGCACTCTGCAGCATAGACCCCTTGCTGGAATTTCATGTAAGACCTGAAGTACAACGAGACAAAAGAGCCTGGAAAAAAAAAAAAAACAACACCTCAACATCTCCAGCACTCTGCTCTTTCAGTGTGTTTTTTTCAGGAAGAATTTTCTGAAGCTGATATTGTCCAACACAAGCCCCTTCTTTCTGCCTGAAGCATGTAACAGGGGGAGGCTATCACTCCGTGCCATGCCAACGCTCAGTCTGGGAATCACAGAGTCCTTTCCCTCTCCTAGGCTTCGCTGCAAGCAAACAATCTGGATCTCCAGCACCCTCATTTTAAATTTTCCAAATATCTCTTGGCTGTGTGAGTTGCATAACCAAAAAATGGCAGCTGACAACACACAAAGAAAAAAGATTGGGAGAGTAGCTGGAAGATAGCTGACACCAGCTACACTGGAATTCACGGGGCTACACTCAACTGGAAATATAAAACACTTAATCCTTATAGCAGTAGCCTCAAACTCTTGGAACAGTAATTAGGATGAGAGAATATATGCCAAATAATGGTGTTTCCATTATCTCATGAGACAAAGTGCAAAAGAATTTTCTCTTGACCTACCGTGTCTCTTCCAGATGTACGAGCCAGATGGACCTCATGGCTGCTGCTTTAGTTAATACCTTCCTGCCACTCCAAGAATGCACTGCTTTAAGAAACTGTCCAACGCAGATTACTCTTCCTCATGAAAAGCATAAAACCCATCAAACAGACAGCTTGTTTCAATGGATACTCACGGCTGAGCTACTAAAAAGCACAAGAAATTTGTTCATTAAAGCTGTCTTTCCTACATGGGAAAGGCCTTCCTCGGCAAAGGCAGGAATTAACATCAAATATGTAAGTAATGACAGCAGAACTCAGAAACCTTCTATGAATCCAGCTAAAACCAAATCCCAGTGCCTGCTCCAGAATTTCTTTTTATTACAAATAGGAGGCACTTTCTCTATTGAATCTGAATTATTTGAATCTGCCTGGAGGACTTTTTATAGAAACACAAGTGTATACACGTCACAACAAGGCAGAAATAATTGCACTCCACTTGGGAAGGACTGATGGAGCCTAAATGAAACATTTCAATTTCTAACCTATCTATTTGCTGAAAGCTTGCAAGCTTCTCCTCCTAATTGCATCATACACTGAGAAAACCATTTGAGGAGTACAGCAGGAACGGAAGCACCAGAAAAGGAGAAAACACTCCTTTCCTTTGAACTTCTGATTAGTTTCCATCAGAAGACTCTGATATGTCTGAAAGCGTTTCCCAAAGACCAGGCTTTATTTGCATAGTCAAACAGTGGAAGGTTTGACTGCCCCTTAGGAGCTAGCTCTCGGCGTACTGATGGAAGCAGCTTAAAAAGGTTTTGGCAGTGATGTGTAGACAGGACAACCACCTTGTCTTCTACAGCCTCTATTCTGCTTCTGCCAGAAGAGCTACTGGAGGAAAACGAACTCTTGGCTTCACTTAAAGCCAGTCACCCCTAAACCATTTCATTCTAAAGAAACTTCCCTGATAAGCTTACCAGCTCAGCAGCATGTTTAGAAGAGTGGTGACGACAGGAATAAGCGTATGGCAGAGGTCAGGCTTGCTGATAACCTCTCCCACCTGCATTTATTTCCACTGATTTTACAGAGCTAACAGAGACCTTTGCTATCCCAGGTCATTTACTGCCAAGGGAACTACCACAATCCAGCCCATCCAGGAAAAGGCTCATCCAGAAGACAAGCTTGAGATGACTTCCTGAGGGGCACAGGCTTGTCCTGCAGTCAAACTTAGCTACAGAGAGGATGTTTATTCATGGCCTTATTTAAGCCAGCTAAGAAGAGGGTAAACCAGAACAGGACACATGGACCCAGTTCAGAGGATGTGGAGGGCTCTGCACTGCACAACAGTGAGAGGCTTGGATGCCCTGCCAAAACCAGAAGACCCCTCTTCTGCAAAGCCATGACTGAGTTCAGACACACAGAGCCCATCAGCAGCTCCAGAGCAGGCTGATGAAGACTTAAAGTTTGCACTCATTCCTAAATTAAAGTTGCTAAAAAACATGGAAAGTGGTATTCATGCAAACACAAATTAAAGCCTGAATTAATCTGAATTAACTAAAAACAACAAACTATACTAAAATAACTCAAGATTCAATAACAAAATTAAGAGTCCACATTGTAATCACAACAAAACACATCAATCCCTTACATTTTTTATTAATCAAATTAAAATAGCCAGCCAGAACAGCAGGTTTCCTGCCGAACAAGCACATTCAGTACCATTCCCAGTCCTTCCACCCAGCTAACATGACTTCAGCAACCTCAGTATTTCTGGGTAGGCTGGAAGATGCTCCCTCTGCACCCATCCTGAGGCTGTTTAATTCAAACAGCCCAAAACATGTGGCTAAAACAGCGGGTCCAAACTGAAAAGCTTTCCTCTCTGTAAGTAAAATGGCAACCAAGTAGTATCGTTACTAAAGCATTTACCGATCAGGAAATATAGAGATGACACATGTAACTTCAAAAAAAGGGTTAATTAATATGAATATTTATTAAACTGCACTGCCAGTGGAAAAAAATAACCCACCTCACGGGCCAAAGAAGTCAGAATCCTACAGCTGTTTATGCTTTGTTACCCTTAATTAATTACAGAAGTAATTCCATTAGAGTTGATTCTATGTATCTAAAAGCTTTTCCCACAGTCCCTCAATAATAGTTCTTCCTCCATGGCTCTAAGGGGGAAAAAATCCCTTGTTCCCTAGTTTACAAAACTTTACCTGATTGCTATCAGGCAGTTACCCCAATCCTGTGAAAGCAGCACCAAAAGAATATCAAAATGGATTTTAAAAATGCCTCAAAGCTCAGACACCAAAACAATGAAAACCACAAAATTTTCTTACCCATAGGCAACTCACTACAGGAATCCCAGGCTCTCCTTTCATTTTTGCACCACAGCACGTTACATTTTTCTAGAAATCAAGTAAATCAGTTGAATAGGAGGCTTCTTTTTTGTGTTCCTAAAGCAGGGCAGCATTCCGTGAGCCCTGTTCTGCATGGCATATTATGTGTCTATGTCTCTCGTGAGGACTTCTGCTGCAAATCCAGTCAGCCTCAGGCTGAAAGCAGACTTTTGCATCACAAAGACGACCATAAAATTCTCTCAGTTACAAAATGCACCAGACCTGTGGACTGAGATCTCACTGTAGCTTATGTTCTCCCTGCTAAGGCCAAGACATCAATTTCAGCTAGGCAAACCCGTTGTGAATACAGAAGGCATGTGAATTTATCTGCCAAAATCCTGGCTTCTAAATCTGCATTCCTATAATTTGCTGTGATCTCAACATCCCTCCAAATAGCCTCCATCCAAATGATAGGAAGAGTTGTCTCATCAACCCAGCAAAAACCAAACGTAAAAGCACTAAAGAGACAGTCAGCAAGGGATACACAGGTAAAACACAGTGAAATCCAGCACAAGAAGCTCTATACTCCTCTGTACCAGCTAGTGGAATGACAGCCTCAAATCCACAAGATTTTGCCAGGTTTTAGTTTACGCCAAAATGAGGAACCTACAGCCTCGATCTCCAAGCACCTTTGGCTGTCACAAACAGGGAGGCAGAAGCAGCTGCTGTGAGTTGCTGCTGCTGGCAAAATGAGAGAATGCTGCTGTGCTCATCATTTTGCTCTGGCTGAATTCTGGTATTCTAGGGCCACTCTCAGTGGGATTTGCTATCCCTTCCCAAGACGGTCCTTACAGACCAACTCAAACCCTGGTCTGCTGCAGGAGATGCAGAAGGAAAAAGAAAAAACAACTTCAAATGCAAGAGAAATAAAAAATTATTCCAAACACCTTACGTTGTCAATGAAGCACTGAGCAAAATGCCAGTGTAGCTCTCTTCCAGCCAATGAGAATATGAGAAGCCAGCTGAAATCTGGTACCTCCGGAGAGAGTCACACTGCAGGAATTTTAAATTGGTCAAGTTTTTAACCTAGGATAAAAAAAACACTGGCAAACCAGTGCAACAACAACTGGCATCAGCAACAGCGAGGATGGTGCCTCTGCCAGGCTCTGCACTTTCCTCCTGGCACAATCAAAGTTAATTTAACCATTTCTGGCCGACGATCCCAGGCGCAGAGAGACCAGGAGGAATTCTCCTTCAATGGGGTTATTCAGTGGAGTCGTAAAATCTGCCTGCGTTTGTCGGAAGCCGGATGCAGCCCGGGAAACTGGCCTGGCTACCTGGCCCTCCATTTTCACTACTAACAGGTGATCCTGGCTCCCTACCTACTTCCAGGAGAGGACAGAACCCTCTCCTGGTCACAGTGCAACAGCCACGCCCGACAGTATTTTCACTGTCATTCTGTGAAAGCGCTTATTTTTTAAGCGAAAGGGAGCAAGCTACGGGGGCACCCAGCCCAGTGCCAGCGAGCCCGGGCTGGAACGGACAGAAAACCATGGCGCGCTCCCGACGACCCACCGGTCTTCGGAGGTGCGAGGGCACCCGACAGAGCACGGCCGCAGCCTCCGAGGAGGCGCCAGGGCCAGGCAGGAGGAAGGACTCCGAGTCAGGGCCGGGCCGGCTCCGCTTAGCCGAGCTCACGGCCGCCGGCCTTGCTCGAAGGCCGCAAACAGCACAGTCCCGGCCCCAGCGGGAACTAGAACGGTGCGAGAGGGAGTTCCCCCCTCAGACAGACCGGTGCGGCAGGAGGCGGCCGGGGACCACCGCCCCACACTAGTCTGGCCGCTCGGCTCGGCACGGCCCGGCCCGGCTCCATTTCACCTGCTGCGTCGGCTTGCCCGGTCCCGCGTCCACCCGAGCCGGAGGTGGCTCCCGGCCCCAGCCTCTGCCCAGGCCCACTGACCCAGGGAGCGGCAACGCCTCTTTCCCCTCTCTCGCCGCTCAACAGGTGTGTGACTGCCGCACTCACCTCTCCGCCATGGCCGCTCTGCCCGCGAGCGGGGCAGGATGTGAAACCCGATCCCGGCCCCGCCCGGGGGCGGTGCGGCCCGACCCGGGACCCCCGGCCGCTCCCCGGGTCCCTCTGCCGGGGGCTGCTGTGTCGGGACGGGGCGGAGCGGGGCGGGACGAGTTGGGACTGGCGATGTCGGCGGTAGTGGCGGAGCCGCGGGTGGAGGGCAGCCCCTGGCGGCGGGCGCGGCCTCTCCGGAGCCCGATCGAGTCCGCCTAATCCCGGCGTCGCGAAGCTCCGGCCCGAGGGGTGGAAACAAAGAGAGTGGAAGCGGAACCGGGACATCAGTTTTAGAGCCGCTGAAGCTTTATTTGAGCTAGAGGTCAATGGCAAAAGTCAGCGGTCGTGACCCGTTTTGTGAGGGAAACCGTGGTCAGGCAGGTCACATCCTGCGCTCGCCTTGGGGACCCTTTGGCAGCGCTGTTATTGCGGGCTCCAGGTCGGCCTGTGCGCGCTGCTGAATCACAGCTGCCCCGGTGAACCGTGTTCTACCGAGGCTGCCTCCCGCTGCCCTGGGCACATGGGGCTTTATTGGTTCTGCTCTGCCCAATGGTACTCCCGACATCCTCCAAGAGCGTGGATGGAAAGCGGTAGGGGGGACTTGAATCAGCCTGGAGCATTGAGAGAGGAAAGTTCCTTTGCCAGGGCTGGATGCTGAGCTGTCTCTGCTTCCAGGTGGGAGGGTACAGACATTTGGGTCAGCCTGGGCTGTAAGGCTGCCATGCTCTCGGTTTGCCCAGATGTGTTCTCTTTTTCACCCCAGCAACTTTGTCTGGGCAGATTTTGCAGACTTCTCTGTTTCCTCTCTATCCTGAACACATAACAGACTGGTCAAAGCTGGGCAGGAACACCAGGCATGTCTCCAGAAGATGCACAGATCCACCAGCAGCGTACAAACAGCATAGGTTCAGAGACATAAAGAGCCCTGCTCCTCGGCCAGCATGAGTAGTCTGAATAAACAAGCTGTGCTCTAAAGGTCAGCCCTGCTAGATCAGCTTCTGTCAGCCACTGTTTTGGAGTATGTCATTTGGCATGGTGGCACAGAAGAGCTCTTGCTATCTCAGTAGTTGCTGCAATGTGGCAGTACTCTCAAGGAATCTTTTATGGGGTCCTGTTATTCCAGAATAGGAACAATCCCCCATCTGGAGGCAAATCCTGGGGGTTGAGCTGCCCAGATTCCTCAGACCCTATAACTGAGGGCGCAAGACTTGACAGATACTTGGTGGATTTTGCCACTAACAGAGTGGTTTGGGGCCCATGTGACACCAGGGAGCAAATGTCTGCTACAGTAAGAAATTAGTCCATTCAGGTTATTAATGACCCTATGCAAGCCAATGGTCAGGGTCCCACCTGGTGCAACACTGCGTTCACTTGCATTGGCAAAATGGCATTTTGGCACTATTGACAACTTGACAGTAGCTTAATCTGAAGACATTCCCATGAAAGTCCAACTGCATTTTTAAATAGCAAATAGAGAGAGAGTGAGATCATGGCCGCTACTCTTGTGGGCTGGTCACACAGTTGCACTGTGCTTGAGGGGCCGGATAGGGGGGCAGCAAAGTGGAAGAGAGTGTGTCCCTGCAGCCAGGGGAGTGGGGCCCCCACAGGGGCTATGAAGCTGCTGGAGATACCTGAGGGTGCTGTGGGAAAGCAGGCCGGAGAAGTTGAGTTCTGTGGGACTGCAAAGCTCAGGGACTGAGGCACAGGCTAGCAGGGAAGGAAAGGAGGAGTTGAACCGGGTCTGTGTTGAAAACAAAAATTTGCTGGTGTAGCTCTACCATTATTAAATTGGCGTCTCTCCTTGTGGAGATGCAGATATTGCTTACCTTTCCCAATACAGGCTATACCTGTCTTCAGGGAAATAGTAATACAGTATAGCAGCCTGATAGTCTCTGTTCAAGGGCTTCTGTAGACACAGACTTACTGTGTAAGAATTTTAACATAACAATGTTATTTCTGTCCTAGCAAGATCCTTTGGACATGCTAAAAATAGATGCTGGGGACATGGGAGGTTTCAGAAGCCTGAGGGGGGGGGGGGGCGGGCAAAATGACACAGTAAGTGGGAAGTTGGCTGCAGGAGGAACCAGACAAAATATTCTTTTTTTTTGCAATGTTCTCATTTTATTTTGCGTATTTCAGGGTTTGATGATAATGTGTAGGCTGTTTTCCACCTACACCTCTGGCAGCCTGGCTGAAGAACCATAAACATCATCACTTGGCTGCTGTAGCTCAAACTCTTGGGATATTATTCTGCACTAAGAGATCTCATCTCTCTTCAGGCCAAAACGGGCAAACTGGAGGCTCTCAAGGACACAAAGGACACACTGACATGACATCTCAGGTCAGTCCCACTCATGAGCTGGCAGCTCTCTGCTGACCTGCACAAAGTCACACAGTAGGAGGGCATCAGAATGCAGAGCAAGGAAGCCACCTTGAATGCATAACCTCCCCACCAGAGGAGGGTCACACACCTGCTGACATCAAGGACACTCTTAGGGCAGAGATCCCCACTGCTGGAGAAGGAAAGCTGGGTGATAGGGAGTTCAATTATCTGGCACAACAGCCAGCTCTGAGGCTATGCCTTGCACAAAGGCACACTAGTAGCTCAAGGAGGGGTGAGTAATCCCAGAAGGGAAAAATGAAGCAGCTAAAGGAAAAGCTTCTTTTGTGGGAACTTTTTCAGAGACTCTCACAGCTCAGACATTCAGGGGCTGAGGAAAACTTCTGCTAGTGGTACCTGGTGCAATAACACAAGGCAGTTCTCCTCCAGACATACAGGCGGGTCGTTGTAACACATACTTGGGAGATCAAGCCCACTAGTCACAAGGCCTGTTATCAATACACCAAAAGTGGCAGCAGGAGATGAATGTGAAATAACTGAGAGCATGGAAAAGACATTGCAGTGTCTCTGTGAACAGAGGCCCCTGGTTCTTTGGCTCATAAAAGAAGAAACAGCCTTCATGAATTGTAAGGCTGTGAACACCAGACCACTGTAAGATGAGGTAAGAGATGTATAATCAATGTTTCCAGACCAAATCACCTCGTTGCTGCCTGTTCTTGGCTGAAGGATATACTGTATAACTGTCACTGCAGAACTGCAAAATGAGGCAGCTCCCTGAGATCATGATCTAATTGTTCCTCATATACTGCTCCCAAGTGGAAGTAACTGTATTTAGAGTTGTACACACTTCCATAAAGCTGCTCATCTGATGCTCATACTTAGTCACACAGTTGCACTGTGCTCCATGCCAGGAAATGGTAGGTGGAGGTCCTGGCATGAGAGGTCTTCCTCATGTGGGGGTGTGGAAGAACCAGTGATGCTAAAGCTATGGAGAGCTTAGTATTGCAGTGCTGCTGTCCTGCTTGCATGTCCCAGGCTGAGAGTTGTAGCAATCCCCAGTCAGATATGCTACAGGTGTGCATGCAGCCAGAACATTGCCCTTGAGGTTTGGTCCAGCAGGCACTGCCCTTGCTCTGCCTCTGTTTACAAAGTGGGTTGCACAGCTTGGAACCAGTCCAGTCCAGCACCAGACCCACAGTAACTATTTCCATGTCCAGCAAGGGGGGGAGTAACAGCTCCAGTCAGGTCTGACAACTCTTTGTTGAGAGACTGGTGATACTGGGAGTAGATGTCTAAAATGCTTGGCAAGGTCTGTGTGGCTAGGCTTACAGCCAGCACTGTCCCAGTGCAGCTACAGCCTTGGATCCACCTTCCAGGGCATTAGCAATGGTAGAAGGATGAGTTGGGAGATGTTTCACTGAGGACTCCCTGTGCTACTCCTGAGCTGCATTTGAGTTCAGGTCCTCAGCCTTGACCTCACCTCAGCTATACTCCAATGAAGCTTGTGCCAGGCCCACTCACTGGGTCAGCAGTCACTCAACTGTGGCTGACCCTGGTTACTGACACCAAACTCTCTGCTCCTCTTGCATGGTGAGTATGGTGCTGTTGCGCTGTCACCTTGTCTCCAGCTCACCTGTAATCCTCTCCTGCATCTAGCACCCCAAGCCCCCGTGGCTGGGAGCAGGGGCAGGAGCAGAAGCAGCTCAGTGTGCTCTTGTGATGAGGGAGCCAATAATACCGGAAGACATTCTGTGAAAGCCCTGTGTTAAATAGGTCAAACTACTGCCCAGATAATCCTACAAGTGTTTACATGTGGGCTTAGCATGGGGAGCTCTTTGCTGCAAAAAAGATAAAGTGCTGGGCTGATTGGAGGGCACAGTTCACTCAGATGGGTGATGAGATCTCTGTCCTTTGAAGATTTTCAGGGTTTGGCTATGCAAAGCCATGGTTTACCTGATCTAGTATTGGTGATGGTCTTATTTCAAGCAAGAGTTTGGGCTAATGCTCACCAAAGGTCCCTCCCAACCAACACATCTGTAACTCCATATCAGGGAGCTAGAGATTCAAGCTGGGCAGACATATGCGGTGATTTCCCCAGTATTTCAGCACAGACATCTTATATCCTGTGTCTCAAAGACCTTATTGAATGAAACCAGGCTGACCTGGGTGCAGGTGTTGATGGCTGAAGTTCTTTGGATTGTGTGCTGTGAGAGTTCTCTCTGCCAAATGGTCTTAGCAAGTATGAGGAAAAGAAAAAACATCCCTGTTCTTCATTAATCCTGTCTGTTTTGTGAAGATGATGATATTAAATAGCCCAGGACAGTCCTTTGGAAAAAGATAGTTGGAGATATTTGACCATTCGTAAAAATAGATGTGTTTAAGCACCAATCACCAGGTTATTGTGTTTGGGTTTTTTTTATAGCAGGCATGATGTAAATTTATATAACTAGCCACGTGTTCTGCAATGGGGCTTTTAAAAATTAATCTGCCCAAATCTTTTCTGCCTTACCATCTTTAGCTCCTTTGTAGAGTAAGCAGCAGTGCTATCTTGTTACTGCTTGGCAATGCAGCAGCTGGCTGTAACCCAACCATTCAGCATGGGACACGGAAACAGATGGAACAGCAAATGCTCTTTGTTTCCCCTCTTGCTTTCCAAAACAGATTGTGAGTAAAAACAGAGGTGGTTTTTGCCATCTTCCCTGCTACCATGGCTCCCTGGCTGCTGACACAGCCATGGCATTATATAGCAGGGATAACATCTCCCCACAGCAAAGGAGAGTTGTGTCCTTTCAGAGGAGAGCTGCCAAGAGGGGAAGGGCATTAGGTACAAAGTCAACGTGCCCTTGGATGGGAAAGAAGGGTTCAGTGGGTGAAATGGCTGAACTGAACTGAGGGCCACCCATGCAACAAGTCTTGCTTCTCTTGTTGCTCTGAGTCCTGATTCTGGTGTTCATCTGAGTTTGGGTGAACCCAAACAGTTCATTAAACTGTCATGGAACAAAAGTGAGTGAGTGTCAAAACTGTGTTTTGAGAGTTAGGAACCTGTATTGGCCTTATGGATGATCTGGCAAGCACTGGGATGAGAACGAGGAGAGTAGCCACTGGGGGTATTTCTTTCTGGCCTTGTTGTCTCTGGGGTGACCATTCAGACATCTATCTGAAATCCCACCAGGGTGTTTTGCCTAAGTTTTCTCAGCTTCATCCCATTATTCCTATTCTTTTTAACTAACACAAAAAAAATCTTCCATTTTGTTGTTTATCGGTGTCCTCAACTGAAATTTTTGCATGTTGTTATTTCTTACAGTATCCTTTCAATAAAATAAAACAGAATTCATTTTGTAAAATTCAATCCCTTTTGCTCTCAGGTATTGTCTTGAGCTCTGCCTGCACACCACCTGCTTACTAATACATACTGAAAACAGAAATCCTATAATGAGCTCTAGAAGTGGGTTATAACTCTTTATCTGGTATCCGTTCTCAGACTGGTATCTCAGTCAAGGGTCTGAGAACCAGCCATGTTCCTGCTGAACTCAGTGGGAACATCAGCAAATTTTTTGCTCTATTGTAATATAGAGCAAAATTATTATTGTAATAATTATAGCTCAATTGTAATTGCAGGGGGAAGTGAAGTTTCCAAACCTGTTACTGCAAGCATTGCAATGCTCAATGTCCCCCTGTGCTGCACTGACTGTGTCAGGCAAGCTGGGTTCCTTTCAGCATGCAGGTATTCAGCTTTAGGCAAACCCCTTTGAAAGCTGTTCTTTGCTAGTTTTTTAAACGTCAGAGATCTACTAAGCAGATCAACTCAACAAACAGGTTATTATCTTTTAATTTGAGTGTTGTGCGCTCAGGCTGCGCGCTGACAGCTTGGACTTGTGCATCTCTGTCCATGTTCCTCTAAGGCTGGTCATTGTGAACAGCTGCTGTTAGAGGAGAGAGGAAACTTGGGATTACACGAGAGCAGTGTCTCAGGGGACCAACCCATGCAACCCACAGGTAGTCCCCCAGAATAGCACATCTGCAGGAGGCCATGTTTCATGGGCAGCCCAGACTGTTGAGCAGCTCATAGGGATGAGGCAGGTCTGAGGTCAACCTGGAAAGTCAGTCTGCAGGTTGGGATCAGCATGAGGCCAGTGACGGTGACCGGGGACAGACCCAGCTCATGTTAGGTCTGTAGTAACAAGGCAGAGTTGAGGTTAGGTCAGGCAGGCAGGCTGCAGGTCAGGGTCAGAGAGACTCAGGGCTGGGCACAGTCATGGGCACATTGGTGAGAGCTCTGGAGACAAACACACCTCAACACAGCTCAGATGGGGACTGATGGTCCAGGGCTAATCTGAACTGGGGCTCCTGAGCAGGGCTGGGGTGCAAGCCCTAAGTGAGGCTGATCTAAGGTCTTCTTAGTGCTCTTGGGGCCCTGAGAACAGCTTCACAGGCAGGTGAGAGAACAGCATGAGCATGGCCAGTTGAAATGAAGCCAAAGTTCTGCCTCCCCCAGGTCCCCATCTTCAGGGATGGTTGACAAAGGAAAACCTTTGCCCTTCCCTCACGTGCAATTCCTAAGCAAGCAAAAGTGGAGGGGCATAGATGCTGGCACTGCTGCTGCTATTGACATGTCACCAGGCCTTCTGGAAGGAGAAAGAGATTCATCCAGTACTAAAACTAGAAGAGAAGCTGAGGACAGGGAGGTTGATACATGGAAGAAGCTCAAATCTCTCCGCCAGTGGTGTCAAGTCCCTGGGGAGCAAATTGCCCCTTCATGTCAGAGATGCACTAAGATCATTGCGGGCCAAAAAAGCTGGGTCCACTGGCTGTCAGCCAGTCCTTGCCCATGTCTTTAGCAACCTCATGCAGGTCAGTGGGCTGCAGTTGGGATTCATGCAAGGAAACAGAATCTGCTCAAATCTACCTTCTGTAGTTACTGTCAGGTTAATTTGATAGTTTATAACCTATTTAGGATTTTCTCTGCTGGCATATGGACATGGTCTACACTACCTTCACATTTTGAAGGGTATTTTATCTTTAATTTAATATTTCCATAGCCTTTTTTATGGTGCTTTGTAGCCATAGTTTTTTCTTTGTGGTGATACAACAGTTCTGAGTAATTTTAGAAACTCCATGCTTCTTACAACCATGTTATCCTTTCAGTTTATTCACTTTTAATAACCTCTTGAGGGAGGAATTTCTTTGTTGATGCTGTTCTTTCAATGTCACCAGATTGAATACATTATAGTCACTGCTATGAATGATTGTTCTAATAGCTCCTCATACAACTCAGCACTAAACCAAATTGCTTCTTTTATGTTCTCCAAACAGCTGCTCCAAAAATCAAGCCTTTGTGGTATCTAAATGTAGCAATCACATGATACGCTGATGTGACATTTACTTACTCGGAGTGGGGGTAACTTGAGACTTTTCATAATTATGTTTTCTGCCTTGGTAGCCACTCTGACTTCCTAAATACATTACTATCACCACCATAGGTTTTACACTCTGTTCACCACAATAGTCCTAATTTTCTCCTTTTCCTATTTAGGTGTGAATTTTCCACATACAGGGAAAGTGTTACATCTTGGAAGATTAAAATGGTTCAGGCACATTGATTCTGAAGTTTCTTCAACATCCAACATTACTCCTCCACATGCTCAATAGTCAGTTCTTCCTGCACATCCATGGCCAGCTACTGCAGTGTGCCACCTGTTATCTGCCTTGTAGCAGTGTCTGATAAGGTTGTTCTCAGTCAAATCCGGGTAGTGCTATTGTTCTGCCTGCTTTTGTGGTTGCTCATATTTGTTTCGGAGCACATTGGTGGCTGTTACCAAGTTTCTGTGCCTTTTTAGGCCAGACTTAATTTGTTCATCTTCCCATTAGTCGTTTCCTACTTTTCCAGTTTTGTCAACCTCCAACCTCATCTTTTAACTAAGTGAGGGAGCGGCCCTGACTCACCCCACTCCCTGATCCTGACCAACGGTGCGGGCTGAGGTCAGCGAGCAGTGAACGGTGGTCAGCGGGCACGGCACAGCCCGGGCAGGCGGCGCAGAGAGAAAGTAGGGCGGCTAGGAGACAATGCAGAAACGAAGTCACGCAGGAACGAAGCAATGTAGGAAGTAGGCGATTCATGCAAGCGACTTTCACAAGCAATCCCACATGGTCTAGCGGTTAGGATTCCTGGTTTTCACCCAGGCGGCCCGGGTTCGACTCCCGGTGTGGGAAAGCATTAATTTAGTTCTTTTCTATTTCCTACGCCTATTTGCCTTTCGGTAGATAATTCTGCGTGACCCCTCCTACCCCTACAAACACAAACTCCCGTCCTCAACTCTGGTGCCTTCGCGCGCGTCCAGAGTCAGGTTTACAGGAAGGAACACCAGCGATAAGTCAGCGTTATGCCCCAGCACTGCAGGGCCAGTCGTTCTTCCGGATCAAGCTATAATAAACAGGGCAGGATATTTTTCCCCTTTTAAAAGCCTATATTGTGATCAGCTCAGGTTGGGGGCCCGACGGGTCGAGCACACGCCGTCGCGGCTCTCAAACGCAACTCTGAGAAGCAGGTCTGCAACAGCTTCGTCCACTGGAATGCAGGCAGAATCCACTTCACGATCCTCACAGCCTATCTGGAACGCTTGGTTGGCTCTGAAATTCCAGGAGGTCCCTCTCTGGGCAACGTCTCTGAGAGTCAGAGTGAGGGCGCAAAAACCGCTCAACCTTGGGAGGAGGCAGTCTCACTCCTTGCACGGTCCATCCATGTGTCTTGGTGGTTGGGTCTAATAAAGTTTTTCTAATTTTGGAGCAGTCTTTTCTTAATTTCTTCTCCCAGCTGGCACTGTATCACTTCTATTTGCATGTCTGCTGGATCTCCCCTCCCTTGGTTTCTAGTTGCAGCTACGGGGCTCCAAAGGTGAAACAGAAAGGGAACAAAGTAAGGTGGATGCCCGGTGATTAACAGATTTAACAAGGAGCATCGAACTGACAAATACTTCATTTGCAACAAAATTACCTTGTCTATCTCAAAACCATCCACAAACAAGAAAGCTATTTTTGGAAGTGTGTTACTGGGAGCTTCCCCTCAGCTCCAGAGATGAATCCAGGCAAGTGCGTAGTGACCACACCAACAGCCCTGCGGAGCTGAACGTCGACAGCCAACGAACCAGGGCATTGCTGTGATACGCCGAGTCCGGGAACAGCGCTGGACACGCAGCTTGTGCGGCTATTTGCGACTCCAGACCCCTCATTAGCCACCTTCACCCTCTCTGTGAGTACTGAAGCGTGGTGGTGCACCCTTTCTCCCACACTGCCTGGGCACCAGTAAAAACCCGCATGTCTGTGTACCCCTTCCAGAGCCTGGTTCCACAGGCAAATGACGATAGAGAAAAGCATTAAGTAAATCCACCAAAATGAGCCTATGTACATACTTCAGTCACAATCCAAGGTGAGGGAACAAGAGACACGGAGGTGGTTAGACCAGACCTGGTGGCTGACTGGAAGCCGAGGGGTAAGGGAACAGGCAGCCAGAGCAGTGCGTGGGAACAAATACAATAAACATCGTTTTATCTGTGAGAAGACTAGAAATTTTGTTCACAACCAAATTGTACAGAAGTTACTAGGTTTGGAAAAAAACTATTATAGTCATGCTTTGTTTTTAATTTTAAACAGATCATTTTTCTTAAATGTTCCGAACTCTACTAGTTGACCACTTCATGTTAGAAAGACTTGGACATTCTGGGCAAGGGCCCCAGGATAATTTTCTGGTATTAACATTTTAGGAACTTCGTTAGAAATTACATTAAATGAGACAGTAGCCTGGGATTTTCAGAAAAAATTATATTTTCAGGAGGCAAAGTTTGTTTATAATTACTCTTTACATTGTTGCAGATTAGTAGAACAACAACAACAAACCTAAAATTCCCCAGCAACAATTTATTTCACGCTGATTCCAGCAGGAAACCCACTTAATGTTATCTGTCCTCCCTTGAACAATTGCCCCAAACTTACTACATATTATTAAATTTAAATACAAAGGAGCCATTTTGTGAGCTCTGAGGGAAACAAAGCACTGTTAATGAGAAGAGGGGTTTTTTCACAAAATACTACTTCCGAGTTAAACTTTCAGCTTCAAGGCTCCAGCAATCTGCAGCGGCTCGGGCCAAAAGCCGCACCAGAAGGGCACGTCATTGACAGATTGTTTTACTTGGGATTGAAGTGGGTAAGAAATCTGCAAGGCACTGCTGGCCATGAACGGAGGTGTAGTTGAGACACTAATTTTGAAGACCTTAGAAAAACTATGTATATTGCTGACTTAGCTGAGAAGATAAGCTTTGCGGAAATCAGTTAAAAGTTAGAGGATGGTTAAAAAGAGACCGGATTTCAGATAAGTTATCCCGGATCAAATAATTCATTGCTTGTCAACTCTGTGTTTGTGTAAAACTTCCTTGCAGAAGCTAATCAATACCCCAGGAATGCAAAACAATTGCAAACCTCCTGTTTTCAGAAACAACCTATTGAAATAGGCCTGGAAAACAGGAAACAGGGAGTCCTACCAAAGATCCATGAATCATGACACAGCAAAAGGTTGAAAGGTTATAACGAGGAAGACTCATTTTACTTCCTCATTTCTAGTGACCCCTTCCCAGAATAGACCCCCGACTCATTTCAGGGAACAAACTGCGCATGCCTAATAGCCTTTTTGTTAATTAGAATACGAAGCGGAGAAGAGGAGGTGAGAAGGGTATGAATATGCATTTGTATTTTGTGTATTCAACACTATTGTGGATAAAAGGCTTTGTAATCACCTGTGATCTTTGTAGCGCTCATTAGGGAAATATCCCAGCGCTGCCCGGCACCGTAATAAACATACACTTTCTAACTTAAGCTGTTAGAGAGTCTTTTGTCCGTCACAGTTGGGTATCGATATTAGATCGATATTCATATTTTAGTAAATCATAGTTTCTGACAAAAGGGTAAGGCCGAACACCTTTGGACATTGTTAATCTCACTGAACCACATCAAGTCCTCAGCCAAATGAACGAAGTTCAGACCACAGACCCTACTATATAATCACGTCAGCAAAATCTCTGGTGGAGGAACACAGTAACTTCACCCTCCTGTCTACTCCATAACCTAATCCACTTTAGTTTGATGGAAGGCAAGAGACTATGACATGAGCCTCGGCACGAGGCTCAGAATGTCCTGAAGCATCTGGGACACGGCTTTTCCAGAGCCAGGGAAGGAACAGGTGCTCCGAACGCACCAGAGTCCCACAAGCCCGCAGGCATCCGCGCCGCAGGACTACTACGGCGGTCGCGCTGGGCGCTGGGCCCCGGACGCGGCCGCAGCGCCACCATAGCGGCCTCAGATTCCTCCCCCCGCCCCTCGGCCCCTCCCGCCGGACGCCAGGCGGGCGTGCAAGCCCTCGCGAGAGCGCAAAGGCCCGTGATAAGGCCACCTGTCTATGCAAATCTCGCGACCATTTGAGCCACTGCTTCCGGGCGTGAGGTCTCGCGAGAGGTGGCGAGCCCGGGCGTGCTTGGCTGTGAGTCTCGCGAGAGCCCCTGCGCGGAGCGCTAGGCGCCCCCGTGCTGTGCGCGGAGCTGCGAGCGGCCGGGCGCCATTTCGGGAGCAGTCGCGGAGCCATAGACGGAGCCAGACCAGCACCTAGACCGACTCACGGCCGCGCCGCCATCTCCCTGGGTCTGCGTGAGCGCCGCTGTTCATTTAAAATTCAGAAGGTACTTCAGCCCTCGGGCCCATTCCCCACCGCCAGCGCAGTGACGCCGGAGCCGCCGCTGCCGGACCTCGGGGCCCTAGTGAGGATCGTACCGCCCGCGGCGCAGGTAACTTGTGGGTGGGCCCCGGGCCCTGCTGCCGGGCGAGCTGCAGCCTAGTCCGCGGGGTGCTGCGGCCTGGGCGTCTGCACCTCTCTCGCCGCCATGGCCAGTTTGGCCCTGCCCGCGGGGCCGCTCTGCGCCTCACCGGGCCATCCTCGCCCCGCGGTCCGGCCCTGTGCGGTTCGGTTGTTAGAGTGGCCACGTCGCGGGCAGGCCCGGCTGCCCCCGGCATGACGCTGCCCCGCCCCGGCTCCCCCCCCCCCCCCCCCCCCCCCCCCCCGCCGCGGTGGCGCTGTGCGGAGGGACCGGACGGGAGCGGCTGCGGGGTTGTTCGCGCTGGAAGATGGGGTGGAAAGTGGATGGAGGTGGGGCAGCGGGAGAGCGGGGAGTGGAGGCCTTTGGAAGGAGCGAGGTGGGAGGGCAGCCACGGCGGGGCAGGCAGCGCTGGGCATCGCTGTTTCTGGGAAACCGAATTCACTCCACTCGATCGTGTCGGGAGCGTGGGGGAGTTCTGGCTGGGGATCTGCCCGCAGACGAATAGATCCTGTTGAGAGGCGAGCTCCCCTTCTGAGGCGTCGGAGTCCCCCTTAAAGTTTCCTGATGCTTTTCCAGGACACTATATGCAAATCGTGTCGAATTGTCATTCATTTGATTTCTAAAACAAATAATTTTGAGAACGAGACCCTTTTAAATTGCTTTTATGTAATACAGTACAGCACAAAGAGGGTGTTTTCTTTCAAAATAGTGACTAGCTCAGTTGCAATAAGTTTTCTGTCCCTTTACATTTCCTGTAGATCCACCAAGTCCCAAGTGTAGTTGATTCCTTTTTTGTTTTGGTGGTTTGGGATTTTTTTTGTTGGGGTTTTTTGTTTGCTTGTTTGGGTGGTTTTGTTATTTTTTTCCCTCTACAAACAGGTTTGTCCTACGTAGCTTTTTTTGAGAAAGCTGAAAGGCTTTTAGGAAAATTATTTGGAGTGTTGGTGTTTAATGAAAGATACGTGAAAATTTGTCAGGGCTTTCTAGTAATTTGAAATTATTATGAGCTTTCATTTGTGGTTTTTAAAAAAATAGTTTCAAATTTATATGTAGCATTATATGCATTACATGTATACATTACAGGGCTGTTAACAGGACTGTGTTACACGTAGAGAGAAGGTACTCTGATAACATGGCGTTGTCCCAGTGGAAGTGTTATGTAAAGAGTACAGAGGGTACAGATTGCTGAGGTGAGGCCAAAGGTCCATGTAGCTCAGGAGATTGTCAGTGATGGTGGCCAGCAGTAAATGCCAAAAAATGAGTGGCAGTCACACATTGACAGTTCTCTCTGTGTGCGCTTAGTTGTCAGTTAGCTGTAGTTCAGGGTCACGAGGCATGCCTTTGTTTAATGAAAACCATTTTCTTTAAACTTTTATGGTTTTGTTTTTTTTTTTTCTTTTAAACATTGCATGTGCTTCTTTTTCTTTATTAGGATCCACAGTGCCCTTCAACAGTGAATTCAATGGCTAAATGCTTTGTGAATAATGACCATTGTTTTGAATCCACTGGATGATAGTTCGTTCACTCATTATTTAGGTGAATGCAGTAGTAGTAATTCCCTCTGCACTTTTCCATGCCATTCGGGATTTGATGGGTCCCTATTATGGCCACCACTCTTCAGGATGAAGAATTCCTCCCCAAGTGTAGCTGGATATGTTGGCTAAATTACACATGCAAAAATGTAATTTTGGGTGGAAGTTGTCACCAGTGGGAATTCTTTTGTAGGATTCTGGATTTGCCTTTTTCACAGCCCTTAATCATACTGATGTACTATTTATACTACATATTGGTAGAACAGCTGTGATCTAAATCACGTGCATGTATGTAGATGGCTTGAAAAGCTGAATATAAATACTGTACTAAAAAGTAAAATTGAGCCATTACACTTTAAAGAAGGATTGTCATATCTGTAAGCGATAGCACTATAGCCCAACAGGTAATAATTTGAAAATGAGGTTAGTGTGCCTCGTTGAGTGTGAACTTCCAGTGTTGTGATCCTGCTTGAGGATGGTGTTTTATTCTAGAATGTATCCCTGAGCCAGGGTTAGATATGCTGCAGCTCTGGTAAAGCAGTCTCAATTACGACATTATAAATGACCAGTGTAAAGGATCTGTATGTGTTGGAGCATTTTCATTATTCTGCCCAAGGCGTTGGACAGCACAGTTCTGCAACAGTGCCTGTAGACAAGGTGCAAGAACTAACCTGTATGATTAAAAATTTATTTTATTGTGCACATGCAAATCTTCAGTGTTGGGCTGTCAGACTTGGATCTAGAGGACTGGCCATTCTTGAGCTTAAGAAAGAAAAAGAAGATAAATTTCCAGTAAGAGATTTGAGGAAGTTGAATATCTAAGTTTAATGCCAGGAGTCTTGAGAGGTGCTTAATAGCAAAGTTGCATAGGAAGAGGAAATCAAGGGTCTAAGGGATTAAAAGTATAATGAACATAAAATTATATTAAGGGCTTGAAATTGGAAAGTGAGAGGAGCAGCTAAACCCAGAATGTCTGGTGTCAAATGTTACCTGGTATGTGGGATCTTTTTGTTTTGAGACCTGAAGTTCCAGACTGGATGGACTGCGTGTATGCTTTACTACCTCTTAGTGCTGGAATCATAACGGTTTTCCTGTGACTCCTGTTATGGAGTCTGCATATGCATATGCAGCTGGAGGCTGCATTTCTTAAAGCACCATGGTGTCCACATGCTGAGATTGGTAAATGATGGTGGCAAAGGCTGTGAACAGGTTTGCTGATTGTTCATTGTCTTTTGGTGAAGCTCTAGCACTTCTCAAGATGGCCACCAGAGCTGTGTTTCTGGGTCATAAATACGCCATGCTCTTTGTTTTGAAAGAAATTGGTGGAATACCCCTGGGATTTCCTCTGGCTAATGATGTTAATTTTTTTTGTTGTTTGCAGCTGTAATTACTTTGCACATATTCATTATCATCTCACTGGGCAAAACTTCATTCAGTTTTTATTGGAAATATCTACCGAAGCACTGTTTTGTGAATTTGAGCCAATGCAGTGATGACCGTTTAAATAAAAGCTTTTGGAATGTAAAGTGCAAGGGTGTTTTCCAACTCAGGTGGAATTTGCTTCTTCTTTCAGGTGTCCTGAAAAATGGCCGATGATATTGATATTGAAGCAATGCTTGAAGCTCCTTACAAGAAGGTGAGAAAGAATATGCCAGTGAGGTCCTGTTTACTGTAATTTAGCATTATTCATGAAACTACTGCTGAACTGTAAACTAACATCCCTGGAGCCCTCATGATTTATCTTATTGGACATACATTACATGTAACTTTCAAGTTAATATATACTGTTAATGTAATTATATTGTGCAGTAGTTTCACTTCAGCGTGATGAATAAATGCCCATCTATCTCTCTTTGTAGACTTGCCTAACGATATCTCACCTCTACTCCCATGAATTCACCTTTGATTCCAGTGTGAACTGTCAATCATAAGGTAGTAATTGAGTGACGTATCGCTGTACCGTGGTCCCCTAGGTTAAAAAAAAATCCACCAAACACAATCAAAACAAAAGAAATCCACCCAAAAACCAACTAAACAAAACCAAAACAAAACCAAAACAAACCCCAGAAACCAAAATCCTAAAACTTTTCCTCTAAAATTGTGAAGTCTAGTTTGGTATAGCAACAAGGTGAATGCAGTGGTTTGGGAAAACAGCAGGGTTCCAAGAATAACCTTTTCACCAGTCCCATGGCAAGTAAATATTTGAACAGTCTGCTCAGAGTGAGAAGAGTGGGACTTGCTTTTAATGCAGAAGGCTGGTAGTGGTTAATCTTTCAACAGGGCAGATGAAAATCAGTTGCTGAGTGAACGATTTTACAGAAATTCTTGGATCCCTGAATAGAATGTTCTTAGCAAGTAAAAGACAGTATCACAGTCTATGGTGTCATTCTAATATAAGCGCTTGTATTCTTCTGTCCTAGTTGCTTAATTAGGAATTGTCCATTTTTCTGTGAAATTTTTATCACTTAGTTTAGTGATGTCTTTCACTTAAACCAGCAGCAAATGAATACTGTCTTTTTTTGTTTTCCACCAGGTGGTGGTGAAGTGTTAACAGACTGCATGATTTAGCACCGATTTTGAAAGAAATGTATATAAGTTTAAGTCACCTAGGAATTGTACTTTTGATGTAACCGATGTGATTACACTGTAAAGCCAGTATATAAGTTATATAGCAGCTATTGTTAGTTTATTCTGCAGCGTTTATTACAACTGTGTCATGAATTTTGGATGAGCATTTGTAAGTTTCAAGTGGTATATTTAGTTTATGTAATATTTAGCAGTTACATTTATATCTTGAAGAGAAATTTGTGAACTGTTGTGTTAAAATTCTTATGTCCTGGCTTAACATGGATATTTTCCATGTAAACAGGTATGGAAATAGGGAATGTTTAGGCTGGACTGGTGGATTATTGATGGCTTTCTTGGGAGTCGACGTTACTAAAGCAGTATGAATCCCTGTTTGCTTCAGGGCGAGATGTGTGACAGAGGTGACATCAAGCTCTTACAACCCTTCAACGAAAATGAGTGAAGATCTCGGGAATGGCATCGGTCACAGGAAATCCATAGTGGCTGGCTGCTAGTGTAGCCACGGGGCTTAGGCAGAGATATAGCCTTGGTACTAATCAGAGGGGCTCGCAAACACCTCAGACTTCCTCTTAAATTTTATAGAAATAACATTTAGCCACTTGAGTGCTGAATTCTACAGGATAACTTGCTCTCTAAACCATGTAAGGAAGTATCTACAACTTAATGCGCACTTTTAAATGATGTAAGTCTTGTATTTTGTAATTGTATGACTTAAATTTAAGCAGCAAAGTGGTTAAACATGCCTACCTAAATTTTTAAAGCTTTCCACATTAAACTGTAAACAAGTAATTTAGTATTAAAATTTTTGTTTTTTATTTTCTTATTCCTATTCCCATTACCCTTTGACCACTTGAAATATTTCCGCTTCGTCCTCACGATGTTCTTCTATCAACCCTGCTTAGGATGAGAACAAATTGAGCAGTGCCAATGGCCATGAAGAACGCAGCAAGAAGTAAGTATTTTCTCAGTTCTCTACATTTGGGTAAAGGCTGCTGATTTTCATGGACTTGTGAATCCATGACAGTAGTGTTTAAAGAAATCATTCGAAAAAGCTTGGTATTTGCAGTTGCAGCAATTTGGAAATTTTCTTCTGTTTACAAATGTAGTTAATACCCTTTGCAACTGATGTAATCAAAATTGCGGAAAAATTCATGTAGCATCAGATAAAAATACAGTCTTGGTATAGTCAGCATATTTAAATTCTTTTTATTACTTTAACTGTGCAATGGATTTTGCACTTTAAAGATTACTTGTTGTAGAATTGTGATTTGGAGCAGTTGAAAGCAGTTAAAGACACTGGTGCTTCCTTGAAAAGGTTTAGGGTGTTGAATTGCCTTGCTCTATTCTGCGCACCTCTGCCTTTTGAAAACTTATACATTTACAATGTAAGTTTCTTAAAAAACAAGAGTATAAGCCCACCTTGTTCAACAAGCATAATTCCAGGGTGTGAACACCTGGTGATACCCAAACTTTAAGTCTGTAAAATAAATTCCTTACCTTATGAGCATCATTTGGTGAAGAGGTAATTGATGCAAAAAGAACAATTACAAAGTTGATAGTTGACTAAACAGTAACAAGTTAGCTGTGTATTTCAGAAATGCACTGAAGTCAGCATGTATGCTGTAGTCACCTTCTGAAATCATACAGATGTCATGCTGAAGGACTCCAAAGAAGGTTTCTTCTCAGATCTATAAATATTTGGGGAATAATAAATCCCATCCCAAGGTCAGACTTAGGTTGGAATCAAATTACCTAAAATTGATCGTACCTTTTACTTGTGTTCTGAATAATACTGTGAAAATAATTTTTATGCTAAGTACTGAGGCCTCTAAAACCCCATCAAAAGCAGCTTCTGTTGATATTTTTAAGCCCTAGAAGTATACTTTGATACAGTTCTTGCTCCCCATAATCTTTTAAGAAGTACTTTAATGTGTGATAGTGTACTCTTGCTGAAGACAAAGGTGTATGCAGAGTTTGCAAGACTTTGTGCTTCACTTTAAAACAATCAAATTGTGTCTGAATTGTATTTTTTTATCTCCTTCAGTTAAGCAAATACTGGAATAAGATTCAAACTATCTGGAAAATCCACAGCAAACATTAGCAACTTAGAAAATACCCAACAATGTGCAGGTTTCAGTGATTGTCAAATCATACTTAAATGTCCGTTTTATTAATTGGAAGAGTTAAGGCTCTGTGTTTTTACTAGGTGTCTGTTCTGTAGGTCCGGCTCAATTGTGATTTGAAGGCAGAGCATGGATCTGAGCTGCTGGGAGTCTTTGCCTGCAAAGCAGGTTCCTTCTCTTGGATAGGAATAGCTGCTGTCATTGGTGAAGAGTGGCTGCAGTTACTAGTTACTGGTACTGGCCAGTATAGTGAGCTCCAGGGAGTGTTTTTCAGAGCTATTTTGAGTGTTTTAGGGTTTTATCTTGAGGAAATGTTGGTAAATTATTAGAGGAGAGGGACAGCATGTGCCTAACCATCACAAACTGCATTACAGCAGAAAGCGCGGTTAAGTGATGCTGATGACACCATGCAGAAATAGAGAACTATCAGAAATTGTGAAGCTTCTGAATGTCAGCTTTTGATGCAGCAGCTTCTATGTCCATATAAAAATACTAAAGCAACTAATGGACTACGGCAAATAAGAAAAAAAAAAGAGAAATGTTCCAGGATTTAAAACATAATTGCAAAATGTTTGTCTTCAGAGATGAATACTAAGATAGTTTGAATGGGTCTTCCTAGGTGGAGATTGGAGTGCAAAAGCTATTAGTAATTTAGGCTCAGTTGGATATGGCAGGTGAGAGATTTTTTTACTTCAGAAACTAAAACTAAATAGAAGTTTTAGTTTATACATGGCCATAGAAAGCCACAGGGATGAACGTTTTGTAATCCACATGCCCGTTTTCAAGAGTATGAGTGATCACGTTGAGAAAAGATGATATATGCAATCAGAAGGCCCAAAAGGAGGAAGAGGAAAAATTCAATGACAAAGGATGTTTCAAACCTCAAAAGTTTAGTGGTAGAGTTGGTTATTTTGCTGTCTTAGGTAATGGCTTGAGTTTTTGTTTAACATGTGTCTTATGTATACGTACAGATAGAAACTAGGGTACCCTAAGCATTGGTGATCTGAGGCTGAGATGGAGGAAAAAAATTCGTGAACAATCCAAATGCAGTAATGGAACAGTTGCTCACTATTTTTCAAATATGAGGTATAATCGACATACAGGTTTTAGAAGATTCAATTTTCGAAGTAAATTGGTAAAGTTACAAAAATCTGCAGTTTGTCCCAAACTGGTAAGAGCCACAGACTTTAAAAAGCAAGTGGCTTATGAGTGGGAGTAGCAAGTAGGAGCAAAACTCTTAAGCAGCATGTTAAAGATTATTGCCAGGGAGTATTAAGGGGAAACAATCTTTCTTCCCCCAGACTTGCCTCTTCCTTTCTATTTTTGTTGCATATTGTTTTACTTTGCTATATAATTTATTCTTAGAATCCTGAAGCTGTATTTAAAGTATGTTTGAATGCCACATGAAGTACTGAAACTGCTATGTGCTAGGACTAACACAGGAAGTGGGTTTTTGGTCCTTTTACACTTCTGAAAGCATTCTCTAGCAATTAAAAAATTGAAAATGTGCTGTTGCAGACTTCATGTGGCTTATGATAGAAGATTGCTTACACGCTTAGCCACTCATTTAACAAAAAATATAAATACCAACAGGTAGAAACTTTCTCTGTCAGTGTCTGTGACATTAGATGAACTGTGTACAGTGGGGTAAATAACACTGAATTATGTGTGTAACTGAAGTTGCACTTTTTTTTTTTGTCAGGAGAAAAAAGAGCAAGAGCCGAAGTCGAAGCCATGACAGAAAGAGGAGCAGAAGTAAGGAACGCAAACGGAGCAGAGATCGGGAACGGAAAAAGAGCAGAAGCCGGGAAAGGAAACGGAGCAGAAGCAAAGAACGCAGACGCAGCCGATCTAGGAGCAGAGATCGCAGATTCAGAGGCCGCTATAGAAGTCCCTAGTAGGTTATTTGTTCAGAATTGCATGTGTGCTGCTTCAGTGTTACAATGTGGAAGGTTAAAGTTTCACTCTCTGCTTTCTAGATTGGTTAATAATTATCATATAAAAGAAGGTGAGAGATTAGTTTTGAAGAATGTCAATAAATACGGAGTGAAAAAGAGGAGGGCAGTAATATTCCTCCTCTAGTTTTCATTCGTAGCCAAACACAGATAGGAAAGCAAGTGAAAGAATGCATAAAGCTGACTGGAAAACAAAGTTTATCACAAAATCAATGTAACAACCAAATTCTCTCTGTCCTAACTATTTAAGGTATATGAACTTGATGGTTTAACTGTCAAAGAATTAATAGTATTCTGTTAGTTTGGTTACAGGGTCATACCCCCCCCCCTTTTTTTTTTTTTGTATTACTAAAGAGCTTTACTGTCTTGCTGTTCTTGAACGTTAACTCCATAAATGGATATTCACGCAAACATATTCCCTATTTATGCATCCAGGCTGAGAGCATCTTGTCTTAGCAATGCCCATGTGTTGCATGTTTCCCCTGCTTTTTTTCTCAGACTTGTTTAGAGGCTGACATGAATTCTTTTGTTCCTCTCAGATATTTAACTTGGTAGAACTTTGACAATAGATAGTTCTAGGCATTTGTAAATCAATTCTCAAAAGATGTTTTTTCATCGATGTTCTTTCTGATTGTTTGTACTGCAGCTCTACTCTTTGCTTCCCATTGCCTCTTTCTGCAGAAACCCAGTGAGAACTGAGCTGTATGCTTGTCTGTCGTTCATTACCTGAAGCTGCTCTTTGTCTCTGCTGTTGTCTAGGTCTCATCTTAACGGTTGTCAAATCTTGGAATGCAAGATCATGTAAAAAGAAGGCATTTGTAAAGGATGTATTTTTTTAATCATGACATGTAATGCCATCCATGATAGAGAAATCTCTTAAGACATTTGAGCAGACAGTATTTACCTTCTGATAAATTGTAGGCTTGTGCAATTTTGCACACATGAATGTTTTCTTGGGGCTTTTTGTACCCTTGGACTGTGAACAAAACTTGCTGAGGTCTCAGGATCTCACTTTGTGCGAAGACACCTGGATGTTGGCATTTTCATAATAAAAACCTACTGTGGTTCCTGGGTCCTCTTGCAGTGGCATCCTGTGCATCATCAGTCCTGTGTATGTGGGAATCATAATATATCAGCCCTGCTTTTCCTTTGTCTTGAGTATCACAGCCTCTGTACACTGCTCTGGGCTTCAGCTGTAAAGATTTCAGCAGTGCAGAGTTGTTTTCCTACAACTCTTTGGCACCTGTAAGATTACAGTAGCTGTTTCGGTTATGCCAGTGCCACTGTTGTGGCTCAAGGAGGTACAGAGGACCTTGATCAAAAACCTCAGCCTTTTGTATGTGGAGCCTGCTGGTCTCCTTCCCTCCAGTTCAGGGGTGTGTGGAGAGGATGTCCTTCATCTCATCTTGTAGTTTGGGAGGTGCTGCATGCTTCCAGCTGTGTTGGAGGATTTTATTCTTTCTTTTTCTTGTTGACACTGGGTGAGAAGGTTTTTCACCTGGAGAAATTCAGGAGTTCCAGTGTTCTGGTCTTCCAAAATAATTTCCGCAAGTAAAGCTTGAAAGTAGTATTGATGTTACTACAATAACCCATGCCTATTTTAATGAATTGAGATATGCTATGCCAGAAAGGTAAGTAGTTGCAAGGGGTCTTTTTTGCTGTCCTCACACTGACTGCTAGAGTATTCTTTCTGGCTGGAGCATTTATTTCTGGAATCTCTTCTTGTGGGGCTATTTCAGTGGTTCTGGGTTGGAGTTACTGCTGACAGGGTTGTAGCTGACTGCAGCATCTAAATCAGATTGCTTTATGGCTTCTATTTTATCTTATTTTTTATTATTTCTCCTCCTTGTGATCTTTCTTATGAGCTTTATAAAGGCTCATTTTCAAGCCGATATCTGTAAACTGAGATGGTTTTGCGGCTGAGAGCAATTAGGAGGCATTTCAGCAATAGTGAAATAGAAGTTTAGTATAGGTCAGTCTGAAGGAAAGGGAGAAGAGAGTGCTATAGAGAACCTGAAAACTTCAACTTTCTCACTTTAGGCTTGAAATTGTGGTTAAATGCTTTAAGTTTTTAAAAATTAGGTTAAAATGAGGTGATTGGTTTACATCGCTTAGTGTTCACAGGTTTTTTTTTTTTCTCTCGTTATTTTCACGTTGTCCCTTGAGTGTTATATAGCTGTATCATTAGGTCTCTTAGGAGAAAGAACTTGACTGAGTGGTCTTGCTTAGACATCTGTTGGGCAAATCCCAGCTGCTGCTAACATACAGTAGAAGTCATTTAGACCATTATATTTCTATTCTGAAACCAAGAATTTAGATAAAGGTGTTAGGAAAACAAGTTTATTGCAGTGATGACTGAAAGTTCCTTGTGATTCTCCTGGACTTTGTAAACCAAAGTTTGCCTTGTCCAACATTGTTTTGTCAGAGTCTTGAATATGAATGAGCACGTAAAACCTGATAGTTTACTGGCTGTCTTCTGACCTGACCATTGTTGGGCCATGTGGCATCAGGTAGGTTTTGTGAAAGTGAGTGCTTTGGCTGCACACAGGGCTTTGGCTTACAAAGAGGGTGACTCCTAGACAGAGAGATTAATGGCTTGTGACATGGTGCTTCCAGACAGGTTAGCAGGAACTGGGCAGCAATTGTAGAGACAATAGAAGCAAAGAAGAAGCTTTTCTTGAGATCCACAGCTTTACATGCAGGTCTCCTTAGAAAAACACAGGGAGAATACTGTTGAAAAGGGATTTTGAAACAGTGACTTGGGCTCTCACCTAGGCCTAGGCAGCTTTCTGCTTGGTCTGTTCCAGTGGTTCTGGGGTTTCTTAGTGTTGCTGTCATGGAGTTCTGTAAACAAGATAGTACTAGACAAGAGTGAAAATGGAGATTTTTGGAGTTGGGGTGGGTTGTGAGCTTTCTCTGGCCTTTTTTCCTCTTCCCCCCCTTTGTGCATGTATTTGAAAACTGTTACTTCTCAGTTGTTTGTGTTTTGGTTTTGTTATTAGGTTTAGACAAATACTTTAGACAAATATTTCTTTACCATTTCCTTGAAAACTCATGGTCTTAATTATTTATTATTGTTTAGTTGGTATGCGTGTTAGTATTCTGGAGTCACTGTAATTGGTTTGTCTGGCTGCATTTGCGTTGAAATGGAGAGCACCATGTTTTACATCAGATGTGAAGGTGCAAGGTGATCCCATGTGCGATAAGAAGGTAGCCTCTGAAATTAATACCAGTATTTCCAGATGCAGCTTTTGGCAGTTGTGCCATAGATACTGAAGACCCTGAATGGACACTCCCAGCAATAATTTGTTTGGACTCAAGCAGGAAATGGAGTAATTTATCCTAGGCAAAAAAAGTCTGGTTTTGATCAATAGTGATCTCATCTCAACATATGCCTGTGTTTTATGTCTTATTTTCTCTAATAAGTAGTTATCTTAATAACTTCTCTTAATAAGTAGTTTCTAAATGGTCTTTTTCTTTATTTTTTTTTTCCAGTGTTGTACAGGGCCATGTTTCCCTTGCTTTAACCTGGCCAGCACGGTTTTGGATCTTGGCCCACTACTTCACCTGTGTCATGACATGTTTAAAAATGGGCATCCTCCTCCTTGTGGTGGATGCTGAGTTTAACTATAGGCATTAGTGCTCCACTGAGGAGCAAGAAGACGTTTTTCAGACAAATTGCGTGGCCAAATGGATTTAGTGGAAGACTACTTAATGTCTTCAGCCTGCCGTGTCTTTCAGGGTGTTACACATCAATTTGTAGCCACAGCAGAAAGAATCAATTGTGTACAGATGGAAAGCCAAAGCCCAGTGCACAGCATTCAGTCTGTGCAGCAGTGCCTCTGCGCTTGGTGGAGATACAGGAAGAATGTTAACAGGTGTTGTTCTTTGCCTTTTGAACAACTCTCTACCAGGAGATCAAATTCAGGGAGAACACAATAGGATGAATCTTACTGCTCATGTCACAGTCTGTTCCTGGGTGCCCCATTAACTAGCAAGAGGACTGTCCTTAACATGGAAGCACAGGGCAGATTACAATTTGTTCTACCAGACTCTGTGATGCCTGGAGTATTAAATTAGATTCAGTCAAGAGATTGGATTCCTTTTGGTTATGTGTCTGTATACAGCTGGCTGCTGGGTTCGCTGCTTCTGTGGTTTGATAGCCATTAGGAATTTTAAGGAAGCTTCATTTACATATTTGCAGCACTTTAGTAGTGAGAGCTGAGACAGCATCAATAAATGTGTCCCTTGCAGGTGTCTGCATGGAGCTACTTTGGTTTGCTCTTGCACCTTAAATTTCATAGAACTTCCAATTTTAAAACGTTACACTTGAGCAAGTAATCCTGCCAGCACTACTTGGCATACAGCTCTGAGGCTGAGTTTCAGGCCATGAATATTATGTTTTGCAGTCATCAGTATGTAGAACTTGCATGTGAACAAAAAAACAGGTGAAAATTGTTGTAACAGTAACTGTAGCTTGGAATAGTTCACACATACAAATGTGCCATGACTGACTGGCTCCTGGAAGAGTCCTGCATATTCTAGGATTTTGTGATGTAGATGAAAGTGAGAGGGGATCATATTCTGTGCCTTATGGTCTGAAGTGCTGCATGTATTGATAACCAGTTGATAATCTTATGCATGCTGTGGGTGCTGCTAATGGAAATGCTGACAAATTCAGAGGTGAGGGTGGGTGAGCACTTGCAGTGTAATGTGAGTACAGAAATCTTGAATTCCAGTACTCAGGTGTCTTATTATCTTTTCTTCTGCCATAGTTCTGGTCCAAAATTCAACAGTGCCATCAGAGGGAAGATTGGTCTGCCTCACAGCATCAAATTAAGGTTTTTGACTTTTCTGTTTTTCATTGCATCATTAATAGGTTGTGTTTTAGAACCAGGGGTGGTATATTGGAAAGTTTTGTTGTAATCTCGTTGATCTTTCTTTTTAGCAGACGTCGTTCCAGAAGCAAAAGTCCTTTCAGAAAAGACAAAAGCCCTGTTAGGTATGTATAGCTCTTTACCTGTGTTTGGGTTTCTTTGTTTTTGTCCAGCTGGAGTTGGAAAAGTGATGGTAAAATAATGTACGACTACTTGCTCTCCAGCTTATAAGTGATGTTGGAATTTATTCAGGAAGCCAGTGAGAGAAGAGCATTGATAATATGTTACTTTCTCCCCATATCATAAAAGGTTATAAATAATGTCAATTTGCAAAATAAGTCCTGATTTGTTTTTTGTGTTTCTGTATTCTCAATCTTTTCCCCATTAATTGTGATTTAAATTAGCTTTCCTGCTAAATTGTACTTAATAATCTAGAGTATAGAACGGGAAAGTACAAATGCTTCATTTTGCTGTCCAGTATATATTTGTATTATTTGTTGAGAGGCTATATGCCTCTGCAGTCTGGAGCTGCTTATCCATTCTTAGGCTTCTCATTTAAGGGAATAGGATTTAAATAGCTGCTAATGAGATTATTCTCTTACATTAATGCAGTTAAATTTAACCAATCTCATTTTGTTTTTCAATGACTGGCAAATTCTTACTGAGAATTTGGTTTAAATTTTTGTGTTTTCTCAGTGATTAATACCTATGTGATTATTTTAATAGAAATACATACTGCATGGCTGGAAACTCAGTCCAGGATCCACCATGCTACTTCTTGTGTAACTTGTACTTGAGTACAAGTCAGATTTGTTTAGATTTGAAGCTTTAATATGTTAAAGTATTAAAGTATTGAAGATACCTTATGATGCATCTAATTTCAGCTAATAGTTCAGTACTGAAATAAAATTATTTATTTCTTAATGTGTCAAGGATCAAAGTAATTCACTATTCATACTTCTTTATGGGTTAACAAGCTGAAACTACGAAATGAGGACTGGGAGTGCTATTTACATGGATGTCAGTCTTGTTTTATATGGTGGCTGTAGTGACTCCAAAGTGACTGTGTAAATGAAAGATGTGAGTTGGCAAAGCCTAGCTCACACTTCTTGTCTGAGAATTTGGACAGCTGGTCTGTCCTGGTTCACCCTCTTTGCCTTTGTGTTCTTGTCTTTCCATCTTCTTGATGAAAAGAACATGCACGCTCCACAGTGGTAGCTGGTACCAGTTCTGGACAGTAGCAAAATGGTACCTCTGTTTGGTTTATGCTTCTGCATATAAAATGGAATTTTCTAGTTATACTTGATGCTCACAGTTGAAATAAGATATTCAGTCATGTTATAACTTACCATGTTAATATCTTGTATTTCTTTCAGTTCTTAACTCTGCCTTTTTTTTTTAATACAGCAGGCATATTTTTTTCCCGTCAGACTGTGAAGTACTGATTGTTTAATGTTTCATGCGTGGTCCACATGTTTCATGTGTGTTCCAAAGATGAGTTATCTTAATTCAGTCAATTTTTTAATTGAACTTTACTCTTTCCAGAGAACCTATTGATAATCTTACCCCTGAAGAGAGGGATGCTCGAACAGTGTTCTGTATGCAGTTGGCTGCAAGAATTCGACCAAGAGACCTGGAAGAATTTTTCTCTACAGTAGGGAAGGTAATTGATAGGGAAGTTAAAATCACTCTGAATTCTGCCTCAGGTTGTCCTGGTACAACTTGAGTATAGGTTTGGTATTTTTTCAGAACTGCAAGCATGTGGCTTTCTGGAGCTTCCTATATCTGTGCAAAGAGGGGTTAATGATGAACTAATTATTAAAAGCTTTGAACATGAAAATATAGTTTCTCAGTAGTTCATTGTTCATGTGATGTGAAGAAGAACATGTTGATGCAATTCTGACTCAGAAAACTTCATTTTTCATATTTTCTTCTTTTTTCAAATAGATCTGTCAATTATAGTGTAATTTGAAAATTCATGTAACTAAGTTGGAAAAACTTTATTTGTTCTATCAGCTGTAAGTCTCTGGTGTAAAGCATTAGAGTGCTGCAAGTTCTGTCACATACAAAACCAAAACAGCAGCTTTAATGCTAGCTTGCCTCTGGGATGTGTTTGTTGAAAAAGGTGTATGCTGCTGTAGAATTAAAGCTGTTGGCTCGGCAAATAAGTCTCAGTATTAATATGTGTCTGAGAAATAGGCTGCATTAGGTTTTTTCCCTTTTCTCTAAAAGTATTTTCATCTCTGTTCTTGCCTTTCAGGTTCGTGATGTGCGAATGATTTCAGATAGAAATTCCAGACGTTCAAAGGGAATTGCTTATGTTGAATTTGTTGATGTTAGTTCAGTGCCCCTGGCAATAGGACTGACTGGACAGAGAGTCCTGGGTGTACCTATCATAGTACAGGCATCACAGGTAAGGAATTGTAAACATCATTTTTATTCATGCAGAGTTATGCCTCTTGTATCTTGATGAGAAACTTAATGTTTGAAAATCTGGTTAGCACTGAATGTTTGGAAAACCTTAACAAGGATGATCATTTAAGCTAGTGATAATGGACTTCTGTTTCCCATAGATAACAGGCAAATTAAAGTAGTTCAAAGTTGTGTAAAGGCATTAGGAAAATACGGATCTTAAGCAAGTAATAGTAAAGAAATTGTTAATAGTGTTACAGAAGAGAAGGCTATTTTGTGTATGCTTTCCAGATAATTTACTAGGTAGAAGCCAGAATTCTACATGAAGTTGTTCAGTTTGAAGGATTTTGGAATCTCTTGTCTCTGTGTTTGGTCATAGGCTTGGGTTTTGTAGCTTTTAAGTTCAAGTCTGATGAATAAACTGCAGATCATGCAGCAGCTTCTGCATGTTTGATGAATCTTCTTGTTTGGGTCTGAAAGATACTTCTTATGTTAAAAGTTTTTATTAATTTCTTGTTGAAGATGAATTTTTGTTTTCCCCTTAGGCAGAGAAAAACAGAGCAGCAGCAATGGCGAATAATCTGCAGAAGGGCAGTGCTGGTCCTATGAGGCTCTATGTGGGATCATTACACTTCAACATAACTGAAGATATGCTTCGAGGAATCTTCGAGCCATTTGGCAGGGTAAATTTTAATTTGACATGTTGTGTTAGTTTATTTGAAACCCTAGCTTAGTTGTAGAGCACTGGCAGCTTCTGGAAATAATTCAGTTTCATACTCCCAAAACACTTGTGGCTTCCTTGCACTGCCCTGCCCATGCATCCACAGGCATTAGGTTTGTGGGTAGTGTTGGAGAGCAGATGAGAACTTGGATTTGTGCCAGTGTCCAGTGAATTTGAATGGCAGGTCTTAGAAAGTTCAGAATTAAATGAATGCCTGAAATAAGAGAACAGGGGGGAAAAAAACTCCTGAAACCAGACAAATTCTCTATGTTGTGTCCTTCTGCAGCAGTTCGTAGTATCTTTTGTTTCTGGGATTGTGAATGGAAGCCTCATTTCACGGGTTAAAGCAAAAAACACAGAACTGGGGCTGAGGTCTCTGAGAACAGTATTACCTATCATCTGTTTCTGATGACTTTTTGCAGCAGCTTTCGCTGATGTTAAGACCATGAACTAGCAGTGTGTCCTATACAACTCTGACTTGGGCCCATTCTCACTGCTGAGCATTGGGCAGTAGGATGCAGCACAGTAATAAGTTTATGTAGAGAGAATTATGGAAGTGAGCAGATAAAACCTGAAGTTTCCTGTGGAGTTACAATATATTAGCCCTAATGTGCTGGGATATATATAATTTAGATAGGGGAAAAGTTGGATATTCAGTATGTTTCTTAATGGGTAAAAAGAAGTCTGTTAATGTTTGAGGTTTTTGCCTACTGTCTTTGGATATGAACTCTGTGTCATACATATAGTAGCAATGCTTTTCACAGGCTTTATTCAGACTCAGTATGCATATCCCTTTAAATCTCTTGTGCAGAACTCTGGAAAATTGTTACAGTTGATTAAATTCTAACCCACCTGGCTGCTCTTCTGGTGGTTTGGGTTTTTTTTTTCCATCAAGGTCTGGCAGTAGGATTAAGGTAGTTCAGGAGGCTTGTATGGAGACCTGTGAAGATCTTTCATTCTTACTCCGTATACTCCAGTCCTTCCCAATTCTGCTTTATGGCTAATGGATAACTCAGCAATGTGTTTTAAGTGCAGTAGCTGTAAACTTCTAGGAGTTCCCATGTACCAATAGTTATTAAAACATGCAGCTTTTTCTTAAATCAGTCATGCATACTGTTTTTCTTAGCTTGTAAAACAGAGTTTCTCAGCATATGAGGTGCCATGATCAGTGTTTTTCAGTTACGATCTGATCATTGTCTGCTTGCTCATTCTGCTAGAATTCTGCATCAGGACCAAGCCTCTACCTGCAGATGAGCTCAAACCCCTTACATTTACCTGCTTCTGTCTTGTTATCCAAGTACCTGTTTAGCTGGCTGTATACTAATTTTGAAATGAGGAGGGAATGAGAAACTAACTTAAAAAAATAAAAGTAATAGTTTCACATTCATGTATGTGTATTTGACCTGGGCTGTTTTCATTTTTGTGTTCGGGTATCTTGGGGTTTGTTCCAAAATGTCTGATAATAAATAGCTTTATTCTTATCTTTAGATTGAAAGTATTCAACTCATGATGGACAGTGAAACTGGACGCTCAAAAGGATATGGATTCATTACGGTAGGACTAGAATTGCCAGGTTTCTTAGACAATTTCTCTGAGTGTAACCTTCCCATGTAGGAGAATATTTCTATATATGAACCTTCCTGTGTATATCTGTGTGGTTATATAGTAGCAATCTAAACATAATAAACATAATCTAAATTTGTTACATATGCATAGGAACTACTAAGTTGCTACTTGATAACTGTACATCTCATTTTAGAGGTGTCATGTTGCAGGATGCAGCACTGGCTTTTTTCTTTGTTTCTGACAGTTGTCTGGGTATTGTGAATAAGCAATGAATGTGTTTAGATGGGAATAGTTTCCTGTGTAGTCAGTGCCTGCAAATACAAATGCTGTCTTCTGCAGGCAAAGGCACTAGTAAAGACTGGTGTATTTTATAGCTAAAATAATTGAATTTGAGCTTTTTAGGGGAAATAAAATTTTAGAGGCTGAAACTTTCAGTTGAAAACATCTTTCCTCTTTACCCTCAGGTACACAGTTTTGTGAACTTGAGTTTCTTGACTGACCTGGCAATTTGTCATGGGGAAAAAAGTCTCGGCTGGGACCTCTGGCACGTGGACACAAATGAAACCAAACTTACTATATAGTTCATACTTGGCGGTTTTAACACTGATAAAATGCTTGTATGTTTGTTTTGATGTTTCGCAGCATAAAGCAGAACATCTGTTTGGAATAACCAGTAAATACCATGGCAGTTGTAAGGTTGCAAAGGATTGAGTGTCACTCTTGAAAGAGAACCACAGCCATGACTTCTGTTGATTGCAGTATCTAGATGCTGTAATTTCAACAATATATTTAAATATATAGTACCTAACTATGAGACGGTAAATACCAAAATATGCATGTGTTTGGTTTAAATGAAAAATACCAAGCACATTTATGTTAGGTTGTTGCTGTTATCTTAGAGCTTCTCCTATTTGCGTAATTGTGGATATTACATACAGTAGAAGTGTTGCTGAATCCTGTAGGCAAGTGTTACTGAATTTGTGTTTTTCTGATCTACAGTTCTCAGACTCTGAGTGTGCCAAAAAGGCCTTAGAACAACTCAATGGATTTGAACTGGCTGGGAGGCCAATGAAAGTCGGACACGTAACTGAGCGTACTGATGCTTCCAGTGCTAGCTCATTTTTGGATAGTGATGAATTGGAACGGACTGGAATTGACTTGGGAACAACTGGTCGCCTTCAGCTGATGGCAAGACTTGCAGAAGGTATGTGCAGTGTTGGATAACAATGTTGGATAATGCTGGTGTGTGAAGAAGTTTGCAGAATTTAAATGAAAACATTCCACAGAACTGTTAGGATAAATGTATGAAACTTTTATATGCCTGGTATTTTTTATCTTCTGGCAACAGGAAGATTTCTGATACTTCTGTTACTTTATCCTCAACTGACTGAAAGGGTCCAAGGTCTTTCTGTGTTCTGTTCCAGGTACTGGTTTGCAGATTCCTCCAGCTGCACAGCAGGCTCTGCAGATGAGTGGATCTTTGGCCTTTGGAGCTGTGACAGGTAAGAAATGATGACATACATATATTTTTAAATTATTTCATAAATTTGAGACAGGAGGTACTTAACTATATTTTTTTGTCTTTTAAAATGAGAACGCAGGTATTGCTGCATGTTTTACAAACGGTAAAACACTTAAATCCATAAGCAAATAATTACTGACAGTATATCACAATTTGGATGGGTGTGATTCACTTTGCATATTTTTTCCAAATCTGCTGTTTTCCATCCCAAACCTTTATCTCTTCACTATTCTCTGTGCTAGTGGGGATTTGTATGTTTTACTGCAGTGTGTTGAGTGTTAAAAATGGCAAGCTCAGAATTGGAAGGGGATTGACCCCTCTAGAAAAACCAGAGCTGTACAAGGGACAGGAACATTATTAGGACTTTATGAGGAACACATCACAAAGATGGCAGGAGTGTTTTTATGGTGTATGTCCTTGTGAGGAAAGACATTTTATGTCAGGGAATATGTGTATGTTGCTTGGATTTGGCTATGGTTGTATGTGTTCTGCAGGTGTGTATGCTGGAATGAGGCTGAGGGATATGATTGTTGCTACTTAGTTCATAGCTGGCCTGAAAAACAAACTATTCATGGGGTCTTCAGAACTAGAGCAGTGAGTAACCTCCCTGAAGGTTACTTTTTTTTTTTGCTACCTCTGATTAATACTATGAACAAAGGATATGAAGCTGCCATAGCAGTAGAAAGGACCCAAGTATCACAAACAACCTGATGCTGGAATGTGTGGGAAGTAGAAAAGGTGGCATTGTTGTTTGCCTTCCAGCAGAGCTTGTGATGGAAATGATTCAGACTTAATAAGATAGGCCTGAATTTAACCTTTTTACTGAAGGTTAGGTGCAGTCTTAAGAGGAACATATATATGAAGCTGTAGACAGTTGCTAAAAGAATATAATAGAGTTGTTCTAGAGATGTGCCCTTGGAAGGAAAAGGAATTGGCCAGTGACAGAAAAATGTCAGTTGCCTGTTTGAGAAGGATGAAAAACGTACAGTGGCAAGGAAAAAGTGTATCTAGTACAGAAAGAGAAGGAAAGGTAACCACCACTAAAGTTTGATCAACATTAATGCAGGTTATAAAGTGGTGTGGCAGTTTTGTGTGGAAACGTATGTAGGCAATTAGAAATGAGAAGTGTTTTAAAAAAACACTGGTCCTTTTCCTCCCCTGCATTTGAAACAATGAAGGTCAAAAAAATCCAAGCTCACTAAATCAAGAACATGGCCAAAAAGTCTGACACAGCTGAAAGATTCAGGTAGTATGAAATCAGCATGAGAAAACATGGCTGCAGAGAAATAAATGATGAGGCTGAATACAGGTCTTGGAAGATGCATGTTTAGCAACTGTAGAAACAAAGGTGATAGGGGTAGCATTGTTCATTCCGCTTGTATTGTACAAAAAGAATAATGCAGACATGTGCAACTTAAATAACTTTGGAAAAAGATAAAGCTTTTTGCTGCCGTAGAGTCATGAGCTATCCCCAAAATGAGATTTGGTTGTGGATTAAAGATCTCTTTACTCTTGTTAGAGAAAATTACTACCAGGAATTATGTCATTGTGGGAGACTTTAACTTCCCCGATACAGATTGGAGAAGAATTGCTAGTAATAATGGTGGGGCCCAGATATTCCTGGATGTGATATCCGACAAATTTCTTCATCAAACACTCACTGACTCATGAAGAGGGGATGCTATTTTATACTCAATTTGGTAAGTAATGAAGATATTATGGATGAGAATAGAAATGACCATTGACTTGAGGGATCGTGAGTTGTTCTCATTTAAATGGAAGGATACACAAACAGGCCTAACTGATGGTTGAAGAAGCAAGTCAATTATTAAGTCATCTGGTCTGAGCAACTTGGGTATTTAAACAGGCAGGATGTGAAAAATTTCTTTTGTTTCACATTGCTAATGCTGTGATGGATCTGTATTCTACAGAAAGAAGAAAAAGTCCTGTTAGTGTGAGCTCCATGCTAAACCTGGGTGATCAACTACCTCAAAAGAAATAAGGAATGACCACACAGCCTATGAAGAATAGGAAAAAGGACTGATAATAAAACAATATTTTTAGTTTGGGAAACAGATAAAAAGATAATTGATAATTGTCTGCCAACAGTCAGATTGAGTTAGACTTTATAGAAGTCATGAAAGCAATAGATGAAAGGTTTATCAACTCTTGAAGGGAAAAAAAAAGGAAGTGGGACTCAGGTGAATGAAAAACTATTCCCAAGATATTTCTGTGTATTTTGTTGCCTCAACCTGTGTTGGGAATATTAGTCATAAAATTTGGAATTTGAGGAAGGTAAGCTAGAAATATGTAGTTAAAAAAAAAAAAATTACTCCCAAGGTAGAAAAAAAAGCTAAAAATAAGAGGCTAATGTAAACAGTTCAAAGAAGTAAAACTCCCATGAAATGAGTGATTGAATACATGTGTGAAACATGAGGTCTCATCTCTGATATTGTCAATAAACATTTTTAGTCCTTGATACAGTATATAGCTGAAACATATGACTCTAAAATTACATACACATGAAGGAAGAAGAATGTGGTGTGGCCAGATTCTGATCCCCTTACTGACTAGACTTTGCTCCTTCAGAAGTCATACTAAAGTAGGGTAAACTGGAGAATATTATGAAAGTATAGCATACTTTCAGAAACTGCATTTAAAGACCAACAGTATTGGATAAAACTGCTTTTCCTTGACAGAGGAGGAGCAGCTTCTTGCTGATCTTTATAGACTCCTGTCATTTGGAAGCTATTAAACTGGAGAAGTAGGTAATGTAGGAAGTAAAAGGTATGCCAAGAAGCTGGCTCAGAGAAAAGGTGTTTTTACAGGTGAAAGCTTGGAAAGTTGGAGGCTGTTGTTAAAGCCAAAGTTCAGATATTGGGCCGGTCTTGTGTAATATTCACATGAATGGAAATGTTCAGCAGTAGGAATGAGGTGAATAAAAGCATAGATGCTGTTGATAAGAAATTCTTGGGGTGTTGTATACTGTTCACCTCTTCAGGGTTAAATCAAATTCCAGTCACATAGTCTGGGAGCTTAGCAGTGGAAGAATGGCCAAGGAAGAGAAAAGTATCTAAATATCTAAGTTTATCAGTGCCAGAATATGACCTGGCAGCGTGATGCATTGTTAAAATACAATTTTAACAATATAATTAATACAGCTGTGTTCCTAGAGGCAAGTACGCCCGAGCATCTGAGGTGTGATGGTATACATCCACAAACACTTCCCATAAACTGTGTACAAGAGGGAGTCAGTCAGACTGAAGTAGGGAAGGTAAAGAATTATTTGTAGGGGACACCTTAAAATTTGGCCATTATTCCTATGGAGAAAATTCCAGCAGGAAAAAGAATTTGAAGCTGAACAGTTCTAGCTGTGTACTTCCTGTTCTTTTTCTGAACATAGGAAATGAAAAATAATCAGCTTATAGAACTGAACATTCTTCTAATGCTTTTTGGGACAAAGCATTCCTTATTTGTGAAAGGAGCTATTTGTTTATTGAAAAAATTGAGATGGTGTGCTGCAAAAGAGGAAGGGATAGATAGGTATCATCCTGAACCTCCATTTGATCTCTATTCTAAGTAATGACTTGGGCCACTGAGCAATACTTGGCAGGCTTTGATCTATTTAAAGCCATCTAGATTTCAAAATAAACTTTTTATTTTAAGACACAAAATGCTTTGATAGCTAGGTCTGTATTTCTACTTTCTCTGTACACTATACATGTACTCCCATCATGCTAAACTTGCTGCTCTTACAGGTGATACGTAAGAACATACTGCAAAATTTGCTTTGATCTGAATTGAATACAGATATATTAATTATAGTTTGCACATACTATTTAAAACCGTGTGTAGGGAAACATGACAGTAAAGAATGACAATGAATTTCTTAATTCTGAGTGATTTTAGAAGTGAGAGGAAAGGACCGTTCTTCAGTCATGAGGAACAAGAGAATCCAGTTAGCTGATAAAAAGATCTGGTGAGCAGCAGTTTATGTTTCAAAGGTGGTAGATAATTAACCTATGAAAGTGTTGCACAAGATAGTGGTAGCTGACTTTGCTGTGTTTAGAACAGATCTTACTTGGCCTGGACAGAATTTGCATTTCTGTCTGCAGGTTTACCTTGTTAGGTGCAGGAATTCTGGAGCATTTGGCTGTAAAGCCCTAGGCTGACCCACATAGACAACTTCAGCTGGACATGATGGATTTGGAATTGCAACAGAAAAAATGTCTGTCCTCATCTGAATTGAGAGTTCAGTTATTTGCAGATTTCTTTAAAATGCCTTTGTTTTCAAAAGAGTCTGAGTATTACTTAACTAGGTAATTAGTTACAGATATGGCCAAAGCCAAGCAGTTTCTGCAGAGAATATAGGCTAAGGCAGCCTTTGCTGTTGTGATTTTTATCATTCTGTGGAGGTGAGGACTTTTTGTGTTCAGATCTGGATGGAAAACATGCCAAACATAGCCAGCTGTTTTTACGACTCGGCCTTCAGAGTTGGCTCCTTCCAGCTCTTGCTTTTCAGTATGGTTCTTGGTATGTGTTCTTCTCTGCGAGGCACTTGAAAAGGCACATGAGGAAAATCTAGAGAAAAAGTATTTATTCCCATTGGTTCTTCTATGTTCTGGAGGAGGTTTTATTAGAAAGGGAAAAACTATGTTGATACCTGGTGCCTTCAGGTATTTCCAGGTAAGCTTGGAAGCTTATGTGGTGTTCATCACTTTGGTATTCTCTAAATGAGTGAATTAAGGTGATGGTTTGCTTCAGTCTTTTCACACTTAGTGTTTCTTAAATGGAACCATGATTGAAGGGGCTTATACTTACAGTTCTTGAATTCTGAAGATTTTTGTTAGTTCAAAGATGTCGAGTAGTGAAGTCATGTACTTGGAAACGGCTAGAAAGTCTGCATTTGTTTGCTCTCATCACTTTGAATTGAGACAAGTGTATGTTGTTAAACAAGTAAATAATGTTTTCTAGGCAAATTAAATGTTCTGAACACTTGAAAACGTTTTGAATCTGAAAAATACCAATGTTACTTGTTTCATGCCATCTAAATGAAAGGATAGCAAGATGAAGTCTATCTAAAAAGCAAGATGAAGTATTGCCTTATTCTGCTTAAATTGAAATTTGATAACTGCTTTAAGAATGTCAGGTTTGGATAGCTGTGTGCTTAACTGCTTTCTGGTAGTAAAGATGTCAGACCTCTAATATGTGTCAGAATTGCTGTAATTACTTTTTCTCATGGTGTTAAACATGTATTGTAAAGAGCTCAATCACAGCAAACTCAAGTTGGGAGTGATACATTGAATTAAAGGACACGGTCATGTCTGTCCTTTTAGGGTATTGTTTCTCTTTAAAATGCTTTGTGGTCATGGAATCTGTCAAGTATGGAATATTCCAATAGAGAAGCTAAAATTAGTGAAACTACTCACAACTAGAGAGGAACAGTGATACTGGAATAAGCTCTTAACCACAGAAATACAAGCTGAACAACCTGGCTGGCAGGTAATGATAATGTTATGCTAACAAGCATACTAATTAACTTCTCTGTATTTTTCTTTAGATTTACAAACGAGACTGTCTCAGCAGAATGAAGGTAAACTAGCATTTGATTTGACTTTTAATTAGTAGATTTTATTTCATGTGTCTGTAGGGGAAATGGTTCTGGTATAGGGTTTGCCCATACCTGAGAAATTGTGTACTGTTAGTTAAGTGTCTGTGGGGAATCATGGTGTGATTGATTTCTTTTTCTTTTAAACTGAAAATTCTTCATAGCATTTTTCTCCAGTGTTGGTAACATTCCCCAGCCATGTGCTAGCCTAAGAAAATGTGTGGGCTGTTATTTGTGGTTGGGTAGGAGTGTTCTCCCTGCCTTAAAGGAGTCATTTGAGAATCAGGAGTTTGGGTTTACTGTCTGAGTTGCTCATTGTCTGACTGCACAACCCTTAAAGTCTGAAGTGTATGGGGAAGGGGGCTGTTACTGCAGCTCCATTGACAGAAGCCTGAAGCCTATGGAAGAGCAGCCTGTGCAACAGTGTTTAATACAAGGTACTGGGATGATGAGCAGCAATAAATGACAAGTAGTAATTTCACAGTTATAGGGAAAGAGCAATTTCAGTTGTCAAATGTTTCCTACAATCTGTATTTTCAAGGGATGAAAGTGCAGGTACACTTTTGAAGCATAATTTAACATGGTTAAAATAGGTTTTAAGAATTCCACAAGGTGTCTGTCCTTTGCTGTGCAATCAGCTGAGGTAGTGCTGTCCTGAGCTGCCAGGCTTCCTTGACGAGCAAAACATTAAAGGTGCTGCTGACATACAACTCAGGCAGACACTTTAGATGCAAATGAAGATGCATGCCTTTTAAATGGAAAATCTGCCAAAATTAATGTACATGATTATATTTTCACTTTCCAGCTTCAACTGTGATTCATAATGTGCTGGTTTTTGTATTGATCACTTTAAATGTATCTATCATCAGTAGTGTCTGGTTCTGAATTTTGCTTTCCTGCCTTCAATTTCTGTTTAGTCAGAGCTGTTTCTGTTATGGTGAATAAATTAGAACCATGCATAGTAGGTTTGTACATATGCTAATAGGTTGGGTGTTTTTTTCCCCATTACAACAGTTCTGGCTGCAGCTGCTTCTGTACCACCACTTGCAACACAGTGCTTCCAGCTTTCCAACATGTTTAATCCTCAAACGTAAGTGATTTATCATTGTCTGTTTAGCATTTGTCAGTGACTTTAACGTGTAAGAAAGAAATCAGAATGTTGCGGGAGTGTGTTTAATGAGATTTGGGGGTGGATTTTGTCTGAGTGATATCTCTCTTCTGTTTTTCCTTCCCCTGTACAGTGAAGAAGAAGCTGGCTGGGATACAGAAATTAAAGATGATGTGATTGAGGAATGTAACAAACATGGAGGGGTTATCCACATTTATGTTGACAAAAACTCAGCTCAGGTATGCCTGCTTCTGCGGGGGACACACTGAGCAGGTGTTAGGAGTTCTGTTGCTCTCTTTTGTCTAGGGGGGAGCATTACAAATATGGGGTTTTCCTAAACTGTACTTAAATTTCTTAGTTTGTGCAGAATGTAGGTGGTTCCCTCCTATTGTGAATCATTGTGTATAACTTGGATGTGTGTACAAGCAGCTTTCTGGTGCTCTGTTGACCCAGCTGAAGTTCCTGTAGAAGAGCAGTGACTAGTTCAGGCATTTGGCATTTCCCTTAAGCTGTGCCTTTTCCACACATCAAGGGGACTTCAGTTTCCTCTTTTTAAAGCACAGGCATCAGCAGAAAGGGCTCTTGCTCCAACAGAATTACAGTGTACATGCAAATGTGTGCCTCATCCCATGCTTTAAAACAGTTGTGGTCACTCATGACATTAAAGAATTGCAGTGGGCAGTCTGAGGGCCTGGAGTTAGAACAGGGAAGAGAAAGACTGCTGCTGCTGGCAGATTCATGCCTGCATCTTAAACCAGTGAATATATTTTTCTTCTGACTTCATCTTGTTAACATAATCCCCAGACTGGTTACCTCTTCTCTGTATTTCAGCTCTTAGAATGTATAAACTCTGGAAGGTCTGTAAATAGATGAACTATCTTGAATCCTTGTTTTAAAGAATTCACAGCCCAAACAGAAGTTCAGTTTTCAGATGGTTTCACAGTTGGGTTAATTCCTATCCATCAGACCCTATAAGTACAAGGCTGAAACCCATGTTCTTGTTGGTGTGCTTAGGTGGGATTGTTCTGCTGTGGAGATCCACTTGCCGCTCACCAACTATTGCTGTCTTGTGCAGCTACCCCAATGTCACCTGGAACCCTTTATTGTGGGTTACAGAGGTTAGATAGGAGCTGCAGTCTAGCACATCAGTCAATGTGCTGCCTTACCTGGCAACTTGTAATCTTCAAGATCACAGCTGTGATCTTGGATCATTAGACTGATGAGAGGCAGAAGCCTTGCACCCAATGTGTTTGTTACTTAGAGAAAACGAAGTGTTCTTTGACAGGAAAAAACCAAAACAACCAACAACCCAGAACACTTCTCACCTCAAAAAAACCCTCCCAACAACCTAACAAAAAAATCACTGCACAACCCCCCCCCAAAAACCATCACCCCCAAAACTACAGCAGCCCTCAAGGTACCTCACATAGGTTCTGAGCACATGGAGCTGCAAAATTCTGTTTCACATCAGCAGGTGGATTTAAAAGAAGAAACTAAAAGCTACTATGTAAACAATTAAGGTTTCATAAAAAATGAAATCTGTTTTGTCATAGTAGCACAGCAGTGATCAGATATGAAATACCCACTGATACAGTTTCCATTGTACCATGCTGTTTTCCGAAATTAGATTCTGGGCACCTTCAGGGCTCTGTCCTAGACAGACTTCCATGCTGAAGGCTGTCAGAGGTTGGCTTATGAGGGTGTGATTTTTTTGCAGACAAAACAGTTGCAGTCCCATCTGAGTGCATGGCTCATGTATTGCACCTATCTGTGCTGCTGGGTGTTAACCACAGCTTTGTCTTCCTGCACCTCATTTGGGCATTTAAGCAGCTTGGGTGCCTTTGCAGGGAAAGCAAGGCTGTGTGTGTTAACTGATTGCTTAGTGCCTTAATCACCAGCCCCTAAGCTCAGGTTCACCCCATGAGAAAGGAATGAGTTAGATTGCAGTGGGAAGAGTTAATACAGGCTGACTAAAGCTGCTAAGGAAAGGCCAGAGTCTGTTTTTTAATATACTGTTTTCCTAAAAAATCTGTTTCAGCTAGAATCTATCTTCTTGGATGTTACTGATGGTCTGTTTTTAAGCAGGCAGCCAGAAAAATGCCACACATTACTGTGGGCATCTGTGTGTCTTGGAGTTGTTGGATGTGACTTTCGCAGTTCTCTTGATTAGGGAGGCACAGTGCTTGATTTGCAGATGGGAAACTCCAGGTGTCTCTGGTGAAGTTCAAAGATCAGTCTGGCATTCACCTTGGGAACTATCTCAGGCTCTTCCTGCCCTGCTGGGATGGGATTTTCTTTTTGCCTCTGTTTTTGTTCAAGTAAAGACAGACATGCTGATGTTGATGTAGGAGAGTTTTTATGGTATCAGTCTCCCTTGAAGTGCTGGTTGTCCTTCCCATCTGGGGGAATGGGCAGTGCTTGGTTCTTGTGGAATCCAGGCTGTGAGCTTGCATGTTGAGTGAAGCACATATGGTTGATGTTAGTGGCTTATAGACTTTGGCAGCCGGGGCTGCCTTGGTGCAGTCAGACCCCTTGTGCTCTTCTCTTTCACGTAGTGTTAAAGATTAGGAGCCTTTAGATCCTCTCTCTAAAAGGCTCTCAGGAGCAAATCAGCCATCCATGGCTGAGTGATTGCCAGTCAGATGCAGGTTTGGGGCTGTCTTGCAAAATCCTATTTAGAAAAATTGAATGCGGCAGTATCTGCCACAGTGGAGTAGTGCCTGCCAGTACCACTGTGCACTTCTCTTATGCTTATCCTGTGTTATTGATTAATGCCAATGGGTGCCCAATGGAGCAGTAGTGCCGCTGTCACAGCCAGGCTCAGAGTTGGCTGAGGAACAGCACTGGGGGAAGTGTCTCTGACTCCTCATGGGCTGCACTATTCTGTCTTGCAGGGCAATGTGTATGTCAAATGTCCCTCCATCGCTGCTGCCATTGCGGCTGTCAATGCTTTGCATGGGAGGTGGTTTGCAGGTGAGTGTTCCATTTACATACCAACATTTAGTCATCCATTACAGAAATGACCAAACACTGATTTTTACTTTTTTTCCTCTTGTGATTAGGTAAAATGATTACGGCAGCATATGTACCTCTTCCAACATACCACAGCCTTTTCCCAGACTCTATGACTGCAACCCAACTACTGGTTCCTGTTCGACGATGAAGATTAATTTAGTCAGTTTTGTACATAGGTATTTTTTGGAGGAAGATTGAGTTATCTTTTATTTAGATGAAACTAAAGGAAAGGATTTAATGTCATTTTGTGTACACTTCCTGCTATCTTTAAAAATAAAATGAAGTAAGCAGAAATGCAGTGTGTTCATTCTCCCTAACTAGCATTTCCACTGTATACAAAGCTGTTGACTTCTTGTTCTGCCTTGTAATTCTTGTACATTGACAAAGGTGATCTGTAGGAACTGAGAAGTAGCTCATAGATAACAAGTACTCTGTAAAAGGCAGATGGGACATAATGACACTTTTAATATTTCATAAGCCTTTCTTTTAATGCAGCAAAGACATTTTACATTTCACTAAATGTGGGTGATCTGCTCAAAGGTAGTATCAGAGAGAGACTGGATGAAGGGACATATTTAGTGGTTTTGTATAAATGGAAATTTGAAAAAGCTACTGAATGCTGACTGCAGACAGCTACTCAGCTTGCTTTGTGCTGAATAATTGGTAAGAATAGGAGGATTGAAGGGTTTTATTTCTTGATGGTAACTTTTGATTATTGTATCTGTAAAAGTTTCTTTGTAAATACTGTGAGGTGTGTCTAAGTTTCCAAACAAAACATCTCTGCATTTCCGGGTGAGTTTTCATGTGTGCAGTGGGGCAGAACTGAAGGATTTCAGCCAAGTCTGAAAATGGGTAGGAAATACAGAAATGTGTTTTGTTCTGGTTGCACATAATCTTTGCTCTTTTTAAGCTCTGTGAGCTCTGAAATATATTTTTGGGTTACTTCAGTGTGTTTGACAAGACAGCTTGATATTTCTATCAAAGACTTTCATATTGCAACAATCTTTGTAAGAACCACTCAAATAAAATTCTCTTAAAAAGGCCTTCATGAAGCTTTATTTCTCTGCTCTACCAGTTTGACTTAAGCAGTGTGTGCTTAGGCCTGGAGGTGACAGATGCTGTGCAGTGCCCAGTGTCTGGGATACCACTGCCCTCTATCCAGGTAGCCATGGAATACTATGTGCTCAGAGAGTACATGCAGGAGCTGTTCCCAGCCCTCTGTGCAGAGTGGGCACGGTTGCTGAGGATGTGGTCACAACTCTTAGCCTCCTCAGGCACACTTAAAGTTCAGTCCAGAGATGACCCCCTCCTGCCCACTTCCACTCCCATCCTTCACAAATGATTAAGAGTCCTGAGGCTGGACGAGTCAGTTATGTTGGCTTTCAGTCTGGTTTCTAGAGGGAGCCTGTCCTTTCTACCCCTGCCCCATCTCCCTGGTCTTTTTAACCACTCAAAGACCAAGGTGGAGAGAGTAGGGAGAACAGAACATTCTTGAGAGTGGGTAAAGGTGGGGCAAGCAGCAATGCTGCTGGTGGTTCCTATGGTATTGTGGGGAGAGAACCTGCACAGCAGCCCCTGGGCCTGTAGCTGTGCTTGAGCTGCAGCGGGGCAAAGGCCTGTCCTTAACCAAGGGACTAGGAGGAAGCAAAATGCAAAGGTGGAGAGGGGCTGGGAATACAACAGGATCCTGGGAATAGTAATACAGCTGAAGAAGTAGAGCTACTCTCCAGGTGTGCTTCATCTGAGAACAGTCTTTGAGTGGTGAATTTGTGTTTCTGCCTTAAAAACTGGGGAAAAGGCACTTGTACCAGGTCCAGGCTGTACAGGTACCAGTTGAGGTAGTGCTGCTCACGTGTCCTCCTTGCGCAGAACTAAAGGAGGAGCAGAGAGAGGCCTTGTTTCAAAAGGCAAATAATGGAAGACTACAACAACCCTTTCCTAAGTCAGCTGTAGGCAGTGGTTCTGAGGCTGGTGAGAAGCAGGAGGGATCCATCCCCCTACTCTCCTGGGGAAGTACTGACTACCTTGTAGGCCTGCTAAACCAAAATGTAAGAAAAGGCTCTGTTTCTGGGAGCACAGCTCATGGTACCTGCCTGAATCCTGGGGTCCCTTACTCTGCTGAGGGCATCTGCCCCATGACGCTTGGAACTCAGAAATGGGACCAGCTTCAACCCACCTATTTTTACAAGAGGACAGAAATTTGATCATTAATCTGAAGTACCCACCATCTAACTTTCCAAAACTCAAGAATGCATGAAGGAACAGAGCAGCTCCACATCCACATGGGAAATGTGAGCTGCCCAAGTGCCAAAAGGAGAAACTTGTCTGCTGTACTTGTATCTGTAAAACAGGAACTTGAATGTAGTAAAAATGATTATTAATTCTCATTGTTGTGGGACTAAGGGATGGGAAGAAAGTAAAAATTTTGCAAAAAGCGTGCTTTCAATCAGCAGAGCAGAGAGGGTAGGACTGTGCTGTTTCATTAAGAGCTCTCACTTCCAGGTATCTAAAGATTTTATTATTGTACAGCGGAGGAATGGCTGGGGGCGCTCTGGGGTAAATCCCAAACTCCAGATTAGCAGCGTATTCCCATACCAATGGCCATGAATGTCCCAAACGTCCCACCGCTTTGCATCATCGTTTTGCCAACTCCACCCATCAGCTCTCGTCCTCTCATGCCAATCCTGAGATAAAGAAAACCACAGAGATTATATAAAAACTGAAACTTGACAGGTCACAGACATGCAGCAGAAAACATCTGAGACAATCAGCTCATGGTTGCAAACTGAACACTTCTTCAGTCCAAATCTGTGCAATTGTATGGCTGCTGCCTCCTCAGAGACTGGCTGCAGTGCCCTGTGCTAGTGCAGGGGCTCTTGGGTGGCCTTCACCAATGGCCTATGTGTATTTTTTCCTGCAGTGGAACCTTCCTTCCACACCTTTAGCAGGAACAGCTTTGCATCCTGGTCTCCCAAATACCCTTAATATGGGAAAAAATGCTGTCCAAGTATTTCACTTGCCAGAGTACAAAAAGAATTGTCTGAACTATTGTACTGCCATCCTCTCTAGCTGCAGTGGAAGTCTGTTTAGTATCACCAATTTTAACTTTCTACTTACTACTGACTCTATGTTTTTAATATGGGTCACCTGAAAGGCCTAGAAACTTCAGGAGGTGTTTCTGTTCTCTAGTTTTCACTTGCCTGAGGTCAGACTAAAATAAAAAGAATTGTTCTGTCCCAAGAAGCTCTTGTAATATTTGGCTTTTAAGCACTGCAGTGACTTTAGGGTCTAAGGAATTTCATGCTCTTCATTCTTAAAACATGAGATTTTCCCTCAAAAATGGAACAGCAGAAGTACTGTAGCTGTGTCATTCAAGTACGTCAGAACCACTCTCACTGGTTCTTCTAAATGCCCATAATATGTATTATCTGCCAGCATCATGCTGCTTTACCCTCTGGAAATTGAGAGAGATTAGAAAACTTCAAACTCCCACTGGATTAGGATTTGTGCCTTTTCCTCCTTCACCTCACCACCAAATCATTGCCCATGTTTAATCACAGGTAAAAACCATCAAACAGAAAGGGTGCTGTGAAGTATGAAAGAGCTGACTTCAGTGACTATTTGCCATACATGATGTGCAAGGCCAGTCAGCAGTGCCAGACCAAACACAGAGCAGCAAGTATGGCTCGTTTTCATGTCAGCATGCTGGTGAGCTGCAGAGAAAGGTGGAATATTGCCCCTCTCAATTGCACAGTGGGACTGTGCCAATGCCAGCCATGCCTCTACCCACACTCCTGCCAGGCTCAGGGTCAATTTGGTAACTGTCTCTGTGTAGGGCACGAGACATGCAAAGGGACCACGATGCAGACACTGAGAGCTTACAGAGCACCTCAGGAAGCTTTAGGGCCAGGAGAGGGCTGCACATGCATCTGCACAAACAATTCATCCTGTTCCTCCTGGAGGAGGATCCTGGAGGATCCTCCACAGTCTCAGCTTCCCAATGAACCTCCCTTACAGGAGGCAAGAAAAGGTCTGTGAAACTGTGACCTCCTGGCACACAGGGCACCCAGAGGTGATGACCTGACAGCAACAGACTCACTTGCTGGAGGCCAGCGCTTACTGCAGTAGCCAGACTCACAGACAAAGTTTCACTCCTGGAACTGGCACAGGACCAGACCCAATCCCTTCCCAACCTCAGAGCAGGACCATTTCTCTCTGGCTATCACCCTGTCACCACCTGTCTGTGGAAGCCATTTCCTTGGTGTACCTGAGGCAGGAAAATGTGCCGAACAGCGCTCCTGCAGCCATGCCCACTGCAAAGCCCATCATGAAACCCATCTTTATTCTGTCGAAGCAGCTGGGCTGCGACTGCCCATACGGGCCCATGGTCACAGGCATCTAAAAAAGAACGGACAATACCCACATCGATTTAGTGCTTTGTCTAACAGACTTCTATAACCAAACTGGCCTGTCAGGCAGGCCCGTGCAGCTCAGAGCTTATCGCGTGTGCAGCGCTGGAAGCTGTGCTGGCTCCCAGGCTTGTTTCGTTGCCTGTCAGGTAGGAAGGACAAGGACGGAACGGCGGCCTCGTTTCCCCTCAACAAGCTCCTGCGAGCGCCGCTGTGGCTGCCGAGGCTATTTCAGGGCCTCATCCTGTGTGCTCTCAGTCCCTAGTGAGCAGCGCACGCGGCACCTGATCGAGCCTCCTCTGCTGGCCCGTCCTTCCCAGTTGCCGCTGGCCTCGGAGGCAGAGGAGCGGGCAGTGAACCCACTCTTACGGGGACCGAGGCCAGGACGCGGACTCAGCGCAGAGGTTCAGGCCCTGGACGCCCGGGGAAAGGCGGCCATCGCCTGCCGTCCGGCGCAAGAGCTCTCGGGGCAAACCGGGGTCCTCAGCGCGCGCTTCACTTCACCAGCGCCCCGGCATACCCTGTTCCCGGACCCCCGCCCCGCCTCGCCTCGCCTCGCCTCGCCTCGCCTCGCCTCGCCTCGCCTCGCCCGTGCCTCGCCTGTACCTTTCCCGTATCTCGCTAGGCCACACCGCGCCTCCGCCTCTCTGGGCTCCGCTTCCGGCGCGCGCCATGACGTACAGGAAGAGGAAGGCACGGCCGCGCTCTACCCTGTGAGCGCCATGCTGCTGTGGCGGCGCTTGGCGGCCCTGAGGGCTGAACGAGCCCCGCGGCGGCTCCGGGCGGGGGGACCGAGACTGGGATCGGGACCGGAATCGGGTAAGGCCGCGGTCGGGCAGAGCCCCTGTCCAGGCAGGGACAGCCTCCCCGCTACTGCCAGCCCCTGACAGCAGTTTTCTTCCTCTTCTCCCCTCAGGACGAACCAGCGATGGCAGCGGTGCTCCTCGGCCGCTTTACATGGATGTTCAGGCCACCACCCCGCTTGTAAGGGCCGCACCGAGCATGGGAAGCGGAGTGGGATCCCCACACTCCCGATTCTCTCGCCCGAGCGGTTGCGTGTGTCCCGAGCTGCCGTGGGGGACAGAGGCGCGTCCGGCGCCGCCTATAGCGGCACAGACTGTTCCTGTCACCACAGGGCAGTCTGGGCATCCCCCGGAAGGGCTGAAGCTACGCTGGGCAGCCCCCTGGATGGGTAGCCCCAGTATAGCAGGGCGGGAGCATGGCGGAGCCGCGAAGGGGATCGCACCAACCCTTGCGGGAGTGGGGACAGTTGCGAGAAGCAGGAAGTAAATTCAACCAAAATATTGATCTGACATTTTTCTTAACATTCTAAGACCTTGTATTTTTTCTGTTCAGAAGAAAGGCCAGATTGGATGGGGCTTGGAGCGACCTGATCTAGTGGAAGGTGTCTCCCTGTCTATGGCAGGGGCATGGAACAAGATAAGCTTTAAAGTCTTTTCCAACCCAAACCTTTCTCTGATTCTGTTTTCTTAAATGATGCTGTTCTTCTTTGACCTTTAGTGCAGATCTGAGTTACATGCACAGACCATAAGTGCTGAATACTTGTATTACCCGTAACACGTAATAGCCTCAAGTTTTCAAGGTCAGGCCTAAGCTAAAGCAAGACACTGCAACAGAAGTGTTGCTGATGCTGTGGCAAGGGGGTATGTCCAGAGGGAATAGATATGGTTTCCCTTCTCCTTCTTTAAGCCTGGGTGGTTTGTGTTCCACAGGATCCCAGAGTCCTGGACAGCATGCTCCCATACTTAACAGCCTACTATGGCAACCCCCACTCCAGGACCCATGCCTACGGCTGGGAGAGCGAGGCTGCCATGGAGAATGCAAGGCGGGTAAGTCTTTGTCACTCCACGGTCATGTTGGTTTCCTGTTGCTGAGGAAATTCAGGGTCAAAAGAACCTAAAAAAACCCAAATCCTGTTTTCTGTGGGCTGGATTTAACAGCTTCCTCTTTGCTTAGCTGTACTTTAGTAGATTTATTGCAGAAAAAAATAGAATCATAGAATATTTAAAGATGGAAGGAACCCACAAGGATCATCAAGTCCAATTCTGGCCCTGCACAGGATACCCCAACAATCCCACCATGTACCTGAAAGCATTGTCCAAACATTCCTTGAACTATGGCAGGCTTAAGGCCTTCCTTGGGGAGCCTGTTCCAGTGCCTGACCACCGTCTGGGTAAAAAACGTCTTTCATAATATCCAGCCTACACTTTCTCTGACACAGCTCTGTTTCCTCAGGCCCTGTCACTGGTCACCAAGCGCAGAGACCTGCCTCTCTGCTGCCCCTCATGAGGAAGCTGCAGCCCCCAGTGAGGTCTGACCTCAGTTTCCTCTTCTTGAGACTGAAAGAACAAAGTGACCTCACCTGTTTGTTTTACAGACTCTCCTCTAGGCCCTTAACCATTTCATGGCTCTCCTCTAGATGTTCTCTAATAACTTCATATCCTTATATAGATTTGCCCCAGATTGCCCCTAGGACTTGAAGTGAGGCCACCCCAGTGCAGAGCAGAGCAAGACAGTCACCCCTTGCTTGGCTGGCAGTGCTTGGGGCTGCCAGGGCACTGCTGGCCCCTGTTCCACTTGCCCTCAACCCAAACTTCCAGGTGTCTTTCTGTGGTGCTGCTCTCCAGCCTCTTGTTCCCCGGTCTGTCTGAACACCCAGGGTTGTCCAGTCCCAGGTGCAGAAGCTGGCACTTGCCCCAACAGTGACATTAGAGCAACTGAAATGGCAGAAACTAATACTCTTAAGTAAAAGTGCCTCAGTATTTTTGCTTTCCTGGAGTCACAAGCATGTTGCTGCAGTCATTGGACTACCTCCATGTTTTATCATTCTTCTCATCTTAGGGGTGTTTGTAATTTTTCTTTGAAGTTGTATGTAATGGAGCTTTGTCTACTTAAGCTTTTATCTCTTTTATAACAGGTTAATGCTTAATGCCAGTCTTAATGGCTGTGGATTCCTTGTATATTTTATACTGCAGATATTTAGACTATTTGTAGCATTATTAGATACCAGCTGTAATCCTTTTGAAGCTCAAGGGAGTATTCTTGAAAACATTTCACATGTATTTTGCTGTAGTGAATTCACTGTATATTTTCTTAACAAGTCAAATTTGTATTTCTTTTTAAACAGCAAGTTGCAGATTTAATAGGAGCTGATTCACGGGAAATTATATTTACTAGTGGTGCAACAGAATCTAATAATATGGCAATTAAGGTAAAAGTTTTATACTGATTCTTATTTATTATGTTAAAATTATGTATTTAAGAACTGTATGCATCTCTCAGCAATTTAAATGTTAATATGTTGGAGTATAACATATTTGCATTTCTGGATTTACTTTTTGTGATACTCTGTTACATATGTGGAGGAAATACCTGAATGAATGTTTTGGTGCCCAGGACATGATTTTGAGGGCATTGTAAAATATTTGATGTTTATCTTGCATACACCAAATCCAATACTTCTGCTTATGTACTTAAAATCTTTAGTGTGAAGTATAGTGGACATGCAGATTAGAAACTTTTTTCTGATGAGGGCTAGGTTGTGCATGTAGTACGTGGTTGTTTAGACTTTTCAGTGTTTATGATTCCACTGCAGAAGTTTTCAAAAAAATGCTTTGGTTAATGGCTTCTATGGCTTAACAGCAATAAACATTTTCACAGAGTTTTTAAGAAGTGAGATGCTTTGAAAAGCAGGTGCAGATGGAGATATGTAGTGTGGATTATGTGTCAGTACCTTTTAGATTCACAGCTTGGGTCAAACAGGAAAGATCTAAATGAACTATATCTAAGTAGTAATTTCTTATTTCCAATCATACTGTGTAATGCCTGCTTTCTTCAGTGGCCAATTTTCTTTTTCATGGACTGTGCCTGGCAGGGTGTTGCAAGATTCTATAAATCCAGAAAAAAGCATATCATTACTACACAAACAGAGCACAAGTGTGTGTTGGATTCTTGTCGTTCCCTGGAAACAGAAGGTTTTCGCGTCACATATCTACCTGTTAAAAAAAATGGGCTCATAGATCTGAAGGTAAGTTGTTACTGACAGAAGAAACTAAAAATAAAAGAGGTTTTTGCTTCAAATTGATGCTCAAAACTTTGTGTCCTCTAGATGTAAAAGAGGAAAGGATGAAAAATATCACAAAGTAGAATGAGAATCATAGTCAAATCTGTCAGATCTGGAGACGGATTTTCTGTTCTTTCTGATATCCCATACTTTTTCTCAACTCGAACATCTACCTCCTATCCCACCATTCAGCTACTGCTGTGCGGGTGTAGCTGTTGTGTACCCTATAAGGAGCCCAGTACTTGAGGCATTGTTTCAGTGGTTACAGTACTTCCTATGGCTGTCCATGAGCCAACACTTCTGTATGTACTGGCTGCAGCCCTGAGATGTAGAAGTTGTTCGGTTTTAGTTCATCATTGGCATCCTGTAGCACAGTGCAGCAACAATTTTATTCCCAGTCCCTCACCTGCCATGAAGAGTGATGGTGTGTGTGATGGGACCAATGGATCAGCCTGTGGGCACAATAATTTGTGTTTTCTGAGCATCTTACTGCAGGTGTGATGTGACTTGTATAAAGAGCAGTTCCTTTACAGACAGCCTCACCTTGGCTAGAAGGGGCTTAAGGTGTCCTGCAGGTGGTTAATTCATTAAAGAAAATAGTTCAGAGAAGTTTACAGGATATAGCAAAACCTGTTGAGATATGATTTAATCAAGTGGGGTGGCAGGTGCATCAAAGGGTTAGAACATGCAGAAACGCAATTGATTCACTCCTCTTCTACAGGCATTTTATGTTCACATGGGTTAGTGTTCTCCCCGGGCTGTTTGTCAGAACCCCAGGTGTTTGTTCCAAATGAGGGACTAGTGGTTGAGTTGCTGGTAAATTGAAGATGTGCAAAGGAATCCTGCTTCTCTCTTGGTCACAACTATTGTTCCACTGAATCTTTCACCAGGAGCTGGAGGCTGCATTCCAGCCGGATACAAGTTTGGTTTCTGTAATGACTGTAAATAATGAAATAGGAGTAAAGCAGCCAATTCATGACATTGGTAAGTACACTGTGGCTTCTAGATGCCAGCTAAGGTTACTTCTGCTTCGTTTTAGTTAATATTTTCATTTCCAAATGCTACTGATGCAAAAGATTAGGTGTAATATATCAAAGGAAAAAATAATAAGATAAATATTTTAAAATAAAAAATGAAATATAAATAAATAATACTGCTGTCCCAAATAAAAACTGATTTCAAACGGGAATTGAGAATGAAATTCAGTACCTTTATGGTGAGCATTGCAGCAGTCATTGCTCTGGATGGATCAGCTGCAATTCTTTGGCTTGTATGATGGATGAAAAAATTGTACAGAATAACTGGCCAAAATTGAGCTTATATACTATAATGATTTATTGAGCACTTGTAATGTTTAAGAGGATTTGCAGAATTTGGAGTGAGAGAGGATGGTGAGCACCACACTTGGATAATCCTTTCCCCAGTATTGTCATATATAGTGATGAACAATTCCTTTGTAGGCCAAAAGGCCACTGAAGAGCTACGTTTCTGGAACAGGAGGCAGGGAGAGAGTGAGCCAGGCTCTAAGCTGGCAGGTGGAGTGACAGGAACCTCAGAGCGGATGAAGGGAGACCCTGGAGAACCACGGTTGTTGGAACAAGCAGGGTGAGCGGGTGCCTCCCTGATGATCCTCCAGGTGCCTGGATCCCAGATGATTTGTTGATAAAGTTTCCTGTGACAGTAGCAAAACATATATACATACCCTTTCTGTCCTGGTTTCACCCAAGCTGGCAACCAAGCACCTTGCAGCTCCTCACTCACTCTCCCTCGAGCAGGATCTGGGAGACAATTGGAATGGTAAAAGCTAGGAAACTCATGGGTTGAGATAAACTCAGTTTAGTATGGAAAGCAAAAACCATGCACACAAGCAAAGGAAAACAATTCTATACTGCTTCCTATGGGCAGGCAGGTGTTCGTCCACCTCCAGGAGAGTAGGGCTCCATCCCACGCAGTGGTGACTTGGGAAGACAAACACCATCACTCCAAACGTCTCCCCTTTGCACCTTCTTCCTCCCAGCTTTTTATACTGAAAGTGTATGATGTATGTCATATGGTCTGAAATATCCCTTTGGTAAGTTTGGGTTACCTGTTCTGGCCGTGTCTCCTCCCAGCCTCCCATGTACCCCCTTACCAGCATGGCCATACGAGGGGCAGAAGAGGCCTTGGCTCTGTGCAAGCCCTGGTTAGCAATATCAGAAACGTTTCTGTATTATCACCTCTGTGTTCAGCACAAATCCAAAACACAGCTCTACACTAGCCACTGTGAGGAAAGTTAGCTCTGCCCCCGCCAAAACCAGCACACCTTCATATTCAAGACATCCTTTCATAAGATGTTTGAGTTTTTAGACAATATTTTGGCTTTGGCTCTGCTCTGGAGTACATACTCCATAGAGTATTGTTTTCTTAGGCTGTGGCAGGCATCTTGTGCACCCGGTTTTCTTCTTGCTTAGCAGCTGCATTTATTTCTTTCTTCATTAAGCTGAAAGCAGCATTTTTGTCAAGGTTTTTCAAGGTTCAGTTTCATCATTGACAAGCATTTGACCATCAGTGAGTTGCTTATAGGCCCAAGGATTCTTATTTTCCTCCTGTGCTTATATTGTCAAGTTTCTTACTATGGCCCCATGTTTAAATGCCAGAGACAGCTGGTGCCAGCTCTAGTCCCCCAAGTATGTTCTCATAATGCCTTGATAACAGATGCAACAGGCCAGGCCTGAGGCCCTGCAGAGGGAGCCTGAGGCTGTTACCATGTTGCCAGTGGCCTGGTATTGCCTATGGCCTGACCATGCTGAACCACAGGAGGTTCAGCATGTGAAGTATCCTGTGACGTATCATGTTGAACCTCTTGTGCAGAGGAGAGGTCATGGATGCAACTGTGCAGATTCTGTGGAAGATGCAATGTGATTTTTTTGATGACAAAAATAAATAATAGCTACATTTGCTCCCGTGAACAATACATTATTTTGTTCCATCGTATATTTTAGCCTGGTGACAGGCTCAACTGACTTCAGGTGGTAGTAATAAGTGTGTGTGTCACAATTCTAAGAATGTTTTTTAAGCTAAGAGTTGAAAAGTGTTTTTAAGTGTTTTTAAGCTAACTTGGAAAATAGAGGAAATGACATAAAAATACATGGCAAATACAAACTTGAAATGAAGGCTGGCTTGTACTAGATGTTAAGAAGAAAAAGAACCAAGAAAAAACATTTTTGTCCAACTATGGAGTCATTCCTGTGTGGAAACTTTGATATTTCATGGAACCACTTGTTCCTAAACTTATTAGGTGTGGGTTTGGAAATAATCTCAATTCTCAACAGTAGAAGACTTTTTAACTTCTCAACTGAAGAAATTTAATGTAGTCTTACCTGCCTAAACCTGTGCCAAGGCATCATCCACAGTAGACTGTGCACAGCTTTAGCCACTTCACTGTAAAAGAAACATCACAGCCCCAATTTCTGCCTTTGTCACCTCAGATACCTCAATAACTTGCTGTTGTTTTAGATTCACCAATGCTTTAGCTCCATCGCTGGAATCTTTGGGGTCATAGCAGTTAGTTAAGATATTCTGGTTTTGGTTTGTTGTTTTTATTACAGGTGAGATCTGCCGAGCACGTAAGGTTTTCTTCCACACGGATGCTGCACAAGCAATTGGTAAAATTCCTATGGATATCAACAACATGAAAATTGACCTAATGAGCATCAGTGGCCATAAAATTTATGGGCCCAAAGGTACTCACTGAAGTGCTTTATAGGGAATTGTTTCCATGCCTACCTTAAGGCAATTACACAAAGTATGAAGTCATATAGTGTCAGTTACTTAAGCTGTAGAAAACTGTTCTGAGTGGTGTTGGACAGACTTCAGAGTATCTCAGGCTCTGCTGCCGGCGTAGAGCTCCAGTAAGTGGATCTTCAGTGCTAGGTGGGTTGAGGTGGCATCACTGAAGGAAGAAACAGTGTTGTATAATGGTGGCAGCATTACAGCAGTGGGGTTTTCAGGCGTCATCTGCTTGGTGTGAAGCAGAACTGATGCTGAAATGACATCACTTGGTTATAGGGCAAAGTTTAGAGCAGAGTGTGACTTGCAACAAGGAGACCAAAAGGTAACTGATGGGTGATTTTTGATTGTTTTCTTCCTCCAGCGGCCTCATTCCCCCAACTCCATTTTTGCATTTTCCTTGCAGAATGGAGTTTAATATCCAGCTATGCATTTTCTGGTTGACTCACAAATACTAAAAATCCACCTATTATTATTGTCAAGGTCCATTTGGTTTGTGACAATGGTCGTAGAGAGCCAGGAATCAGGTTTGCAGTATGCTATGTGCTATTTGGAAACAAAAGACAAAATTCTTATTTTTCAATTTTTTTTTTCTGTATGAGTTCTGCTGAGAGCTGAATACATTACTCTGGACAGGAACTAAGTTTTCAACCAGCAATTCTGGACAGATGGCAGGCATAAATTTTCACCATTTGTTATACCTGAAGTTGCAACTGTCCTTCTTGTGATGACAGTCACTCCTAAAGTGTACCAAGGCACTTGAAGACATGAAAATTTGGTTTCTAGGTGAGGAAAGTAGAGCATTAAATTGACTGACTAGCAAAACTGGCTCATCTAATCCACCTGCTGAAAATTTCTGCCACTAATGGGTCTTCCTAATGAGAAGGTAGAGGACTCCTGAGACTGGTGCTGGCCTAGTAATCCAGGGAAAGAATTTGGAAGTCAGTAAGAGAACATTAGTGAATGCATATAAAAACTTCAGTGCAAGGGGCTGAACTTCAGCTGTGTACAGGAATTGTGGGAAGGAAGGGAAGCGCTGAGTCCTTAAGTGACTGAAGCAGAGTGGAACAACCTGAGCACACATGGCTGAAGCTCTGCGAGCCTGAACATGATCACTGGGGACAAACACCATTCCCTAGAAAATAATACTGAACTTGTTCACTTTATTTTTCTCCAGTTAAGTGTTCACGTGTGTGTTTGCTGTGGAAATAAGGAATGTTAACAAAGCTTGGAATCCCTGTTCATAATTTCATATGGTAAAACAGCTTTTCTTGCTTCCAAGGGGTTGGTGCTCTCTATGTTCGTCGCCGACCACGTGTCAGGCTAGAACCCCTGCAGAGTGGGGGAGGCCAGGAGAGAGGACTGCGGTCTGGGACTGTGCCCACACCTCTAGCAGTGGGACTGGGAGCAGCATGTGAAGTGGCACAGCAGGAGATGGAGGTATGTGCAACTTGTCCTGGGTTCCAGAAAATAGTATAACAGTGCCATTTAGGTCTTGGATTCCTTAGGTCTTTTTGCATCCATGTAACTGAATTAAATTTGATATTTTTGGGTAATTGTAAGTTCTTTCTAAAGTTTCTTTTTCCTTGAAGTGGTCTGAGTCATAGTTTTCTATAGCAAAGCTACAATTGACAGTCAGTTTTAGTAAAATATGGCTTTTATGTGTTTGTGTTTACTTCTCCATTATGCACATGTGTATTAGCAGCATCTTTGAAATGACTGTCATGTTTATGTAATGTATATTGAAAAAATAAGACTTTCCAGTCCGTTACTATATGTATTGTACCTGTTAAGTATAAGTTCAAGTTTTACTGCAGCTTTGCAACTAAGAATTTATTTTCTTTTTTCCTAGCTTGGACAGTAAAGTTTGCTTGCTGGGTCTAGTGTCTGAGCCTCTGTATGCTGCTACATTGATTTGTAGGCACCAATGCCTTCCTTACAGCTGGAATGTAAAAATACTTACAGTGACAGTGGGATGCATAGGCCAGTCTGCACCCTAAGGATCAAGCTTCTTTCCAGGAGACAGTCAGAATTCCACCATCTGAGCTGTGTGGTTATGGAAGTTGAGGTTAGGGAGCCTGCAGAGTCTGAATTCTGCACAAACCTCAGATCTGGATTCTCCTCCTTGCCTGGCAGAGTTATGGCATTTTAAAACCAACTGGTGTTGGAGCTAGCCTGGTTTTCTTTTAACTTTTTTAAGTGTAAACAAGCATGAATTGCATGTGTGCATATGGCCAGTTCTGTGTGCCGAAGCTGATCCCAGACCTAACTGCTTTCTTGGTATAAGTGACCTCATTATTCAGTCTAGAGCAAGACACTGCACATGGGCAGTTCTCACCGTGCAGGTTACTTATTGTAAAAGCTGAGTTCATAGTCATTTGCAAGTCCATGTCTTTCTGTGGAACACTTAGAGAGCTCCTGGTAAGGGGCACTTGGTATAATAGGTGCCCTTTCTTGTGCAAAATGCATCATCTTCTGCATTGCCTAACTTGTCTTTAAATCCAAAGAACTCAGTGCTTTTATGAAAGTCAGTTTGGCAGCTTGTGTAGGTAAATCTTTCTGAATGGTTTGAAACATTTGTAAAGACTGAGCTAGCTAGGAGCCAAGGGGTTATTCTCTTTTAGAAGAGTGTCTAGAGCAGGCTAAGTTTGACAGTTTAAATTTCAGCTGTGTTCTTTACCTTGTCTGGCCAAGCCCAGTTGCTTAACTCTGCTTGCAGTTGGTGACAGAAAGCAGTTTGAGTGAGGTCAGACTGTACACTGTCTATTATTTGTGTCTTTTCTGGTTTCTCTGCTAGTATGACCATAAGCGAATCTCACAACTGGCAGAACGACTGGTTACAAAAATAATGAGTGAAGTTCCTGATGTGGTGATGAATGGAGATCGAGAGCATCGCTATCCAGGTAACTCAAGCAAAATTCTGAGCCTGTTAATACTGTCTGGCTCCTTGGTGATAATGGCTGTGGCTGAATAATGTGCTTGAGCACATGATGCAAGTCCTGCCTTGCAGGGGACAATTTGCCCGAGATTTTAGTTGATGGATTCTTTTTTCTATTTCATTTATTTGTACGTAGGATGCGTCAATTTATCTTTTGCATATGTGGAAGGGGAGAGTCTTCTGATGGCTCTGAAAGATGTGGCTTTGTCTTCAGGAAGGTATGTGGAATGTATGGGAAGGATAGCAGTGTATTTTTGAGAGAAAATAGCATCTGCTAATGAAGGTAAAATCTAAGTAGTAGTCTCCTCTGCCCCATATTTGCATATTCAGTTAATGAGTCAGCCTAGCACTGATTACATTCTACAGTGGGTTTTAAGTGACACATTTCAACTGAAGGTCAAATTTACTTATCCCGGACGAAAAAAACCAAAAAACAAAACTAAACAAAAACCAACAAAAAATATCCTCACAAAAAGACCCCCACAAAACCACAAAAACTAACCCAGATATTCCTACCTACTAGCCTTGCAGACTGGTTATTTGAGTAGCCTTGACTTGTACTGGTGAGACCTTTTCTAAAGGCCACCAAGATTTGAACAGCTTCTGTCCTTTGGCAGATTTTAACTGCAATTAGTGAGGCTGAGCGTGTATCTGAATTAAATCAGCTCATAGTTCCTGTTAAATGCAAAAGCAAGAAAGAATAGTGCATGTCCTTTTGTGGAGCTCTCCTGACTACAGGAGTAACAAGTAATAATTCAGTTACCAAGACAAACCTGATGTTCATGATGAAATGAATGGAGTGTAATTCCTTCCTCTCCTTCCTTCACCTTTAAGAACAAAGCAGTCAGCATATCCTAATTAGAAACTGGTTGGCACAATGAGCAGGAAGAGCGAGTCTCCACATGACCATCCCTGAAGCCAAACACTTCTGTAATGTGAAGATCTCTTCCGAGTCTCTGCTTTGTGCACTGGGGAGCTGTAAACAGCTCCCCAGTTGGCACTGCATGCTGCTACCTGTAAAAACTGAGTCACAGCATGTAATCAACTCTGTGTACTGCTGCAAGGTGGAAGCTCTCTCTATTGACAACTGCAATCATCTTGCTCTGAATCCCTCTATGCACTGTTTTTCATTTATTTGTTCTGCTGCCAAACAGCAATTTGTGAAGCCTTTCTTTTTTTCCTTTTATGTTCCTGGTGTTTTACCTTCTCTGGATAGTTTCTGTCTTTGTCTTTTTTTCACAGACTCTACTTCAACTACCTCTTAATCAGCATTCCTGCTGCCTCCAGGTTTATTCTTGTGTATTATCTGTATTCTCTCTCCTTTCCTTATGCTCCTAATTTATTACTCTCATTTCTCAATAATACCTGCCTCTTGTATTCTTTTTTCTTCAGCAACAGAAATACCACTTTACTTGCTTTTATTCACTTGTGATTTCTAGGAGGCTGGGTAAGCTGATACAGGGTGTTGTAAAGAGGTAAGTGACCTGTTCTTTGTTGGAGGAGATTAAGCATGTCTGACATTTCCCTGCCTTCCCTTTCCCAGTGCTTGCACATCAGCCTCTCTGGAGCCTTCCTATGTTTTGCGGGCAATCGGAACAGACGAAGACTTGGCTCACTCATCTATAAGGTGTGTGGTGTGATCTGCTCTAATGCTTCCAGATACTTTTCTTTCCTGATAAAAGTAGATGGTAGATTTGTTCCACCCCCTCCATATGCCTGTTATTCAGCTCCTTAATGATTTTCTTTTGGTTTAGGTTTGGCATTGGTCGTTTCACTACAGAAGAAGAAGTGGATTATACAGTGCAGAAGTGCATACAGCATGTGAAGAGGCTGAGGGAAATGAGGTGAGATGTCTCATTGAACATGAAGACTTCTTAGGTGTGATAATCATGGGAAGAATTGGACTTATTTAGTTGAAAGTAATTGTTTGCTTCAAAAATCTGATGGTGTTTCTCTATATCAGCAACAGTGTCCCCCAAGTGGGTAGGAGCCTGATTTTAACATTAGTGACAAATTAGTAAGAAAACAAACCTGACACCAAACCTTTTCCCAGATCCTGGCCTTTATCAGAGAAAGAATATGAGTAGGGCAGGCACGTAGCACCTAGGAAGTTTTAAACCAGAGATGGTATTACTGAGTTAATGTATTGATAAGCTGTTTTATTCTGGTGAAACTGAAAGACTGGTGACTAATCTGGACAGTTAAAATGCAAGGGTTCAGTCTCAAAGACACCAGTGCTTTATGCTGAAAGTGGGAGCAGGAAATAAGGTGGAGCAGCTACCCTGTACATCTCTTATATTTTTGCTTGAGAACACAGTTGAGCGCTGATCACCTGAAGCTCACTGACCTCCAGAAGGGGAAGATAGGCAGATAGACATCTCCTAATTCCTTGTGTCATTGATAAAATCTAGTTAAATATTGTTGATGATATCCTGTGCATTTTAGCTAGCCCTCAGTTTTCTGTTTTCTTTACAGCCCTCTCTGGGAAATGGTGCAGGATGGAATTGACCTCAAGAGCATTAAATGGACTCAGCACTGAGAAAACATTGTTACCCATGGACTATATATGGATTAAAAAGCATTTTTCTGTACAGTCTTGAGCAAATGATGCAGCACTTCTGTTTTCTGACACTTGCAATTTGACCAGAGAGCTACCCTTTCAGACCACAAAATCTAAGAAGCCAAAAATTAAACTTATTTTTATCATGGAGAAAGGCAGGTTGATCTGACACCCACTGTGTTTCTATTGACATACAGAAATTTATGGTAAAACGTAAATTATTCAGAAATGTATTTTCTGATGAGAAAATTAAATCAACATGTTGACTTCCAGGCCAGTGAATTCTGGCAAGAGGTTGCTTCTCAGTGTAACTCATCCCAGGTCACTGTTGAGTTTGCACCACAGACCTGTTGCCAATTTGTTCTGTTTGAGGTTGGTATCCTGCAACATCAGGTGGATTTTGCCTCTCAAATGCTTTTTACTGCAAGAAATTCTCAGGTAGGAGGACACTTGGATCTCTAGAGGAGAGGGATGCCTCATGTGGCTATGTGCCTTCACAGATAAGTTGTATGTGTAGATAAGAACAATTTTTTTCTGAAATTGAGCATTTTTGGCCCATTTTTCTTTGTTTTTTTGTGTGTGCATCTTTTGTGTGTGCATGTGCATTAATCCAAAAGATTCTTCTGTGTTCCAGAGTTTATGATACAATCATGATGCACTTTGCTGTCCCCTCCACTGGGTTTTTTCCATGCAATTTTTTCTCAGTGAGGAAAGAAAACTTGAATGACTGGGGGAGGGGATAGGCAGAATATGTCAGCTTTGGTGGTAGCAGCAGTTTGGTGGGAGCATGAGTGGTAGAGATGGTGGGGAGAGCAGATGCAGTGCAATGTCTTAAAGCAGTCTGAGATTTTGGGTTTTTTTTTCCCTGGGGTTTTTTTTTTCCTCCCCTTGTCATGAGACCTTTGCTGTTATTTGGCTTGCCTATAGGCCTTTGGTTTCTGTCACTGCAAGGAGTCTGCCCAGCTCAGCCAGTATATTTTGTCTGGAGATAAGAACACCTGGCACTGAAGTTTTCTTTGTCTCGCAGACTGTACTGTCTGACTAGAGATTCGCATGGCAATCCATTCCCTGCACATGCCGGGGGTAGTATCTGTTAAAAAGGGTTTGATGAGATACATTCCTATCAGTGTTTCTCCTTTCTTAACTTCGTTGATCTTTCCAGTAAGAAACTGAACCCTGTATGGCAAAGTGCGTTTTTTTTTTTCAGTGCATAAACAAAGAGCTCTCAAATTATTGTGTTGATTGATGGATGCTGTGTTAGCTGCTGAATTTGGTATACTCCACAGACAATATGTTCACCTTCAGTTTGAGATGGAATCTACCTTGAGGATCAACTGTGTTGTAAAAGCTGAAGCTGAATCTCACAAGATGGATTGTGTTACAGAAGCTTGTGCAGTTTTTGTTTCTAAGGACTGATTTAGTTGTTTGTAATGCAAAGCTAATCCTGGGTTGTTCTATTTGAAATTATTAGCTTTAGCAATTTTAATATTGTAGTGCTGGCACCTTATATTTCATCACATTTTTAAACTACTATATGCATAATACATTTTAGCGGTGTTGTATGTACTCTTTTTCATCCCTTGGCCAAACATATTTTCTGGATTAAGCGTGTGATAACATGTGTTCCTAGTATGTTTTAGAAATATATGTTTATGAATTGCTCTTTGTGTTTTGAGAATGGTAAAAACTTACAGATAAGAATTAAACTTGGCTACTGTCAGTCTTTTTGGATGTATCTTTTGGCTGAACTGTGCAGGACAACCAGTAAGTTGCTGAATTGCAGCTTCTATTAGGCAACAGAAAAGGATAAACTTTTCTGCAAACACTGTTAGAAGCTCGTTCTCATTGAATTGTCATTTTACTTTTGCAGAGCCGTTCTTCTCTAACTCAGTGCCTGATCTGAGCTAATTTTTTTTAAACTCAAATAGCTTAAATTGTGGTTATTTTGAAAAAAGGGAGCTTCAACTCTTGAAGATTCTGACCGCCTCGTATTTGATAAGTTTTAAAATAAAAAAATTTCATGTAAAGGTTAGGGAAACTCATTCATACTAGTAACAAATTGTTACGTGAGGTCATAGGTTGGAGACAGAAATCATGACTCGAGTCCTCTCGATCATAAGACAAACAGCCTGTTTTATTGTTTGGAGCTTTCTTATATAGGGAGTTCAAAACTCCTGGATCTAGACACTGATTGGTCTGCGTCTTAACACCACCCAAGCTCCCTGGCCAATTATACATCTGCATTTAGGGTTGGAAGGGATTAGTTGAGGTCTCTGAGTTTAAAGCTGTCCTATAGGGACTTGTTCATCGAACTAGGAGAGCCAAATTTGGTTTATTATTATAGCCAGATTTATCTGTCCAGCTATAGACTAGCTGTACTGTGACAACAAATGTTTATTTGAAATGTTTATAGGACAAGATGAGGAAAAATGTATAATGGAGCTACGTGACAGAAAGAAGTAATGCCAAGGATAAACATCTAGCTGTACCTCAGTGAATGCAGTTAAAGCCTTTGGGGGATGGGAACCTCAGTCTATCCCATTCTTACCAGTTGGATGCCAATGTGAAGTGAACAAAATGGGCAGGAGATTTGTTTTTAACTCCTTTTTGTGCCTTTATTAAAATAGCTCTTTTAGAAAAGGGGGGGGTTGGGTGGAGTTTTGCCGTCGCCGCTGCCGCTGTTCCCTCGGGGCACCGCTGAAGAGGAGGTGTAATTCGATCCTGCGGTCTCGCTCCGTCTCCTCTCTGCAGAATCGGGACTCCTGCCTCGCGAGGGTTTCCCGGAAGTCGATCTGCCTGGCTCGGTCTTGGGGTGTCTCTCCTTTCAGTCACTCTCTAGGTCAGCGAGAACACCTCAACCAGTTGGAGACCCTCTCCAGGTAGCTGGGTGTCCTCTTCCTACAGCAGTGTCCTCCATAAGTCCCGGTTCTGGGTGGGCTCGTTAGTCTAGGGACCATTCGCTGCTAACTGGACTTCTGCTTGGAGCTGAGCATTTCGGGGGTCTACTCGATTTCCATATCAGGCGGGGTCTCGTGGTTCGGGCAGGCGGGGAGCGGCAACGGCTTTTAACTCGGTGGAAAGGGGAAACTCGGGACTTGGGGAAAAGGTCAACACACAGCCCGGAACACAGGGCACAACACTGGCACAAACAATTCAAAATAACAGGTATGTAATACTGCAACTTCAAATACAACATCTAATAGCACAACTATACAATACACAACATATACTATGCACAACATTGATTAAAACTTGGAGTCTCTTTGGCTCTATTCATTTCAAATGTATGGTGGTGCAACATCTCCCCCCAGGCTGCACCATGATCTGAAAAATGCTCACTAGGCCTTGACCTTGAGCAGCCTTTGGGTTCAGCTCCTCTTGAGCTTATCAGAAACACTGCTCCAGGAACTGCTGCTGTCCAATGAGCTCCTGCGCCTTTTTTTTTCCTCTTTTTTTTTTTTTTTACGAACAGCCTTGGAAACTTTTTTTTTTCCTGAATGGCATAATTTTCTTCTTCTCCCACTTTCAAAGAAAGTTCCTGACCTGAAGTGGGGCCAGGATGAAACACTGTTGTGACTAAAGCCCATCTCTTGTGGCCCTGTAAACAGTGGCCCTAAGTGAGACCCTTGGGGCTCTCCTGGACTGCAGTGACCTCCCTGTGCTTGGGCCTCTCCAAGCTGCGAACTCTCCCATTTGCTATACTCAGAGAATCCCCAAAGGACGGGTCCTGGGCTGATTCCCCCACTCCTCAAGGAAAAAAGCAAACGCATCTGAAGTGAGTATTTCAGTTAGAACCATCCATGTGCCTGAAGAGCTGTGATCTTATTAGCAACAGGGAGATGTATTGGGGTGACTGTTGTGACTGGAGGGTTGTAATGGAAGGACATAGGCAGGGGAGAAGAGAGGCTATCTATGTTGCTCTCTATGTCAATTACCAGCAGGAGTGCATGGAGTTCCTCCTGGAGATGAATGAGGAACTATCTGGGAGTTCAGGAGTCAGGATTAATTGGAGGGCAGGGACAGGTCACATCACAGTGGGGGTCTGCTACAGGCCACCTGACCACAAAGATGAGCCAATGAGGAACATCACAGACAAACAGGGACAGGCTCATGTTTACAGGCCCTAGTTTTCATGGGGGAATTCAACCATCCTGACATCTGCTGGGGGGAGAACCCCGCAGGGCACAGAGAATCCAGGAGGTTCATGGAATACACTGATGTCAACTTCCTTGTTGGGGTAGAGTGGTAGAGGAGACAATGAGAGGTGCTATGCCACCTTATTCTCACCAACAAGAACAGGCCAGTGGGGAATGTGAAGCTCAAGGGCAGCCTGGGCTCTCAAACTTGAGTTTGAGATCCTTGGGGCAATGACAAGGGTGAGAAGCAAGCCCACTGCGCTGGACTTCAGGAGAGCAGACTTTGGACTCACAAGGGATCTGCTCAATAGAGTCTTATGGCATAATGCCCCACAGGGAAGAGAAGCCCAAGAAAGCTGGTTGATATTAAAGGATCAGCTATTCTGAACTCAGAAGCAATGCATCCCAACAAAGATGAAGTCAGGGAGCAACACCAGGAGGCCTGTATGGAACTGACAGAGGAAGTGGCTAAGCACAATTCATCAATTTGAGAAGTCATGGCAGTCTGGTGAAGTTTTCACTGACTGGAAAATATCTCCCATTTTTAAAAAGAGAAATGTGGAAGCCTTGGGGAACTACTCCTGCCTGACTGACTGGCTGGCAATTCTCTCTCTGCTGTGACATCACTCATGGGCTAACTGTTTCCAGTCAAATTGTTTCTGCTGACATGTATGCTCTGTGCATTGAAATGGTGCAGTTTCCCAATGCTGAGTACCAAAAAACTGGTCTGAGACCTCTACTATTGACAGCTTTGATGAAATTTCAGGCTGGTGAATAAGGTCCTGCACTGGAAGGAAGGAAAAAAATGCCAGTTTTTAAAATGGACAATATGAGTGGCTGGGAGAAATGATGCCTCTGACAGCTGAGGTTCCTCTGATCTGTCCAAATCAGAGTCATAAAAAAAGGCATATACAAGATGCTCTTATAAGAAGCAAAGCTCATACTAATAAACAATCAGAGTGGGCTTGTGCTGTGTAGGCATAGTAAAACCAACAAAGTGTTTGATTCTAAGAGTAACTACACAGGATCAGTAAGCCACATTCATATCTAACTGATAGATTTTAAGTAGAGATAGGGATGAAGAATGAAGAGAGTGTTTCTGGGAGGTTCTGTGAGGATTATTTCTGTTGAACAGTTTTCTAAATGATCTAGAAACAATTAAGATTTGTGATTGACATGTGGATATCGGAAAGGAAAATACAAAGTAGTATGAATCATTTAGCAAACTGAGTTTATTCATCCAAACCACAAATGAAGGAATAGGATCAGAGGCTGTATTTACGTAATGGTACCTTTAGGGTCTGGAGAACCAAAGTAACTTGGATTTGGGGTAATGCTTCCAGAATAATGGTGCAGCAAAACTAATATTGCAAGGAGGGAAATATATTTATTTCATGTGTGGAATTGCCACAGTGGATGCTGGTTTCCTCAAGTTTTACTTTAAAATGTCTTGTGTAAGCTTTCTTCCCCTAGTTGCATACCTAACACCTTTCTTTAGTTTTGGTTTAGGTAAAGGAGACACAAATTAGTGTGCTCCCAATGGTTTCCTAGCATCTAATAAAGACAAATCCCATTCTTTTCTAATGCTTTTTTTCTCTGTCTGCCTTCCTCTGCATGCATGTTACAGAGAAAACACTGGTCATGGTTACATGATCCCTTGTCCTTTAACCTTTTGTCTGTCAATGTTTTGCTTTCCATAGATACTTTCTCCCTGCTGCATCATGCTGCTGTGAAATGTGGGGTTGTGTTTTGTGTCAGGTAGAGAAGGGTGGCCTGTGTAGTTTTGGTTGTGAATGTGCAGAAAGAGGCCATAGGGCAGTTATAAAAATTAGTTTTAATGAACAAATGGAAAAGAGCATGGAAGGAGGCTTTTGGACAAATATTTTGCTTGCTTATAGGTAAATAATGTGAGCCCTAAAGTTTCACAATATAAGTTTTAAGGGTTTGGTTTTTTTTTTGGTTGGTGTGGGTTTTATAGGCTTTTGACATGTAAGATAGAAGAATGCAGAAGTATTGTTGTTTGCTTTGAAAATAAGATTGTTATAAGCTTTAAGCTGCTTTGTGGTAAAAGGTTTTGAACCATAGCTTTAGAATACATATAGAAAGAGTTGTAGTCACCTAAATAAAAGAAGGAAGTGAGCTTATCCCAAGCTAAAATTAATAATCATGAGAAGAAAGGCTGTACAATCCTGAAAAAAAAAGATAAACCACCATCTGGAAGCTGGAGATCACAAAAAACCCCCTGATTTATGGTCCTGAGAAGGAAGGCTGAATCTCTCGTCTCTGGTGTTTTCTTCTGAAGAAGGAAATCTGGACATCACCACCACTAATTTATGGTCCTAAGAACCTCATCATCACAAGATGTTATTTCTGACTTCACCAATTTCACACCTTTGAAGTATAGAAAATTCAACGTCACCAGTAGGAATTGATCACAGTGGGTATAGAAATTGGATTTCAAAAATAGAAATTCGGAGGAAACTAGAGAAAAAAATTGCTGAGAAGTGCTTATGAAAAATCTCAATAAATACCAGCAGAAAATCAACAGTTGGTGTACAGTTGGAGGGGAAACCCCCACTGTACCCAGTGCTGCTTTGCTCACATTTTACCATTTTGTATTAATTAATAAATTGATTTCTGCTTGATATATTGGCCGAGTCAAGGTCTTTATTTCTAATACTGCTGACTTATCTTTGGTACCCTTTGTCCCTTAGCATTCTCCTAATGGTCCATACAGTAAACCTTACAAGTCTCTTCACCATACTTTATTTGAACAACAAAAAGTAACATGGTGACTCATCACATTGCACACTGAAAAGTCTTATTTTTCCTCTGACCTGGGGTATTCCAGCACTGTCCTTTTGTTATCCTACACTGTCTCCCCACTTCAAGGTGGCTGGTGCAGCTTGGGAAGTGCTGTGGTGTTGCAGAGTGAAGCCCTGAGCTGCAGATGCTCCTGCTACCCCTCGCATGTCTTAGGCAACCAGCTCTCAAGGGAAGCTGGCAAGCCTGGCTGTTGGTGCCTCTGGTGACTTCAATCACCTGCTTTTCTGTGCTATGGCATGGTGACAGCCAACCCTATCTATTGTCACTAGCGCTACAGAGAGGTGAATTACTGGATACTGCCTACACTTAACAAGACAAGGAGATATTAGCTTGGCAGAACTGGTATTTTCAGGCCATCTATTATCATAAATACCAAGTAGAATACAAAATCTGAAAAACTGGGGTTAATAGGGAGAAGATAAGCAAGTGTGGGCTGTTGCCTGGGTGGGAATGAGAGTAGTAAAAGTAGAATTTGGGAGTAGAAAGAGGGGATATATAGGAAAACAAATGATGGAGTGGGGATTATTGTACTGCTGAGCAGCCCTACGCTGGATCCCTCTGCCTCAGGAGAGAAGAACCATGACAATTTGTTGGTTTTCACCCCGTAACAGAAACCAGGGCCAAAGTTAACTGATTTGTTGAACTCCAACATTTATTGCAAAAGTGTTTGCGAAGGGATTTATTTTTATCCGTTTTTGCAGAGGACTAAACAGGGGTTTTTTGGGTTTTTTCTATTGGAAACAGCTGGTGCTGCTGTGTCTCTGTCCGTTGAAGCGCAGTGACAGAGAACCCAGAAGGGTCCGGGGGTCCCCAAGCTTAGGGCACTGCCTGGTTATCGGTGCTGTATTCAGTCCAGCCAAGGACAAACACAGCACGGGGCATCGACTCCCAGGAGTCTTTCGTTTTAATTCTGCGACTTGGTCGTACTCAAGAGGTTAGAAACAGTTGCTCTCACTGTTCTTTAATTCGTTAGAAGTTCAGTGCTCTCCCTGAATCCCCGTTCCCTCAGCAACAGCGCTCAGTGGCATCTCCAGCGGTGTGCACGCCCGGGCCCGCGGCTCCGCCCGGCCCTGCGCACGCGTCGACTGCCCGCGCGCGACCCCGCCTTCCTCGTGCCGCCCCGCCCGGCTCCCTCCCCGCCCGGCTCCCGCCCCCCCGGCGGCGCCGCATCGCGGCGGCCATTTTGTGCGGCTGCGGTCGGTGCGCGGGGCTCGGCGCGCCGCGGGCCCGGGCGGGGCGGCTACGTTCTAACCCTTTTTCCCGTACAGATCCCTCGGTAAGAGCGCGGCAGCGCCCGGGCAGGCTGGGCCGCCTGCCCGGCTCCGCGCTGCGGGTCCGCGGCGCGGCGGGGAGACACGGGGAGGGAGGCCGGGCAGGCGCTTCCCCGCGCACAAAGGGCCGGGCCGGGCGGCGCCTCCCGCCTACGGCCCCGGGGCACCGAGCGGGGCCGCTCCCGCCTCGCTGCGACCCGGCGCGCTGAGGCCCGAAGCTCGGGCCAGCCCCCTGTCCCTGGCTCCCTCTCGCCGCCCGCGCCCGGTGGCCCGCGGAGCTGCGCGGGCAGGTGAGTCTGTGCCGGCCGAGCGCAGGCGCCGCAGGCCCGTCCGCGGGGGTGGCCGAATGACCTTGCGGCGGCGCCTGGGCCCCTGCCAGGGCAAGGACCACTTGTGGGAGCTGTGCCAGGGCCCGAGGTGGGGATTTGACGGGTCCGGAGAGGCGCCCGGCGGGCTGGGTGCGGCGGGGAGCTGCGCGGTCCCGTTGTCGGCGCGGGGCCCCGGCGGGTCTGGATCCCGCGGGTGCTCGAGCTGGGCGGCTGCGCCTTGCCCGGCCCTGGCGTTTTGTGGGGAGGAAGGTCCGCACTGTCTGCGGCGCTGCCGCCGCTCGTCAGGGGTCGCCTGTAAACACCAGCGAAGTTGCTGTTCAGTAAAGTAACGCTCTCTTTCGCTAGTAAAAATCAGCGTCGCTAAAAACCAAGAAACCAAACAGCAACAACCAACCAAACAAAATACCATCCCCTCCCTCAAAATCTATAAACCAAAAAAAACAACTTAAAGCCACCCTTCCCCAGAAAAAAAAAAAACGAATTAGCGTTCAAATGTGTCCCGAAAATACACAGTGTGTTTTCTTTTGAAAAACGTCATAGCTCTGGTTTTACTCACTCTTAAACTTACCTGATATTCGTAGTGGTTTGCTTCCCCACCTTGATCTGCTCGGGTTAGGCAGGCAAATCGGCCGGTTGTTTCCTTGGTGGATTCCTCTGGTTTGATAATTTGTTGTGTGTCCAGAGGATGCTGTGTCTTTCTGTACAGCTGACAGGGTGTTGTGGAGTTTCTCCGGAGATCTCCCAGAGATGTGGTGCCAGCGTTATGTGAGAACACCTGTGCTCTAGCCGGTGCTTGTCTGGTTAATGTGCTCTTTCGTATTCCGTTGATTAGAAAGGTTATTTTTGCCTACAGAAGGCATGGATGGTTTTCTTTAAAGTTGAGACATTTGAGACTTAAAATGAAAAGTAGATGGTATTTGGTGGAGAGGTTGAACATAGCAGAATGGAGTTTTGCACCTATTCTGAATGCTGCCTGGTTTTGTTTGTGTTGCCTTAGTCTGCTGCAAATCTTCAGCTTGTTTTCAGTATTGTGAAGAGGAACGAATGCCACACCGTGGTTGCTATACTGGAAATCCATCTAATGATTTGGGTTTTTCTTCTAAATGGGAAATTCCTTGTGCACGAAAGATTTATCTGCTGCTTGAAGCAGGTGTGATTTTGCATGAAACAGTTTTTCAGGTGATGAAATTTCTTTCTCTTTGTAAACTGCTGCTTGACACTGCTATACATGAAAGTATATAGTTGAGTCCTTCTAATATAGGGTTGCATGTTTCTCTTAAAAGTCTAATAAACAAAAGTCTTACTTTTCTGAATGCATTTGCCATTTTAATATAAGTCTGTATAGTGTAGTTGTATCTTTCTCACGTGTAAGTCTGCCCTTAATGTCCTGAAAGATGTGCGAGTACCTATGGTTGTTTTAATTCCCTCTGTTAGGGAGTTTGTGAAGGGTTTGTTAGTACTTCTTGCTCTAAATTCACTTTGGTAATGATGCTTGAAACTGAAACCAACTTGTTGGAGTTGTGTGAGGAGGAGGAGGCAGTTATCTGTTGTTAGTGAGATTCATTCCTCAATGGCTTTCCAAAGAATCACAGTTCTAGTGTGAGGTGGTCTGCCAGGTAATGAAGGAGCAAAGGTTTTCCATCCCATCTTTAAATACAAAAATACATGTGTTGCCACTTAAAATGCTCAGCTTTTTTTGTTGAGCTGTAAACCTGGAAAAATAATTTTTATACAGGGATGAAAAAAAAATGGGCATTTGATCAGGATTTGGGTAATGAAATGGCAGATTACAAATGAAAGTGGAGTGTCTTATGAGAGTTCTTGCTCTGTGCTCTTTGGAGTTGACTGCCTAGACGTGACTGTGAAATGTCGCTTAGTTTCACCAGCTAGTGTGACTCTTGAATTCTTCAGCTGCAGCTCCAGGGTGGTTTTCTTAGGTATGGCTTATTCTATGTTACTTTGTTCAAGTAAGTAGATGCACAGTTGGAGGAAGGAATATCACTGATGGAGCAAGGGTTTGGTAAAAGCCAGGGCTTTCAAGTATTTAACTGTTGTTCTTTGCCTTTGCAAGAAAGACTTGTTCACCTATTGGTGATGGGAAAATTTGAAAGACTCTTTAAATGCTTTATGACTCTTTCTATATTCTTTGTGGAGGGCATATTTATATCTTGAAACCATACAAAAGCTCTACAATGCAATTGCCAGTAAGTCGTATAGATAATGTATAGAAAATGCACCCTTATGATTCTTGTATGTTGCAGTGCCTTGTGGTGGTTGCAGGTTTGAAATTCTATGTATACAGTTCTTTGTGGACTGTTACTGCTGTTGTGTTGCCTGCATTGATTTTTGCCTCCATTTATTCTTTATTGCAGTCTAAAAGTTGGTTTTAATTGGTTGCCCACAGGATTGGCTTGGCTTCTGCTACTTGTTAAGAAAAAAAACATCTGTCTTTGCAGGTAAGAGTTTTCGAATTGAAGACTTCTTTATAAGCATATTGAGTATGTCCTAGGAAACACATGAAGCTTTTGGAATCTGTGAATTTGTGTCAAAAGACTTGGGTCAAATAATCTGTAGCTTGTCTGCTCACCACTGATGATGGTGGTTTTGGCAATGTTTTTCTTGTAAACAGAATTTTCTGCCAAACTAATGTTTTGTTGTTTCATCAGCATGTGGTAGTCTGGAACACTCTTCCATTTATTTTGCACTGTTGGAAAATGCAGTTACTTTGCTGCAAGCCACAGGTCTGTGTTTGTAACTGTTGGAGTGTAGAAGTGTACATCAGTTGGTTCTGATTGGGTTTTGCAGGACTTAAAGGGATCAGATAGTTTCAAATTGGCTCAAAGATGACTAAAACAGGTTGATTTTAGCCTTAAAAAAGTAAAAGACAAAACTGTAGTTTGCAGTTTTTACTTTTGCGAGACAGTCTCATACTTAAAATTCCTCCCACAGTACCACTGTTTCTACAGTTCTTAGTCTTCACCCAAGAATTGCCAAATATATGTGTGTGTGTGTATCATGTGGGTATTGTACTTCAATACTCCCCAGGGGCTTGGGTTGAATCTTCTGAACTTTTCTATTGCAAAATCCCAACATCTTAAAAGGCTAGTCTGGTGTGCCTATGAATTTGTATCTATGACACAAACTACTCTTATTTTACTAACAAGCACATTGATGAGATAAATAGTATTGTCATCTTTTACACCTTTTTTTTCCAGTGTAACATCAACATTTTTAAAGATATTACTGTCAAGACATGTTGAAATTCATCAAATGAGTTGAATGAGGTTGGTTGTCAGCAGCCTGTAAATCTCCAGCTTTGATCGCGGCTTGCTAATGGGGATGGATTGTCCATAGTACACCCCTAAGATGTTGTCTTTCCACAAATATATGAAACAAACAAAATGGCAAGAAAACACACTTTTTGTACCAGGAGAAAAGCAGGCAGCCTGAGAACGTCTGACAACCCAACAAAAAGCCATCAGTGCTTTTTGAACTGTTGTGCCTGTTTTGTGAGGAGGCCTGTTTTGTGTCTGAAGTTAATGTTGCCTCTGCATGTGCTGGTCTTTGCAAGTGGACAGTGAAATATTTGAGCAGGCTTTGCATTTTCATTACTTGGAAAATTTGAGCAAGTGGGTTATTGTCTCCCAAGTACCTTTTGGAAAAAATGTGATTTGTGAGTGTTTAGAAATTTAAAATTTGTCCCTTTTGGTCCTTGAGATTTTTCTATTAATCACAAAACTGACACTACTACTTTGTCTAAGCAGTGAAATTCTGAGAAAGTGAAGCAGCTGTGTTACGTTTCCTTTGTCAAGAATGTTTGAGTAGTCTAAAATAAAATTCTTTTTATTCAGACTATGTTACAGTCAGCTCTTGCTTAATATTAAGCAAGCATTTGCTTAATACTCTGCGTGGAATTAACTATGCTGAAGTCATTGCAGATAGTTTTTCTAGTGACTATGTGCCTAAGCAGCTCTTTAAATTTTTGTCAATAGCGATTGAGTAGGTCTGAATAGAGTACTTAGTAACAAGACTTCAAGTATTCCCTTAGCATTTATTACGAAGTTTTGAATTTAATGCAAAACTGAAAGATTTGCATTATCTCAGAAGTTATGTACATGTTCAAATGCTTGAACTCTTCTGTGACTTCATCTGTTGATTTGTCTTCTGGGCTGGATTCATGAAATCACTTATAAATGCAGTTATCTAGCAGGTGTTAGTTCTGTAAGAATGTAACGTGTTCCAAACCAGCAGACCTTAGTACACACACCTTCCTGTTGAACAAGTTACCTTTGTTCAACCAATGGCTATATCAGATTGTCATCCCTTTTGCATTAAGGAAATAGTTAAAAGTAGTCTCCCATTTAACATGAGAAACTTCAAATGTCTTTAACTTCTGATACATAAAAATTCAAAAATTTCTGAAACTAATTTCTTTGTATAATAGGCAGTAGAAGAAATCTAAACCTCCTGGCAAGATTTGCTTTTAGTAGATTTCCAGTTTTAAAAGCATAGGTGCAAAGCCAGGGATACTTTTATACCGCTTACTTGCCTCAGGATCATCTAATTCAAAAGCAATCCTGTAGCACAACATAAACCTTGGGTTTACAATACTCTTTAATATAGCTTCTTTAAAGGAGGCAGAATTTTCATTTTACCTTAAATTTCAGAGATTGTCATCAATGCTAGGCAAATTTAAAATAAAAGAACAGAATCATTATAAAACTACTTTTTAAACAGTGCAAAAAGTCTTAGATACATTTTTAGATGTTTTAGCTAGCATAGGTAGTCCTTATTTTGACTTGTGGTTTTTTTTCCTCATGGGCAAGTTATTTTGTTGTTGGAAAATGATTGGGCAATGAATTTTATTTTCAGATTAAATGTAATACCACTACAAGAACTAAGGGCAAGGATGTTGCTTCTGTTACCTCACCATGGAGATGAGAAAGTTGCTTTCAAAAAAAAGTATTCCCAAAGCTTAGTATATAATATAAGCCTTTCTGTTGCTTTCCTTGGTGGAATAGGGGTTTTCTTAGTGGTGTTTTTTCTTCTTTCTGAATCTTCTTATGTTATGAACTGCAAGTTCTAGTCTCTCATTCAGGATGGTGCAGTAAGGAATCCAATATTCATGCAAAGCAGCTAGAGCAGGAGTGCTGACTTGGTGTGAATGGGCTTGTTTGCTATTTCCTTGAGGGAGAAAGGACCTCCACACTTTTCTGGTGTCTGGTGTTAGTTGTGGGGCAATGCCCTGTAATACCCCAGGATGTTGCTTGAGGTCATTGGTGTGATGAAGCGTTTAGCTCTGGTGTGTTGGTCAACAGAACAAAATACTTAAGGACTCATTTTAGTAATCTGAGGTTCCATCATGCAAACAAAAGAACTGTTGCCTCTTCATCCCTCAGAAGTGTTACTCTTGTTTTCATTAAGTACTGAATTCAGCTTTACCTGGTTAAATTGTGGCTTTATCTAGTCATTCAGGACTTGTCTTCTCTAAAGTATTTGGATGACCTGGACAAGCACATGGAGCCAGCTTAGAGATTTGACTGTATGGTGGGATATAGTTGAGTTGCTGGGAGATGGTTATTGATTGTAGTTGGTCAGAGCTTTGGTAATGGCCAAGAGTCTTTGATGGACAGCTTTGCGGCATTGCATTGACTTGATCCTTTAAGTCTTTTTCAGCCTAAACAGTTCTGTGATTCTGTGATCTGGTTCATCCTTGATTTCAAATGCTGAGTTAACACTATTGGTATGTCACTTGTGGGAGCCTTGGAGATCTTCCATACAGATACTGAACTGGCTTGTACTTAGGAAGTCAAGAAGTTTCAGAGATGAAGTGGCTCAGGTGAAGCATGGTGCTATTGCTGATAGTTTAGGATGAGAAACTGGTTTCTGAACTGTTGAATTGTGCTAATATTATTTAATATGGTGCTTTCAGCCTTTGCTGAAGATTTGTGTAAGTGACAAGTATCTAGTTTCCTCTTTATCTTCAACTGCTGATATGACCTCAGACTTCTGAGGTCACAAGGTAACTGTTCAGATCTAGCTGTTCAGAATTACCTTAAGCATCTATTAATGCCAGCTGTGGAGATAAAATTCATTTGCTTATGTCTGAGACATAGGGGGTCATGGTAGACAGAATATCTGCAACTATTAAAAAATACCTTGGTTTTGGAAATTGTAAAGGTCATATATCTAGCTAGATATGCATAGATGTTAATTTAATTTACATCTCTGTTGTCACAAAATGTCTGGGTCTAGTTTATAATAGCAAGCTTCAGGTCACCTGGACCTCTTGCCTTTGCTAGGAGAAAAACATCAGGTCATTATAATATAGATGCTCCCTGTCAGGATTTCTTGTGAGTCTCACTGTTGCTAGTTGTGCGTAATGGGTTTTTGCTCTTAACCAACCCACTGTTATGTTTCTAGTTGTCTTCACTGGCAGGAGGTAAAATCTTTCCCCAAATTAAAGGAAACCGTTTGTTTCCCACAGCTGTGCAGAATTTGTCAGTCACATTGTCAGATACAGTGGATATCATATCAGTGTATAGTAAATTAATTTTGTTTTGTGTGGCTAAAATACTCCTTTTGCTTACATTCCTTTAAATATTGAACTACTGATGTAATAGTTCTGATTTTTGATCTTCCTTTGTTTTTTTTTAAGTGACACTTGTGGGTCTTGGTATAATAGCTATTTCAGAATTTCGAGTGCAAAATATATACTGATTGTGTTGGTAAATGTTTAATACTTCAGTCTACATGAAGTAAACAAACATGAATAAGGAACTTGGAATATAAACAGGCTTAATCTTTTCAAGATGTTATTAGGTGTATATAAACAAATATAGTAGATGGTGTGTGTAGGTAATTGTATGGTGTCACAAACAGTAGTCTGACATAGCCGTTGCCTTTTCTCATCTGCAGGTGTGTGTTGTTTCAGCGCAGCATGGCTGTGGTCATCCGTTTGCAAGGTCTCCCGATTGTGGCGGGGACCATGGACATTCGCCACTTCTTCTCTGGATTGACCATTCCTGATGGGGGCGTGCATATTGTAGGGGGTGAACTGGGTGAGGCTTTCATCGTTTTTGCCACTGATGAAGATGCAAGGCTTGGTATGATGCGCACAGGTGGTACAATTAAAGGGTCAAAAGTAACATTGTTGCTGAGCAGTAAAACTGAAATGCAGAACATGATAGAGCTCAGTCGTAGGCGTTTTGAAACTGCCAATCTAGATATGCCACCAGCAAATGCTAGCAGGTCGGGACCACCACCTAGTTCTGGAATGAGTGGAAGGGTTAACTTACCTACTACTGTACCTAACTATAATAATCCTTCTCCTAGTGTAGTAACTGCTTCTACTACAGTGCATGAAAGCAATAAAAACATATCCACATTTTCTACTGCCAGTATTGGGACTGCACCTCCAAATCTTGGGAGTACCTTTGGTAGTCCGACATTTAGCTCAACTATACCTAGCACAGCATCCCCAATGAACACAGTACCTCCTCCACCAATCCCTCCTATCCCAGCTATGCCATCTTTGCCACCAATGCCTTCTATTCCCCCTATACCTGTTCCACCTCCTGTACCCACACTGCCTCCTGTTCCTCCCGTTCCTCCGATACCCCCTGTGCCCCCTGTACCTCCAATGACACCTCTGCCTCCCATATCAGGAATGCCTCCTATGAATCCTCCACCTGTAGCACCCTTACCCACTGGAATGAATGGGTCTGGAGCAGCAGTGAATATGAACAGCGGCTTGAATCCATTGTTTATTGGTCCCATGAATCCTGTAAATCCTATCCAGATGAATTCTCAAGGTAGTGTCAAGCCAATTCCAATCAATCCAGATGATTTGTATGTCAGCGTTCATGGAATGCCCTTTACTGCAACAGAATCTGATGTGAAAGACTTTTTCCTTGGGCTCCGTGTGGATGCAATCCATATGCTGAAGGATCATGTAGGTCGAAATAATGGAAATGGACTAGTTAAGTTTTTTTCTCCTCAAGATACATTTGAAGCACTGAAGAGAAACAGAATGCTGATGATTCAGCGCTATGTTGAAGTTAGTCCTGCAACAGAGAGACAGTGGGTAGCTGCTGGAGGCCACATAACTTTCAAGCAAACCATGGGTCCCTCTGGGCAGGCACATCCTCCTCCCCAGGCTCATCCTAGGTCCAAATCTCCCACTGGACAGAAAAGGTCGCGGTCGAGATCTCCCCATGAGCACGGTTTCTGTGTTTATTTGAAAGGTCTTCCCTTTGAATCGGAGAACAAACATGTGATAGATTTTTTTAAAAAGCTGGATATAGTTGAGGACAGCATTTATATAGCTTATGGACCTAATGGGAAGGCAATTGGAGAGGGGTTTGTTGAGTTCAGGAATGAAGCTGATTATAAAGCAGCTTTGTGTCATCATAAGCAGTACATAGGGAATCGCTTCATTCAGGTACATCCAATTACTAAAAAGGCAATGTTAGAAAAGATAGATATGATTCGTAAAAGATTACAGAACTTCAGCTATGACCAGAGAGAAATCCTGATGAATGCTGAGGGAGAATCAGGCTTGCCAAAACTTTGTGCACATATATCTAATATTCCATACAATATAACAAAAATTGAAATACTTCAGTTTCTAGAGGGACTGGCAGTAGAAGAAAATTCTGTACAAATTCTTGTTGATAATAATGGGCAAGGTTTAGGACAAGCACTGGTTCAGTTTAAAACTGAAGATGATGCTCGTAAGGCAGAGCGCTTGCACCGTAAAAAACTGAATGGAAGAGATGTTAATTTGCGTTTGATAACTGTAGAAGAAATGAGAGATACTGAGAGAAACCCACCATCTCAGGGGAAAAAGATCCTGAAAATACCGATCCAGGGAAATGTGGCTGTGCCAGGAGCACAGGGCCCTGGTGGGGATGAACATGCCTTCTTGGGGGGAAATGCTAAAGAAGCAAATAATGGTCCTCCGTTCAATTTCCCTGGTAACTTCAGTGGGTCTGGCACATTTGGTCCCCCTTTACCACCACCTGGAATAGGTGGCTTTCCTGATTCTAGACCAGGAATACCCACAGTTGCAGCTAGTGGTTTACCTGGTGCTAGTATTGAGGTACCAGGTTTTGCAGGTGGTCCTGCTAATTTGAGTGGACCAGCAAGTTTTGCAGGGGGTCCTCAGGCATTTGGCAACGGTCCTGGCAATTTAAGTGGGCCCCCTGCCTTTGGTGCTGGTCCTCCAGCAATTGCTAGTGGTCTTGGACATTTAAGTGGACCTCCAGGGTTTGGACCTGGACCAGGAAACATACATATTGGTGGACCCCCAGGTTTTGGAACAGGGTCTGGGAAGCCAGGGCCAACTGTCATTAAAGTGCAGAATATGCCCTTTACTGTTTCGGTGGATGAAATTTTGGATTTCTTTTATGGTTACCAAGTGATCCCTGGTTCAGTGTGCTTAAAATACAATGAAAAAGGCATGCCCACTGGAGAAGCAATGGTTGCATTTGAGTCTCGTGATGAAGCTATGGCAGCTGTTGTTGATTTAAATGACAGACCTATAGGTTCCAGAAAAGTAAAACTTGTATTAGGGTAACTGTTCATCAAGTAGTTGTAGAATAGATATTCATAGTGCTGTGACAAATGCATCTGGATTGGTTTTTATAGTATTTCCAGGATAGAACCTGTGGATTGTTTAAATTGTAAAACAGATTGGTTTTGATAAGACAGAGCACTGGGTTAGTCATTACATGAGAAACTGCAAGGAGAGAGATGTGGTGGATTTTCCTCATACAAGTGTGTGGAGAAGCTGGACAGATTCTTATTCGTCATAAAAGTTTGGTAAACTCTTCCGGACACAGTGCTTATTGAGAAACTGAGATTGGTTTGACATAGTTTTGGATAAGGGAAATAGATAAAGTCAGTGAAGCTCTTCAGTGGTGTTCTTGTAAGCCATTGTAAAATAGATAGCTATTTTTAGATTTGGTTAAAAGCTGGCTGAATTCGCTTTGTTCACAGGTCAAAGCTTTGTTTAAATTCCTGATTTTATTCTGCAACTGAATGAATTCTCAGTGTACACAGATCAATTGTTTTGTGTATGTATCTTTATTTTTTCCAAAATTCTCACTGTATGAACAGTTGAATTATGCCCTTTACTGATGTGTCTACCAAACTAATTCCTATGAGTATGAGCAGAATCGTTCTGTAAAATTCAAGCTGTTCTTTGTGGTATAACCTTTAGTTATTTATATATTGCAATTATAACTGTGCAGAATAAGACTTTTGCCACAAGTATAGCTAACCTCAAACATAATCATAAGAGTTTTGTAGTACATTCAAAATGTTTTCGGTTGAAAATAATCATTATTGTTTAAGTAGCTTGATTTGTTAGGATTGCACAAATCAGTTGGGAAAGGATCTTTGACACTAGTTGGATATTGGTGTTTCTCATGTCTCTTGAACTCCTCATGTAGAGTCTCTGCTAAGAGAACCCAAGTGGTGATTATTAGTAGAAGATTGGAGTCCAGATAAAGTTTTAAATTAGGTTATAATGAAAGAAACTTGTATCTTCAGCAACTCTGTTGTGAATTACTGCTATGGGTGAATTCAGAGATAAAACTTATTTTTCTCCAAAACTTGAAAATACTGAGTTTACTATATATTTTTGCAATAAAGTTGTGCTGTTGTATTCAAAGTCTGTAAAGAGTTGCCATTTTCTTTGTTATGCAGTGAAACCTTCCATGGAAAAACAGAGAAATGGAAAGGAAGTAATTACACAAGTAAAAAGTAGATTTTTTTTGGTTCATCCTTGCTTGGCTTATGTTAAATTTTAAGATTGAGCATTGCCTGAAAAAAATCCTGCTATTCCCTGCAAATCATTGTACTTAAACATAGTAAACTTCAAACTGGTTTTGGGGTGTTTTGGACAAAGAAGAACAGTGCCTTTTGGTGTTGCATACCATGGAACACTGAAGTGTATGGGCAGGCAAAATTGAGAGGTGCAAGTGGCAACAGTTTTATTCATGTGGTGTGTAGGAGAGATTTGCAAACCTGTGCAGCGCTGCGTCCTGAGAGGATTTCACAGTACAGGAATCCATGGAAGGATTGTATAAAGGTGTACTTCAATAAAGAGGCGGTTGCATTACACAGATGCTTCTGTAATTCATTAGCATAATTTTGTTTTGACAGATTACTAGGTGGTCCCAACTTTGGAAAAGTCATGTGATTTGTATATACTGTTTAAAATTAAGCCTCCTGTTAATAAAACTGTCTGTCTCTGGAGCTTCATGTTATGCATTTCAACAGTCTTTGGGAGTAATGTTTCAACAGCAGATCTTTGTTTCTTTTTTTTCCTGACAGTCTGAAAGTACTCTTCCTGATGTCAGAAAGACGTGTGATTAGGAGTCAAGTCAGTTTACTTTAAAATTTTGCTCTTTGTTTTTAAGCAACTTTTATTAAAGTTTCATACTATATTGGAGTTTTTTGGGTGCTTGTTTCTTCATGTTTCGCATTAGAATAAAATTACTGAAAAGGAAAACTTGGCTTTGTTGTTCACAGAATTGATTTAAGATATTAGTGTGTGTTGACTCACCAAAACTGGTGATAACTGCTTTTTCAAGTTCAAATGCATCACAACAATGCTTGCCTTGTTGTGAACTGTAATTAAACTACAGGTGTCTGGAATTAGATACACAGTTCTGTGTTACTGTCTTTTGATTTCAGTTCGTTATCCTCTTGGTAATGGATCCAAGGCTTCTAGTATTTGGTTTAGACACAGCATATGCTATGAAACATGCTTGTGTGCCTGTTCCCTTTGGACTTGCTAAAAGTGCAGGTTTGTTTTGGAAAGCTTTTTTCTGATTCTTGATTTTTCTGTATGGTGTAAAGATATTTCAATGCTTAGCTGAAAAAAAAGCAAAACCAGAAAGCCATGGGTGTTGGGAATGTTGACTTGGATGGAATGTTTGAATGGAGGATTTGGGGAGGGGTAGGGGCTCTTCATTTTGCCAAGCAGTTGATTCTCCTTTTAGCATAAATTAGTAAATATCCCCTCTTCCTTAAGAGTAGGCTCTTGGAAAAAAATAGGAAGTCATAGCATGCTTAGGTTTTCTGTATTTATGAGAAACAGTACATGAATTCAAACAGTTACAGTTGATCCTTTAAAACAGAGTTCATTATCAAGGATCAATGGAAACCGTTTACTGTAACAACATGGTTTCATGTTAGAAGTAGCCTTAAACTGAATGTTATGCTAAATTATGAGTAATACCCTTAGACTCTATGTCTAGAGTTCATAAAATTGCTTGCTTAGCACTTGTCCATATTCATGAACAGCCTTAAAAATAAGGGGTAGGATCTCTGAGGTCCCATCTCCAAAGTGGAAGGTATGAAACTGTTGTTGGATACACCGCCCCAAACTGATTGCTAGCAAGAGGTAGCAATATACAGAATCAGCTAATGGATGCTGCTCAAATCCCCAGGTGTTTTGACCTTGATGCCTTGAGTGTCAGGAATTACGTCCTTCTTAACCTCATTGGAACAATACAGTCGGTGACACTGATGTCCCAATTGCTCCAAATAATGTCAAGAAGATACTTGTGTTTATATAACTGGCTAAGTTGGTGTTTTTAGCAGTTCCTTATGTGTGTCTGAGTACTACTGCTGAAAAAAAAAGTGGTAAAATGTTACATTCGCAACATGATTTGTTTAATGTATGAGGTTTTTTTCCCGTTCTAAATAGAAATGAATGCAAGTAGTCAATGATAAAATTGTGACTTACAGGAAAGAACTTTAGTAGGGTGAAAGTGTGATTTAGTATTACCAAATTTCAAGCAGTTACCCATCAACGTCAGTCAGATTTTGTTGGCATTCTGTAATACCAGCATTAAAACCAGTTCTTTACTGATGAATTGTTGCTATGGTCTAAATCTAGATTTATGAGAGGTTTGAGGCATTGTAGGTTTAAAGAAACCTGAAGGATGCTTTGTTTTAAGTAGCATTCCTTTCATATGCTGTCATAGCATAGTAGTATTTCCTTGGGTGTCTATGCTCTCAAATTTGTGTTGAGTGGAGAGAAAGATCGATGCAAAAATTAAGACTGTAGTTGTGTACCAGATGACCTTGAACGTCTGCCTTTTAAAAAATGTGTGCTGCTCAGTTCCACATTGCTCATGCTGTCCCTAAAGTCATTGCCTATACTTGGTAAAATCAGCAGCTTGTTTTGCTGAGAGTATTCTGGAGTGCTGAAGACTGTAGACTCTACAAGAATTTCTAGGCACAGCAGTGTGCATTAAATGTAAATAATGGTTGTGGTTTCTTTATTTTGTTTCTCCTCAGTCTTCTGCTGTGGTGATTCTAAAGTTGCTGCTTCTTGTAGCAAGTGCTGTTGGCCCTCAGGGGGTTGTTCAGCAGCACTAAACTGTTGGCCTTCTGATCTGCAAAACTGAAACTACAATGTATTATGGACCATTTAAAACCTCTGGTTGGCCAATGGACCACTGTTTGAGAGCAGTTGGTTTAGGTTCATTATTCAGAAACATGGTTTAGACCCTGAAACAGAGGGTTGCAATTTCTGTTCAATATGGATTCTAGTGCAAGAGAACAACTAGTTGCTATATTTGCTAATTGGTTGGAAAATAGCAGTTTTGAAACTGGACATACTAGGAAACAATTACTTGGATTTTAGGGAAATATACAAATTAGTTTTATGTCAGTTTGCTGCTTTAGGTGTGCATATCTTTGAAAAGAAAATGAGATGCTAAATTCTGTTGCTGTAAGGTTTTTCATAAACTCTGCTTTGGCCTAGAGGCAGAGTTGCCAAATGCATTTGGTCGTCTTTGCTCTTTTCCAGGTTTGCTGATGCTCCTTGCTGCTCTGTGGCTGTATTTTTTTTTCACGGCTTTGGGAAAACTGAGCTAGAGTTTGTGTACAGAGGGAGCGGAAGGGAAGCTGTTTTATGCTTCAGCAGGAAGAGTAGCCTCAAAGTATTCTCTTCCTATCTGTTTTTGGCAGTGAGAATGCGATTGCGGTTCAGAGATTTGTTTTTTCCACAGTCTGGATTTTCCATGGAATGAAAACCTGTTGGTTGTACGCACACTGATTTGTGGCTGTGTACTGAAATGCACCTCTCTTTCCCTATCTCATGATCAGGTAGGTCTAACTACGGCTAGTTTTCTATACAGATAACATTTTTAGTAATTTTCTTGGAGCTTTGTTAATGTGTGAAATATTTGATGTTTGTGCAGGGAGTGTTTCCCACCCTCCTGACCTGGATGCTTTTCACTAAACACCAAATGGAGAAAAAACAGCCCTAAAAATTCCTTTTTGGTAGCTCCAGCCTGAACATGTGTGTCAGATGGTTTGGCTGTGACTCCTTTCACTTGCTGGTACTCACTTCTGTGCAGATTCCTTTATCATTCTGAGTTTGTGTATTCACAGCATGGCAGCTTCAGAGGAATTAGCCAGATGAGTTCTGAGTTTGTTACTTTTGCAGAGGCAAATCTTACTCCTTTGTGACTATCTTCCTTGTGTGTTCTCCTGTCTGCAGTCTGAAATTCAAAAAAAAAGTTGCTTCCCAAATACATTTAGGTAAGCTTTCAGAAACAGGAAATGTGTTTTCTTTTAGCATGAGTCTGAGTTCCACAAAATCAGTTTGTAACTCTGTATTTGCTATTCTCACACCAGCTTCACCGTTTTCGTCAACTTTTGAGTTCTTTCGCTATGAATCACTAGTGAATTAGACCTAGCTGATCATAGATCATAGCTAGGAAAGACTTTGGGGCCTGAAGTGGAGATTGCCCTTAGGGTGCACAGTACACAGGAGTGTTAATTTCCCTGTAAAGTTTAAAACCAAAAAGTAAGGATTTGTAAGGCTTGCACAGGTAAAATAGGAAGTAATCTTGCCTAAAACTGTCTTTGGCATAGCCTGGCCTTTTGAGCTGTCACTACTTCAGGAAGGCTGGTGACTCTTTGAACTCTGTGTTTTAGTTTACGATATTTTTAAACAAGGAATCTGTGGGATTGTATGGCTCTGATTCTGACCATCTGAAGGAAGGTGGAACTTCCAGCTAGCAATTTTAGAGTTTGGAACAAATTGTTTAATGTCAACTGTTTTCCATTGAATGTGAGTATGTGGATGTAGCACTGCTCTGTGTGACAGTAGAAAGCTTAGAAATGCTTTCTAGTCACTTAGGCAGATTTTCAGAGGAAAACAATAATATAGTAAAAACCTAAACTCTTTCAGGAATTCCTTTTAGATAATTTTGGTTGAGTGCCTTTTATGACGAAATTCATAGGATCTCTGTCAGTAAAATTTGAAGCCTCTGTGTAGCACCCATTTGTTAAGTGACCTTGCTGTAGTGGCATTTGCCAGAATGTGCTTCTCAATGAGCTTTTTATGAAACTTCTTTGTTTTCGGCAGTATAACCAAAGCATTGCTACTTGTTTTGACGGGAGGATGGATATGGATTGTGGAAAGCCCTTGCTTGTTTGAACAGGAAGCTCATCTCTGAAGTGGAAAAGATGGTTACCAATGCTTTTTCATTATGGGGCAAAAGTTTCTAATACAAGGGCAGAATTTATAAACCATGTGTGTCTGAGCAACACTAATGCAACCAGCTATAAAAGTGAAGAGGTTAATTAAAGTAACATTAGACACTGGCAGGTCACTGTCTGAATGTATGGGAAGCCCTGTTCCCTTAAGGAGAGGAGGCAGAGTTATTAAATACCACAAATTCATCTGCCTAGGGTTCCCCCATTACATTCCAGCACAGCATTGCTGCAGAGCGAGTTTTCTGTGTTGCAGGTGCAGTCTTATATGAAAATATAAGAGTGTTTTTAATAGCACTTAGAGCTCTCTTCAAATATGGACTTGAGTGCTTTTGGGAGGTAGGTGAGCAGGATGGTGATGATACAGTTAATTTATCTCCCAGTAAGTGGTATGCTAGTGGCAAAATGTTTTCATCCTCACTTTAAGGAACTTCAGCTTTATCATCGGAGATGGGGCCTTAGGGGGGAAATCAGAAGGTTGAGGCCAAACTGTCATGCTTTAGCTATAGTGAAAACAACCAAGTGCTGCCCTACTCTATTGAAGAGTTTATGTGGGTTCACAAACTTCAGCACTGAGTTTGTGTGAAAAGGAGCACAATAAACCAGTGACTAAATACTTGCATTCTTAAACTGATCTGAAATGTAAATTCATCTGTTATGATAAAATGTATAAGTAATTGATTTAAAAGAGCTGCTGTTAAACAGTTAAGTCTGAGCTCTGCAGAGTTTTATGTTTTCTTAGCTTGTAAATCAGAATAGTAGTGGATGATAAGTCTTTTTAAAATTTTTTAAAGACAGCTGTAGTTGTTATCACTTAAGTCAGTGTGTATATTTTAACTGGATCCATCTCTTAAAAAAGCCTTTCAAGTGTACGTGGAAAATTACATGTACAACACCATGACCTACTGCACTAATGTCCTGAATTTTTTGAAAGCCTTTTTTTGTCATCTGGACACATAGCCCTCCCTTTGGATAACTGACACTGTAGTTTTAAGACAATAACCCAAATGGCAGTTCTTCCTTGCAGCGCAAGCACTGTATCATGCTGCTACTTTGAATGAGTAGGCAGTTTTTGGCTACTTTAATGTCTCCAGGAACAGACGATGTTGTAGTCTTTTCTTCTGTGTGATAGCTTGTGTTACTTTTTGTATGAAATTTTGTCATTAGTTAGGTCTGTAAAAACAGCTTCAAGCAGAAACAACAGTTAAGTTTTCTGAAACCTAAAATGCCTAGTTTTAAACTAAATTATAAGTGAATGTACTGTGAATCCTAATTAATCTGCAGGTAATGTATCTTTGTGAAATACCAGCTATTTCAGTGCAGTGACTGGAATGAATATAACCATAGAGGATCACTTAATTTTGTTATTATGGAAGGTGAGAGGAATCCCAGTAACTGTTCTGTGCCAGCCATGGTGTGGCAGTGTAGTATATCTTTGTCTTGTTTAGGTTTGAAGTAGTAGTTTATGTAGGAAGAACCTGTTTTTTGAATTTTCTTGGGCAGCTACAGATACTGTTTTAATCTTTTTTTGCTTTCCAAATCCCCCTGCCTACTGCATTAGGTTCACATAAGAGCTCTGAATCTGTGATGGACAAATGACTCTGTTGCTGAGTCAGTCTGATGTTTGTCCTGACTGCTGCCTGATTGAGTCAGGTAGTGCTCTGCAGTTTGTTTGCAGGTTCCACCTATTGGTGGTAACTTCAAGTCTCTCTACTTAGAGTGAATGTAATGTATTTAATTCTCTTGTAGCTGTTAAATTTACTCTAGGTTTTTCATCAGAGAGGTTTTTGCTTGGAGAATTCTGTCTGCCTCAGTTCAGTCATGTTTCTTAAAAGTTTATTCAAACTATTCATTTCCCTTTGAGAAAAGGAGGGTCCCTGGTGGGAGTTGTAGGGGTTTTCAGGTGCTTGGCATGCAGAGACGTGTTTTCTCAAGGGTGTGGAACAACTTTTTAGCAAATTCAAACCATTGACAACAGACTTTTTCAGGATATAAACTGAAAACTATTACAGTGTGTATACTGTGGATAGCAGACATGGAAGAGGACTTGAGGAAATAGCTGTCTGCCTGCATTTGTGTAATCTCTTTGCCCTTAATGCAGGAAGATTGTGTGATCATCTTGGCCCACTTGTCTCACACAAATGGAGTGTCTTGAACCCACTGTTGTAATAGGTTTGTGCTTTTATGAAAGTGCACTTGCAAGAGAAGTTGGATCTGGAACCGAACAGAAAGGGAACATGAGATCTGTTTGGTGTTTGTGGCCTTTAAATTGTTCTGTTATTAGTCTGGGTGGGTGAGAGAAAAAACAACTTTTAAAATCCCTTGCCATATCCTTCCCTTTATTCTACTTCCTTGATGTCAGGCTTTTGTGGTGGTGGGATATTTTAGGTTCTTTTGTTTTGAAGTGTCATTATTTTGCAACAGATTAGGGTGGAGAAGTTAATATGTTCATACTATAGGTGGTAATAATTAGTGACAGAAAAGTAGTATCAGAGTGAATCTCTGTCTTAAAAGAAAGCTTAGCAGTCAAAAGCATAATAGAGTGTTGGCAATTAGGCTGAACTTGCAATGAGTAAGTCAAATTAATTTCCTGGGAGTACTGCAGAACTAAGTTAAGGTTTGGGATTTTTTCCAGATCATATTTTGTGAGCTAGATTCAATATTAAAGTCCATAAAGAAAAAAACCTGACTCACATAATATGAAGGAGTAACGTGGTTCTTAAAGTATGAGAAACTGAAAGGTCACTTCTGCTTTATGCCCTTACTAATGTTTTAGGCAAGAGTTGCCACTGTGCCATAATAACTGCAGGGCGACTGATAATAGTGTAAAGAATTCCTCTGTAGTATTTCAGTCTTTTCTGACTGAAATGACATCTGGTGATGATTCAACAAGCACAATAAAAAGAAGGTATGTCAAGCTTTTCATTGATTAAGTGGCTGCTGGTCAATGTAGCCACCAAAGCTCTTCATGTGAATTTGATAAAATAGCAAAGATCAGTAAAATGTATTGCTGGCATACTTGTATTTAAAGTCTTACTTTGAACTCATTCTCTTCACACAGTACGGACTAGTCCAGATAGATGGACTTACTGAGTTTCTACCTTGAAGTCACCATGCCTAGTTTTGGAGGAGTGGGTAAAATGATACTGATGTAGTATAACTACAGGATAGTAGTACTATAATTTAGATTTCCAGAGCTTGGGAAGGGTAGAGGTTGTGAAGGGGAAAGTAGAATGAATGCTGAGGAATTGCTTCAAAAATCATGGGTGAATGTAAGTAAGGTGTGATGTGTGGAGGTTCTTGCTGGTGAAAATGCAGTAGTAATTGAAGAACCAAAGAAGAGGAATATGGTGTAGTCTTTGATCTCAGCTTAAGGAGTTTGGATGGAAAAATGGAAGACTGAGTGATAGACATCTGGATTTACCTGGGGAAGAGCAAGACCTTACTGAAGAAAGGCGGAGATTTGTAATGTAAAATACATGTTTGGGGTTGTTACAAAGGTCTGTGTGGTTGAGATGTTAAGTATGTTTTTCAATTAAGTTGTTCTTCAGGTTTCAGTAAAAAATACTTGGGAATCATGGTGAGGGGAAAGAAAAAGCAACTGAATTAATATGAAAGGAATGGGAAAAAAAATCTTACTTGGTGGGAGGAGTCTGTGAACACTTCAAGGATTGCACTTACTATTGTAGCATAAGTCCAGTGACTGACTCCAAAGCCCCAGCCTATGTTAAGTTCAGGGAAATGGGTTTTCATATTCTGCTATTAAATATTGTTAAGAACTTTGAAATATATTTTCTTTGCATGAAGAGTTTGGTTTAGTAATAGGTTTTGCTTAAGTCCTGGTGTAAATTTGAAACTTCTTGTAATTTGATGTTCCAAACTAATATTTGAAATAGTTACAGTTTTGACCTATCAGTTTCTTACTTCTCGGCAATGTGGAGAATATATCTATAGTGAAGGCATACATCAGCATTTCTTTGAGTTTATTGGTCATGATTAAGGGCTGTATTGGTGGTGTACAAGCTAAGAGTGAATGTTGTACAGGTAGAAAAGTGAATTTGTAGTGCTTTTTCCCCAGAGTTGGGACTCTAGCTCTTGGGTAGGGGGAAGCTGCAGTAAAGAAGATGAATTGATTGAAATTCTTTCAATTCTTATATTTCATTTTTTACTGAAAATTACCAAAACTACCATCCCATTTGTGTTTGTTGTGCAATGTTTCAGGTTTTTTGTTTGTTTGTTGGTTGTTTGGGGTTTTTTTAAAATATTGTAAGCTTGTTTTTTTTGTTGTTATAAGTGGGAGCTTCATCTCCTCAGTTTCCAGCTGACTTTGGACACACCACCCCTCCCAGCCCCCCATTTTTGTGGTGATACTGGAGCTTCAGGGTTCTTGAGACAACTCAGTGAATAGAAAGAACCATGTTGTACCTTCCTGCATGTTTAGCAGGCCCATAGGTGTGCAGTGGTCAATAAAGTGTTTGATGAAGCCTGCAGTCCAGTTCTGAGCTCAGAAGCTGGGCTGGGGGTCTTACTCTTGGTCATGGCTCAGAGTTTCAGCATCAGCACAGACTCTACTTCACCCTGGAGGAAACATGTCTGTCTTCCCTGGGAGCTCTTACCCCTGGAATTAAGGCTGGCGGATGAACCATGGGCACTCTTTATCAGGACTGAATCAAGTTGACAGCCATTTGTTTAGAAAGTTGTTCTTCGTAGTACTCACCCACTCTCTTTCTTTTATAACAGTTAGGAGATGCCCTTTGTTTCAGGTTATATGTGAAATTTGTAATAACAGTTAATTAACCCCTTGTATGTATGGTGACAGCTTGGAACACGGGGTGGAGAATAGTGATTTATTCCCTGCCTATAGCAATAGTGATCTTAACGCGCTTGCATCCCCACTGCAAATCACCAGAAATAATGAAATTATAGAAAAAATTGCAACCATTTATATTTTCTGCAGAACATCTAGGGCTGTGGGATGAGGCTCTGTAGCTCATGGAAGAGCTGGAGTGCTGGAAAAGGCCGTTATTGACTAATAATTTGTGCACTGCAGTCCTTCTCATTAGACTCCCTTTAACTTAGTTTAAAATAAAGATGCATTTTAGTGCACCTGGTGTTACAAGCCTAGCTATATAATTTCTTTTAGAGCCTTATGGTGTTTAGGCAAGAAGGAGCAGATTATAACTTCTACTCTGATAACACATTCAGAAAGTGATCTTGACCTCAGCACTAGGATCACCTTCATAATATCAAAACCTAGAATGTAACAGGCTGCCCCCTCAAAACTGAACTAATAATAAGAGCATTGCTTCTGCTGGTCTGCATATTTTGGGATCACAGCAGAAAAAGAGAGAAGGAGCTTTGAAGAAAGTTGGGTGATAACTGGAAGATGTGGGATTAAACTAAGCAAGAGAAAAGGGGGAGGGGACAGGTTTTTGATAAGTGCAAGATTATTTAATGGGGATACTCTGTTACATGTGTTGGGTTAATTTCTTGAGTTGTTGGATAGCAAAAGGCCAAGATTATGAAAATTGCAGTAGGGACATCCTGCTGGCATGGTTGCTGACATTTGTGCTGGGTTTGTAAGCAGAATATAAGGCAGGAGTTATGGCTAGTACAGAGTAAATTCTTTGAAATCAGCTGTCCTGGAGCATATGCATTAAAACCTCAAGTCTGAGTTAAACAAGGTGTTAAATTAATGTGTAAAATTCGGTGTACTGAATTAAACCCGCTGAAATAAAGCTGGTTGGGTGTTTTGTCCAGTATTTAATGAGAACTTATTAGTGTGGTTAAATACAAAAAATCTGCAGGTTTTCTTTGACTGAGTTCTTGCTTATATTTCATTTTTTGCGGAGCTGCAAAGCCAGGCTGACCCACAAGGCTGTATTCAGTGATAGTGCTACCATTTTCTCTCAAAAAGGTACAACCTCCTGGCACTGCTAAAAACACTGCTGATGATGCTTGATGCCATGAAGTTGCTAGATTTTTCTTGTCCTCTAGGTAACTGTGGGTTCTGTGAGCTCATGCCATGCTGGGATGATCACAATGCCCCTCTCGCCCAGTGCTCGCTGTCTTTACCTCATCGTCCCAGCCTGAAGAGGAGCCTCTGGCCTTCAGGCATACTGAGGGATGGAATTGTATAAAGCAAAGTATGTAATTCAATAATTCCCACCTTGGAGTGTCCAGCACTTGATCCTTGGTTCACTAAATGGTGGCACTCATACAGGAGGGATAAGTAAAGAGGAGTTTGTTTATGCTTCAGGCACCCATTTTGGGGAAATGCAACACCTTCCAAAGCCCTGAACTGGGACAGTTAAAGCCTTCAATTACTCTGGGTTTGGAGTTTTCTTCAACCATAAGTGTACTTCTTCTTCACTTAAAATTGACTTGCTTTAAGCTTTGGTTAAGCTCAATCACTAGAGGAATATTAAATTTAATATTATGGACTTGTCAATGTGTTGATTTTCTTTATGTTGGAAAGTGTTCTTTTCTGTGGGGACGGAAGTTGCTTTTTCTGTAGAAATGTGAAAAAGATTGGAAGTTCTGAAATGCTTATATGAAACTCCAGAAAGTAGCAGGTAGTTGCTTATTCTTCTGAGTGTGTAGCATAGATGTCGTATGTATTTTCCTAGAAAGCAGCTTTTTATTTTGTATCTTGGTTTGATTGTTTAGGACCAACTTCTTTACTGCTGTGCTTCATTTCAGTGTAGAAGAGCTCTATTGAAAAGCTGAGATTTATCTTTCCATATGTGTTGTACAGCTATTGGAGTTTAGGATCATCTTTACAGGGAAAAGCTAGTATTCTGGTATGCATAGTAAAAATGATTTTGACTTTTTAAACTGGACCTCAGTTTGGTTGTCTGAGCACTTCTTAAAGTGTACCTAGTATGGAGCCATTCTGTGTTTTACTTGAACAAGTGGGATTGACATCTGATTACGCAGTGAAAGACTTCTCTGCAGTATGTGCTTGGGATCTTGCAGATTTCTATGGATAGCATTTTGCTCTAGTGTTAATAGGAATTAACACTAGAGCAAATAGGTAGGAATAACATGGGTGATGTATTTTTTTCCTTCAAAATGTGATGTTATATCATGTGCAATTCTAAATAAGAGCAAAAAATAGAGGTATCTGATGGATCTTAAGCTGTATGTTGGAAACTCTTCCCTTGAGGGAATGTATGGAATTTGGCTCAAGATGAAACTTCACAGGTGATGCCTCTCACCAGTAAGATTCCCAGGTTGTGGGTGCAGTGGATCAGATGTTTATGGCTATTGTCCATATAATCGTTGATCGTGGGGGTGTAGCACAACCTCAGCTGTATTTTACAAGCTATTTCAAGCAACACTACTTACCTGGTGGCTTGCTTATGTTGCCTTTTCATTTGAAACCACTATAATGGGATGTACCCAGTAGCTCTGTTTTCTGTATTTTAAAGAGAGTTTGAATTTATTACTGCTTTTGAAGTTAATTTTCACTTGGTAATCTGAATTTCTGTGGCTAGATTAGTTTTGAAACTTCCAGACCATGCTGTACTTTATTGTACTAGTAGTGGCAGTTGGAGGTTGTTAAAGTGTGATTATTGCAAGCTGATCAGGATCAATGTATAATAAATTCTTTATAAATGAAATTATGTGATAACATTGTGGAAAGTAGTTTGCTTTAGCTGTTGGTTTTGCTTTGGAAATATCTACTGTCTTCTGTAAACCAGAAGGTCCAAATAGTAGACACCAATATTGAATTATCAGTGGTAGTTGTGGGGGGGGAAACAGGAAGACAGCATTTTAAAATTTCTGAAACTGTTGGAAAAATTTGTGTTGCAACAAACGTAAATAATATTCTGTCATTATAAATACTGTCACAAGTCTAAAAACTAAGTTTATTTTGTGTGTCTGAATGGATACAAATAAGTATGCTCTATGAAAACTCAGTGAAACAACATGAAATGTGGCTTTGAAGTGTTGATTCCAGTCTGCAAGCTGAATACAGCTGGTGTTCTTGAATGCAGGCTGAGGAAAAAAAAGAATGCCGTTAATAAAAATAATAAAACCCCAAGTTTTTTAATGTGATTGCAGCAAACTGTATGCTTAGCCTGAGATCAGAGCCTTCATGCACTGTTTGAGCTTAGGAACCACTAGAAGATTGTTCTCTGATCATGTGTCTATTGCACAGCACTGGTAAGTGGTGAAGTGTTACTGCTCTGACAGTGTCAGCACTGGGTGATGCTGTAGTGCCTACCCCTTGCAGTGAGCTGGTATGTGCCAGCTGGGCAGCTTGGAGTAATGAAATGCCATGATTATGTTGCAGCCTTGTGTCAAAGTGCAAATCAGAGAAAGCATCATAGACTCCTGCTGAAAAAGGAAGAGGTTTGGGAGTTGTGTTAGGTGTGGTGTGGTTCTATGTCCAAGCTCTAATTGCTGGCATTTTGAAAACTTTTGGAATTGTCACTTCTCTCGGAGGAAGGGAACTGGACTCTTTGGAGAGAAGTAGAGATGAAAGTCAGCTGTATATTTCACATAAACGATTCACTTTTTTATAGAAAGAGAGATGCAATCACTACAGTTTACTGTGAGAAATGAAAGTATACTCCAGAAATCTTACTTTATGGAGGAAAAGAAAAAAATTGAACCAATATTATCATAATGAAATCCTGTTAAAAAATCAAGTTGGAGTTAGTTTTTCTAATTGGTGAGGAACTTCACTATTTTTTCTTCCCATTCAGGTGGTTTTTTTTTTTAATATGTGTGTGTTTGGGGATGAAAATATGTTAAACTTTTGATCTTTCTAAGCTTTTCAAATGCAGGCAGAGTTCCAGAGATTTGTGCTGCTCCAATAACTGCCTGAGCAGGGTAACTGGGCAAAGTTGCTTACCTGGGGGCTAAGCAGTTCTTCAGGCTTGGCTGAAATGGATGCTGTGTCAACTACTTGTTGCTCTTGCTGCTGGGATGTCTATGACCAGGATTTTCTTCTGCTGCTATTCAAGGAATGGACTGATACTGGAGAACACCATGCAGTGTGTTTGGGTAGCCATGAAGTAAAAAGAAGGTTGTGTGGGGTCTTTGAGGACATTCATAGGCAGTAATCTATAAATAATTGCTGGCTGAGGTTCAAACTGGTGTTTTCAGGTTAATTTTTAAAAAAATCTGAATCTGTTAAGGAGCTCTCCCTCTTCTTTTCATAAGGATTCAGTCTGTAGTTGTTAAACCTGTTAAACCTCACACAACCCCTGAGTTGGTGAGGAAGGGCGTACAGCCAGTTAGGACAGTTCCTGCTCAGCCACTCCAAACAGCCGGCCTGCTTGTGCTCTGTTGTGTTTTGGTGGTTATGTGCATCAGTGAGTGCCCTGTGATCTCCTGATGGAGCACGAGGATATAGCAGGAAAGGAACCCTTGTAGTTTGTAATGTCCCCAGTAGTCCAGAGGAATATCTGGGCTGTATTTCAGGGGAAATCCTATGCCATTCCTAAATTTAAAACAGTTAGATGAGAGCCTTCTAGGTATTAGGATACTGGAAATCAAATCATTGAAACAGAGGAGTATTTTCATAATTTCATTGCTGCTGATCTGGAGAAGAGATTCAGATAGCACCTGAGATGATTGGGTTTGAGGACTTGTGTCCCTTCACCTTCTGGCTTCATTGTGTGGTTTAACAGTTGCTATCTCATATTCTTCCTTTTTGATGTCTTTGTGATGTGGAATAAATATGTATGGGCTTGTTCTGTGTGCAGCTTAAGATCTGCAGTAGTGGTTTCCTCCCAGAAAGGAACCACTGCTGACCAGGGGTGGTAAAGCTTATGAGGAGCTGTTTCTTTGAGGTTAACTTTACTCCTGATGCTCTGAGCTCCAGTGGCAAGGAAAGGTGCCTCCTGTTAGTACAGAACTCTGTTGCAGGAGAGAAAAACAGAGGCAAAATGTTGGCAAAGGAGCCCAGACTGGATGTCCTAATCTTGTTGTCAAATAGTGGGTGTCAAACAGATTTTTGCTGTTGTCTGTTTGCAGAGATGTGAGTCTGTGTGAGATGAAAGCTGGTTTGGTGGAATGATATGGGTAGGTAAGGAAAAACTTGATACCTTGACTTGAGATTTTAGGAGAAATGTATTCATTAAAGTCAGTGGTTTCTTTGTGAATCTTACTGGAGTTTGAGGAGACTAAGTGGAAAATGGGTGGCTCCTGCCAGTAGTTTGAACAGCTGACCACCAGACTACTTCAAACAAGTTTTTTAAAATACGCTGGTGTTAAACCAAGTGATTATGATGACCTTAGTTGAAAGCTGCACTATGATTGTCTTTGCCTAAAGCTTTGCTAATTTTTACTGAGTGCTGGTTTTGTCCTGCCACCATCACTGGACCACCTGAGTGCCATACACTGGCGTATTAAGTGACTTTGTTAATATTTGTCCAGGAAAGATTGCCAACTGGGATATCCAAGGGATTAAATGTTGTACAATAAAAGCTCGTCTCTTTGAGTTAAATATATTCATCCTGCAAGTTTGAGGAAGCCATGGAGTACTTGGGTACTAAAAAGCTAGTATTTCCTTATTTTCCAGACTCAGAAGAACCTTCTCTGAAATACTCCCATTTAAAGCTCTAGTCCTCAAACTGTCCCGTCTCTGTAATATTTTGATGCTTGAAGGTTTATCTTCTAATTTAGTTTTGAGAATTATAGCTGTTCCTCGAATAGAAGCGTCTGCAGTTTAATGTGTAATAAAATTTAGTTATCCTGTTTGCGGGATGATGTTACGGTGTTTTGGAAGCCAGCACCCTAAAGCACGGGGGCTCCGTGGCTCCCGTGGGTGAGCGGGGGGGTGCTTTGGCAGTGCTTTCACCGCGTGGGGTGACTCTTCGGCGCGGGGCGGTGGCTGCGGCGCCGGCGGGACGGAGATCCCTGTGCCGGGCTGTGAGCGGCCGTCCCAGGGAGGGGACATCAGGCCTGGCCCTTTGTAGAAACCTGAGGCAGGCCAGCAGCGCGCACCGAGGCAGAGGGAAGGGCTCCGGCGGTGGGTGTGGGAGGAGCGGGGAGTGCCCGGTAGAAATAGGTTGAGCTCAAGAGCTGAGGGACGGCGGCGGGGCGAGGGGGGCCGCAGTTGGCGCTCAGCTGTGCGGAGGTACCGTACTCCTCCGTACCCACCTCGCCCGGAGCGGGAGGGGCCGCGGAGCGCCGGTATCCGCGGCCCCGCCCCGCCCGCCTCCGCTCCGCCCGCCTCCGCTCCGCCCGCCTCCGCTCCGCCCGCCTCCGCTCCGCCCGCCTCCGCTCCGCCGTACCGGGGCCGCGCGGGGTCCGGGCCGGGCCGTCTGACGCTGTGCTCTGCCCGCAGATGGCCGCGTCCGTGTCCCGGGTGAAGCTGTCCGTGTCCTGCCGGAGCCTCCTCGACAGGGACCTGGGCTCCAGGTCGGACCCTCTCTGCGTCCTGCTGCAGGACAAGTGTGGTGGCCGGTGGGCTGAGGTAAGAGCGGCCGGTGGCCGTGCGCTGCCGGTGGGTGTAAACACGCCGAGTCTTCCTCTTTCCATCCCGTAGATTTTCCTGGCAGGTGCATGACACTTAATTCAGGTTTAATTGGTGAGCAGTCGCATTGCCCACGCTCAAACCTTCAGTGGTTTCCTTTAATTGCTGACTTGTTTGCTCAGAGTTGCATCAGGAGGCTCAGACGTGTAATGGTATGACTTGCCCTAAAGCACACACTTCAGAATACATTGTTTCAGCAGTCTTTCCCCCCTAGTTTCCAGAATTTTCCTATACTATACTGTTTTTCAATGCCATTTCCTTTCTCGGTGAGCCATTGGTCAGCCCGGTTTGTCACTGAACACGAGGCATAGTCCAGGGTGTGTAACCTTGCTGGTGCCTGTGTTCACGTGGTTCAGGTAAAAAGCTGTGTGGGAGAATATGGTCTTCTTACTCATTGTCAGCAGCTTTGCTCCTGTGTTTGTGCAGCTAGATTGCATGGAAAAGATCAAGAAAGACCCTGAATTCTGCAAGAAACTGGTTGTGGACTACTACTTTGAGAAAGTGCAGCTGAAATTCAGCATGTATGATATTGATAGCAAGTCCTTTGATTTAAACGATGAACTACCTGTGAGGGATTGAGTGCACTGGGACAGGTATGTGTAGACGTCTTAAGTGATGTAGAAAATAGCAGCGAGAGTTGGCTTTATGAAGTGAGAATCTGCTTTGTCTAAGGCTTCAACATATTCAAATTTGAAAACACTGTTAAACATCTTCATTTGTGTTACTACCATTGAACGCGGTTTAAAAAATCATTACGTTGATCACAAAGCAAATACACACATTTTGTAATTAATTGCTTAACTTAGGAGGCACTTTTAGCTTTAAAGGTAGTCTGGGAATAAGGAGGCATGGTACTTGGAGGGCTCTCATGGAGTTTTCTTTGCACAAAGTGACCATCAGGTGGTAAATCGGAGGAAATAAGGCTACTTGACATTCTATGTTAATTTCCAGAGAAGGGGTTTATATAGTTAGGTAGGAGAAGAAAAGTGGGGTTCATATTATTAAAGAAAGACTCAATAAATTAAATAGTATTTTAAGTTTTAGTAGCTTTTTGGCTGCTTGGACATTGCTTAGACACAATGCCTCTTGTGTCTAAGAGGTAACAAAAATAGGAAGCTAAAGTTAAGTTTGGAGACGTGTTTGTGGGCACTGTTTCCAGTATAGTGAGAGAAGATTATTTTCAGACTGTTCAGGGGCACAAACTGATGGCTGTCACTGTTGAAAACACATTTAAATATTTTTAGAACTTTTATGGAGTTTGATAACTTTGCACCTGAAGAGTAATTTGTCTAACATGGTATTTTTATTATCTGTCTTCTAATCTTAGGTTGTCTCCAGCTCAGTGTTCACCCAACCACTGGAATTGAAGCAGAGAAAGCCAGAAGGAGAGGGCACTATTACAGTAGATAAGGTTTTTGTTTGAAAAAACTCTCCGAGTATGTTGCCTGGGATAAAGTGGCTTTTCTGGTTTCCTGTCAATATATATTCAAATGCTACATGTATACAGGAGAGAGATATTTAAATGAAACTACAGTTTCTTTTATGGACAAAATATAAGCAAAACTGTGATTTCTTGTTTACATTTCCCCGCCACCCCCAAATTTCCATGGCACAGATTCCCACAGAGCAGATTAAGGATACCAGGGTTGTATACTTGGAAATTGAAGCCCAAAACTTGGACAAGAAGGTATTGATTTTTAAAAAAATTATATTGCATGCTTCTCTAATAGTTACATTTTGTGGCTTTTGGCAAGGAATGTCTGTGTTTGCAGACATTCAGCTAAGCCTGTAATCCATGTGTGAGCAAAGGCTCTCTGTTTCTTGTGTTATTTACAGTGGAGTAAATTTGAGATACAATTGCATGTCGAAGTCCACAATGTCAAACTAGAAACTCAACTGCCAAGTTTTGGTTTTGAGGTATCATTTTGGCTTTGGAACATTCTGTATATGAATACAAATCAGTTACATAATTGTCTCCAGTGAACTGATATTTCTGTATTTTTGTTAAAGAAGAAAAGGTGGAAATTTAGGTGTTCTCAATGTTATTTGAAGCCAAAGACCAATACAGGGATTTAGTGATCTAACTCTCAGTTAGCAAAATGATGTGGTATATAGGGACAAAAGTGGTTTGAGGAGGAGGTCTTGAAATTGGAGCTGATAAATGCTGATGACTTACAGAGTGCAGCAGTTTTAGAAAGGAAAATAAAAGTGAGGAAAGAAGATGAATGTGTAGTCTGACTTTGTTCTTTGTTTGAAGTATTGTCTACTAATTAGTTAATTCTTTACTCATTTTGGTAAAATATAGAGGAGGCTGATTACTTCTGGCTTTTTGTTTACAGGATTTCTTAGGTAAATTGGATCCATTTCTGAAGTTTTACAAGCAGAGCGATGCTGGAACATGGCAACTTGTGTACAGATCAGAGGTAGAATTTCCACACAATGTTTTCCTTGAGCTGATCAGGCAGCTTACTCTTACTAAAAGTGAGAGTCCCACTCCTGGTCACGCTTTGCATCAGTTTTGCAGAGAAAGTATCCTATAAAAAGATATTCTGCTCACTCTGGCTGCAGCAAATTGTTTATTTGCTGCCTGGTGACTGGATGGACCTACCTGAGTGGGGAGTCAGACCATAGACAGCAAGTGAGAAGTGAGTCTCTGTTCCTTTTCAATGGTGTTGAGCTTGGCTGTAAAATGTAACTTTACCAAGAGCATAAAACCTTTATTTCTTACAGAATTGTTGCTTGGCCATTGATACATGCCAGAGTGGAACTGGCTGAGGCTGCTCTTAACTTGCCACGAAGAGCCCTCGTTCCTAGTGAGTTGCATGCTGTATTCCTCATGTGACATTGCGCTGTCATTTTTTTAAGGTTATCAAGAACAACTTAAATCAATGCTGCAGGAAGTTCAGTGTTCCCTTGTAAACTTTCTATGGTGGTGATTTTAATAAACCTATCAAGGTACAGCTTTTAGAGATTATCTTTGTTGTTCCAAGTCATTCATTCTCTGTTGATGCTAACTGTGAGTTATCAGGTTGTCTAGCCATATTTAAGTTATTAGATCGCCTTCCTAGAATTGTAGTGTGGCAGATAAGTGATTATATGTCTGTTTTAAAAATTATGAGTTGTCAAATTGAGAAGTCAGGAAATGCAGAAGTGACACAATTTCCAATAATTAGTCATAAGAAAAATTGTAACTGAGAAAAATTTTACTGTAATGGTCAGGGTTTCAAGTGGAGCTCTGGTTGTGGTATCTTGTTTGGTTGGGTGGTTGGTTGTTTTGATTTTTTTCACTGTGGCTTTCTAGCACTGTTTCTAAGTCAATTGCGAAATTTGCAGATGTTGGACAAACTTGAGCGCCTTAGGATACTAACACAGGACTTGGAGGTATCTGTCAGATTTATCCATTCATGAGATTGGAAGCTTTTCCCAACTCTTTTTCTATCTGTTTCAAGTAGAAATTCAGTTTTGAGTCAGAATTGCATTCCCCTGTGGGTCTTGTATATGATAACTAATTCTCTGTAGCCCTGGCTTGAGGAGGTGTAGCAGAACCATTCCATCTTTCAATATGTTTCTACAAAAGAAAATCTGATAGCAACATAATAAGTTAGTTTTTTTCTAAGCAATGCATTGATAATTTAAAGGCATTTAAATCCATAGATAGTTCTGTGTGAGTATGATTTCTCTCTACTTTTCTAACACCTAAATGCTTTACATTTGCAGAATTTTACTGCTTCATCCTCCTTCCCTCTGAAGAAATCTCATGCTGAAAGCTTGATATGGAAGATTTAATGAAAAACATGCATGCTAATGTTGTTCTTTGTGCAGTATGGCCGTTCCTAAGAATTATTGAGATTATTAACTTGGAAATAGGTGTTCAGGTGTTGTCTTGGTTTAAAAGACAGGTGTCTGACAAGGAAGGTGGGAACCTTCCTGGGATGGAAGATATGACCTCCTTCCCTCCAAATTATTATAACTTTAAAATTATGGGGCTTTCAGGCGAAGATATGGGAAAAGGAAAAGCAGTTCTTTACGTGTGTGTGTGTGTGTGTGTGTGTGTGTGTGTGTGTGTGTGTGTGTAACAAGACAAACAAACAACAGCAGCAGCAACAACAACAGCAGACCCAGAGACCAAATCCCAGCCTTCTCCCAGCTGCAGGCACCTTCCCCTGCAGTTCCTGTGCAGTTCTGGGCACAGCCGGCAGGGCCGCTGGTGGCTCCTGCCTGGGCAGGGCGAGTGCGATGATTCCGCCGTGGCTGCAGGGGGCGCTGTGGCGTGAGCTCGGCCACCTATCTACCATGGTAATGGTGACTCAGTCGTCGGGACAGAGAGAAAAAGGGGCTTCCTTGTCATGGGAAGCAGCCAGTCCTAGTGGGTGTTGCACCCACTCTGGGTGGCAAGCTGGACTGTAGCAGGAACCTCAGAACAGCAGAGGCAAGTGGACCTCAGGTGGCAGACAGTGTAGCAAAAAACCCAAAGCTGTGGCAGGAGCAATGGGGCTGACCCAGGGTGTCAGGTAGCAAAACCCCTGAATCAGCAGCAGAAAACAGCCAGGCTGGGCAGTGGCAGCCAGGGTCCCACAAGCAGCAGCGAGGTGCTCCCTCCAGAGAGGGAGAGGGGGCCCTGGGTTTCCCCTAAGGCACCCAAGCAGTTGATGAGGGTCTCTCCCAGTGAGGTCAGGTGTTGAAAAGGTCCCAATTCAAAGGCTTCTCTTACGAACAGAGGCTCACCCACAGTAAGGAGAAGCAGCGAAGGACAAAATTCTGTAGTGGTGAATCCTCTGGGCAGCAGCAGTCCAGCACCAAAACCACGATCATCTGACCTCTGATCCCAAGAGGGAGAGTTCGAGAGAGGGCTGAGCCTAGGCCCTGACCCCTAGCTAAGTCTTGGGATCTCTGCACTTTGCAAGGAAAAATCCCCCTCAGCTACCAAGCTCACTCCCCAGCTAAGAGACTGCAGCCAACTACACCCCTTGCCCCCTCCTCCCCATCCTGGCCACATCTTTTGTCTCTCCTAAGTATTGTCATTATCACCTCTTAGGCAACAAATGGGAGAAAAATTCCCTGAGAGAAAACAAAAAAGGAAAAATCCTAACCTCCAACAGCTGTGCTGGGCTTGTTGCTAGTTGGCAGCGTTTTAAGTGGTGTTTGTGAGCTCTTACTGGTGGGGAATCAACAGTCATCTTGGTTCAAAAATGTGCAGCAAGCGTGTAGAGGAGGTGGCTAAGAGGTGTATATTGTCATTTGTTAGAACTGACATGACATGGTTTATGCATGCTGTTTTGTGGGGCTATATTTACTATGGCAAAAAAAAATCGTGTTGTTACTTTGTTTTGTTATCTAGAAACTTTCTGTGCTTTGGAATCCACTTCAGAGTGACCTGCTTCTTCAAAAGGATAGCTTTTTGCTGTTAGTTCATTTAAGCTAAAATTCTTGTATGGGCAAATAATCGGTGAAGTTTCCCAGTGCAGCTGTGAAAAAGGATTAAACTGTTCTTGTCCTTAGCAGGCTGGGGAAGTTAATCAGGGGAGTCTAGACTGACAGGCAGGAATTCCACTAACAATGCTAAAGTATATAACATTGCACTACTGTTTTATTTTTCATTTGGAATTTGTTCCTTGAAACCTTTTGTTTGAGGCTTCCAAAAATTTACCTAGGAGCAATTATTCATGAAATACTAGTAGTCAGTGAAGGGAGAACTTGAACTTTCAGCACAGCAGAAACAGCCATTTTGGTGTATCCCCGAAACAACACCTTTGCCAGCTGTGTATGAGGATTACATTCTGAATATGTGTGAACATAAATCTTTTGATCAAATGCTACCTAGTAATATGATAATTCTTTCTTCATTGTGATGCAGAGTGATGTTCTCCTTGTTCTGTGTTAAGAACAGCTCATATTTGTGACATAGCCTAATCTTTGTGACAGTTTTGTGAAAAATAAGTGAAAGCAGTGGCTCACCCCCTAGTTACTTAAATGGAAATAGCAAATGTAGCAAATGGAAGTAGCAAAAGAGAAATTATTGGCTGTTGGTATTCACAGGTTTCATGGCATATACACAAAGGCAAAATAATTTTCTGTGGATTTTGAAAGTCCCTCCTGTAGATGAAAGGGGCCTTTTCCTTGTTGACTGTGTTCCACAGCATGTAATGAGTATTGGACAGTTCATTTGCAAAGACATAATCAATAAATAACTCTATACAGTGTCCTGCAGTATTGGAGGGTTTTGTCTGCAGGAACACCACTCTCTGGATGCCTGCAGTGAATCTCGGCCAGTCCTAGAAAAAAACCTTGTAAAAAGACATTTGTTTTAAGCCATTCCATGTTGGGAACTGTTATAAATGGTCAGAGGCCAATTCAAAATAAAATAACAAAATTTATTTAACACAATTTCAACACCGAAATAAAGCCACAATAAAAAGAAACAACATTGATCGAATGCTGGGTGGACAGAGAGGCGGTACAAAAGTACCCTCCGAATTCTGCCACACTGCTATGTTTTAGCCTGTGGGTTTTATACAGTTTTTTTACTCTAAGGCTAAGCCTGTTGAAAGTCTAAATATGCTTTGTTTTTAAAAGAGTCCTGTCTGCATGAAGAGGTTCCTTGATGGTTTTTTCTGAAGTTCATCTTGGGAGGGGTGATCTTGATCGTCCAGGATCTCTACCAAGATCGGTATCTGATGTTGAAGAGCTGTGAAGTGAGGGTCCACCCTTAATGGCCGGACCATCTTCTGGCTCTGCCTTGTTGTTACAGTTGTAGATGTGTTTGGGAACTTTGGAATCTTGGAGGCATTCTCGGGTAGCTTTTTATTAGTAGCTTAAATCCACACGAATTTATCTATTATACTTATTACAGTCCCCCACCTTTTTATTTACTCAAATAAATTCGTGTGTGTTGGATTGCTTTTCTTTAGTAATTGCCTTTGAGTCGTGGCATTCTACTTCTTTGTCTGATTCACAAAATTTAGTATTGAGTGTCATAAAAGAAATAATACCCTTTTCCCTTATCTTTGGGACAATCATAATGCTCTTGATACTTCAGGTTCTCTCTGGTGCTATGTTTAACTATAGTTCACGTCTCTTCTTGAGGGTCAGCTTCTGTGGGCTCTTGGAGGGGGGTCCCCCTGTCTCTCGGCTCAAGACTACGAGGACTTTCTACTACAACATGCTTCTGCCTTTCTCTTTGCTTACGGGGTAGCAGCCCGCGGCGGGGTAATCCATCTTCTCGGCAGCAGGCATGTGTTTCTGGAGTCCTGTCAGTCTGAGCTGCAAACTTTTTTTTTTTTTTTTTTTTTTTTTTTTTTTTTTTTTTTTTTTTTTTTTTTTAAAGGCACTCTACTGGGACAACTTGATTGTATCGGACTAGTAAGGTACTTTGATTGTCTTTCTGCACTTGACTTTGAGCACTTCAACTTTAGTGTCTAATTGCTCTTTTGTCTCTTTTTTATATATATAATACTATTCTGGAGAATCTACTTCTAGCAGACTCAAGTTAGTGGCAATTACTAAGAAATGGCTAGTCTCTTTTTGTTCTTTTTCTAAACAGTTGGTACATAATTTTTTTGGCTTACGCCCCCCCTTTGCAGTGAACAACTTAAATCAATTTACAATATACACACTTGAAGTGAACAAAGGGAAAACATTCACAATCTGGTCTTTCACACTTTATCTGATCTCTTTCATTTATCGGTGTCGTTGCAACTTGACTTTCAGCTCTCCAGGTGATGAGGTCACTCTCTATTTCTGAGTAGTGTATTGTGGGTCTACCTTCTTCACTCTCGAAGCGTGGGTCTACTCTTTTTCTGCAGTCTTAATTGCTGTATCTTAGGTAAATCAGTGAAATCTACTGGGATTCTTTTGAATGGGTGATAGGCAACTAGTTAAAGCTTAGCACAATTAGACAAATCATGTATTTTAAAGGGGGGATCTTTAGCATCAATTCTTGCATAACACAAAGTAAGAACAATATTAGTAATTAGTGAAAAAATAGGAAGCATCAATCTACTGCTGAAAATGATTACTTAAAAACTGCTTAAAAATTTGAAACATCTCTCAGAGCAGTTTAAGGCTAAGGCATATCTGAACTCTTCTAACTACTAGGGCATTGTTAGTGCTTTTATACTCATGTCAACAAAAGAGAATTACAGCTTACATGGCTCAGCTAAAGGCAACTCTTGTAAATAATGAAAGCTGCTCATCTGATTTAACATTCAGAAATGTAAAAAAAGACAGATTTCATTTTTGGTGTTTATGAAACACGCTCAAGAACTTTTAAAGAGGAAGCTCTCTAGAGATCTTGCTGAGGGAGATGTCTACATGACACAGGGCAGAACTAAGAAAACAACAAATAGGGTTGACAAGAAGCAAAATGTAACAGGAATTGATTCAAACAACTGACATATGTAATTGTGACTTAACAAAACAAACAATTATAACAAATGGGGTAAGTGGGTCAGTATTGCAGATTTTAAAATGAATAATGAAACGCATAATAGGTACTTAAAATGAAGCTGTTTATGAAACTAAACATGGGCTAGTGCTTTAAGGACTCTGAGGTCTTCTCACAGCTAAGCTATTTAGATTCTTTGCTTTGTAAACTAATGGGTATTTAGGGGCACTTTGAGTGCATTTCTGCAGCTAACTTAGTGGTTTTTAGGCTCTCGGCTCTTGGCACTAAGCTCACATAGAAGTTTTGGGGTTAGCTTTGTCGATGTGACTGGCTTAAAGCACTTAACATCTACTCTGCGCGGTATAGCTGAGAGTGGGGTGGGGGTTTCTTGGGGGATGGGGAAAACTGGGGACTTGGAAGGGAGAATTCTAAGGGAAAGATTTTCTCAGATCTCTCCCCCCCCTCTTCTTCTCTTCGGTTTCTGTTCTCACTTCGGGGGAACTGAAAATGGGAAGAGGATGGCTCTTTGGGGGAAGGGGGGGCTAGAAGCAGGATTGGGAAAAGGGGTCAGAGAGAGACAGAGAAGGCAAGCAGGAGGACAATCTTCTGCTGGACACAAGGATGCTATGGAGGTGGCGGTGCCAGCCGCGGGAAGCAGTGGGATGGATGCGGCGCTAGATGGGGCGCACGGGTGGGGGAGGCGCAGCACGGGCGCAGAGGGCTGCCCCCCTCTCTGCTAGCGTGCCTTGGACGGCGGCCCCGCACCCCGCGGTTTGGCTCTCGGCACGCAGCAGCGGCTGGCAGCGGCTGGCAGCGGGCTCTTCACTCTCTCTAACTTCGGTACAATAATAAATTAGTTTTTCTTGGACTTACTTTTCAAAATGGGACACTCTCTCTAGTGCTCTAAGATCTATCTCAGTGGACTTTCTGGTGGGATTTCGAAGGTACCTTTTCCTTTTCTGAGAGCATGCCTTTTCTCTGATTCTTTCTGATGTTTACTCTTTCTTTGCCCCATTTTTTAAAAAAAAACAAAAAACTTTACCTTTTGGTAATGGATCGCAATACTAAATCCTTTCTTAGCCTTAGCTCTGGCTAAGAGCAGGGATCTTCTCCCGACTGTTACAAATTGCAAACCGGGTCCCGAATCGTTCGGCCTACTTACCCCTCTGGTGAGCTGAACCGGGGGCCTGTTCGTCTGATGAAAAAGTCTTCGGTTTGCATCCTGGGCTTTTACTAGCTCGTAGCAAAAGGGTTTACCGGTTCCCCAAACCCAGAGGGACGTATCCTTCCCCTTTTGCTTCCTTGTGATCGATTCCCCCAGACTCCCCGAGTCTGGGCTTTGATGAGCAAACGAGTTTTCCCCAATTCTCTTCCCCACCAGCCGAAAAAAACCTTTGCGGGAAACCTGGTACAAGAGCTTACAGATCTACCCTTGTATCGTGGCAAGGCCACGTCTCGCTCACCCACTCAATCACCCACTCAACCAAGCATTACTTACAGCTATTTTCTTGCTTGGAGATCTTCGTGCACGGAGAAAAAATTTTACGAGTGAAAAGTAGCCGCGGCTCCGAAAAGACTCCTATGTCTTTTCCTGGGTTTTCTGCTGGATCCAGGCCTTCTCCCTTTTTATTGTGGCACTTCTATCTAATTTTTGGGTTCGTAATACAATAGGTGCGAAGGGGTTTCCTGCTTTGCCGGGCCGCCGAAAAACCGGCAGGGCGCCCCCCGTGCAAAGGGATTCCTCCGCAGCCAAATTGTATCCGAGTCACGGCACCAAATCTGTTATAAATGGTCAGAGGCCAATTCAAAATAAAATAACAAAATTTATTTAACACAATTTCAACACCGAAATAAAGCCACAATAAAAAGAAACAACATTGATCGAATGCTGGGTGGACAGAGAGGCGGTACAAAAGTACCCTCCGAATTCTGCCACACTGCTATGTTTCAGCCCGTGGGTTTTATACAGTTTTTTTACCCTAAGGCTAAGCCTGTTGAAAGTCTAAATATGCTTTGTTTCTAAAAGAGTCCTGTCTGCATGAAGAGGTTCCTTGATGGTTTTTTCTGAAGTTCATCTTGGGAGGGGTGATCTTGATCGTCCAGGATCTCTACCAAGATCGGTATCTGATGTTGAAGAGCTGTGAAGTGAGGGTCTACCCTTAATGGCCGGACCATCTTCTGGCTCTGCCTTGTTGTTACAGTTGTAGATGTGTTTGGGAACTTTGGAATCTTGGAGGCATTCTCGGGTAGCTTTTTATTAGTAGCTTAAATCCACACGAATTTATCTGTTATACTTATTACAGGAACTAACAACAAAGCTGGTCTTTGGCATGCCTATTAGGGGAGTGGGAGCAGGAAGGAGGGGAGAGGAAGTCTGTGGAGATGGCAGCTGCTGGATTCTCTGCAGCTCTACAGGTGTGCTGGCATAAAGGAGACCCTTCACTGGGAGTCTGCACCCTGGCTTCTGCACAAGAGAAGGGCTCTCTGGCCTGATCCAGTTACTTTTGGGTAATGTACAAACATCAGAATTGTTGGGAGAAGCCGAGTAAAGTTCAGGCAGGAGGGGTGGGAGTTGCTTCATGATGGAGTGTCTAGAAGAGAAGAGCAGAAGTGGCAGGGGTGGGAAGGATGGAGGAGGAGGAGGAGAAACAGTCTCTGTGGTATCTTTTTCCATTAAGACACTGAAGGATGCCATGATACTTCCCATTTAGGTGACTACATTAGGCCATAATTCACCTGGCTGTTTGTACGAGTTTTCCATTGATACCAGTGGAAGATCCCCAGTAGATCTGAATAGCCCTTTAAAGAATCCTGTGTCAAATTCAGATATCTAGCCATTGAATTTGGCATCCTTATTGGGGTGTTACCCATGGGTTCATCTTGTCCCATTGTCCTTAGGAGAAAGTTGTTACTATGTTATAAATGATCAGCCAATTTTTTCAATAAAGGAATTTATTGAAAAATTGAAATATTAAAGTCCGAGAAAGCCACAAGCAAAAATCAGTTCCGAGCCTGGGATTGGAGCAGGGTGAACCTTAGATTTGGCCTCTATCACACCAAATCCCCCACAGTTCACAAATGCAGTCTTTATACAGTTGTTCAGTAGGACAGCGAGTAGTTTTGCCTCTTTTGCCTTTTCTTGTTTCTTCTGCATATTCATGTAGTTTCTTTTCTTTGCTACCAGTCCGTTGAAGAGCTTTCCAGGAAGAGATAGGTGCTTTGATTTGATTTACTGGAACTAGGTATTGGGATGCACACCTTTGACGATGCAGATTAGATACATATTGAGTGTTGATCACTGGGTCATACTCAGGCCCATCTCTGTAGAAGGCTTTTGGTGCCACCTGTCTTTCTATTGCAAATGAGTCTCTTCCCCAGTTACTGGCAAGGGGTGGCACAGTTCCTGGACATGCTTTTCTCAATCGTGAATGATTTTATACCGTTTATTACAATAAAACACAAATTATTCCATGACATATATTACATGTGGTTTATACTGGAGTAACATCAATTTCTTGATTACTAAAGGCAGATCTCAGAAAGAGAGTTCGTGAATCTGTGTGGCATATGAGCTTCAGAGATGGAGAAGGCGGCTGCTTACAACTGTCCCTTAGTTGGCTGCTTCTGGAATTACTTTTGTTCTGCAGTCATATGCACTGGACATGTTAAAAATGCTCTTCACTGGTGATTTTGTGGAGAGCTATGAGACCATGTTGCTGTAAGCCATCTTTATTAGTATATTTTTATTTGTAAATGCATTGCGCTTTTGCATTATCTGGTTCTGAAGCCTTCCTGCTGATATAAAAGTGACTTTATTAATACAGTATTTATAATTTGGTTGGTATAAGATGCAGAAAGAGACAGACTTACTGTTCCACTGAAATTAGAATTTCCGTGTAAATTGATGCTATTGTTGGACAGAAGAAAAGAGCATAGCTTAGATAACAGAGCTTTAATTGTTTGTTTCCATTACCCCAAGTTGCATATCTTGTCCTGAATGACCTCATATTTACACATCTGGGTTGTGGGGGGTTTTAATGTTTCTTTTAAATTTTTATTTATTTATTCTCTTATATTTAAACCAGGGGAAGTTTTGGTTTTTTGTTTTTTTTTTTTTTTAATTTGCACCATGCATACTTAAATGGGTGAGGAAGTGAACATGTTTCTCTCCTGAGAAACATAGCCATGTGTATCTTTGCTCCTGGGTTTCAGTTAGTGATGTGGCCAGCATCTCTAGTCGTGATGGCATGGGGGACTTCATCAGCATTGATGCAGAGCTGTCAGACAGGAGATGGGGCAGTGAGCTGTGGCCAGTCTACCTAATGCAGGACACCTACCTATTGCCTGCTCCCTCCTCCTTTCAGGTGGAGTGTGCAGATCATGACAGTGATGGCTTACATGACTTGATAGGCACTTTGGAAACGACCCTGGTGAAGATGCAGACAGCTGGTGCTGGCTCTCTAGAGAGCTTCCTCAGCCCCTGCTAACTTAGAATTCAGGCTTTCAAACCCCCTTTCTAATATTGACCTCAGACATGCACTTATAGTTGTTGCCTCCAAACGTGTGTTTTTGTAATAAGCCAACATTTGGAAAGAATAAGAACTGGTGTGGGAGTTACATTTCTCTGTTTTCTTTTGAGTTCTCTTACCATTCCTATTTCTAAAACTACTCTTGAGCTTGTTATCTGCTGGCCCTATTGTTTGCTGAGCTACTTTTCCCAGCAGTTCAGCTTGCTTGGGCTCTGCTGAGTCAAGCGAAAATAGAAGTGCTTGTTGATGCTGTAACAGATGAGTCCAGAAGCACAGCTTGTCTCAGATAATGTTTGTGCTGGAGCTGGTCACCCTCCTGAGCACTCTGGGCACCTTGTCAGCTAACAGAGAGTGGCAGTCCTTCCAAAGGGCACTTGTCTTGGTCATCCAGTCTAGAGTAAGTTGAGTCACATGTTGGTGGTGCTTGTTTTGGTTTCTTGTCTGCAGTGAAAACCTGACATCTCATTCTCCTGGAGATGTCCCACCTGAATTGAGGCAGATGTATTTGCACACAGGACGTAGCCCAGGACTACTGCAATTCCCAGCCAGCTTGATTGGTCATAATCCAAAAGTGGGTGGAAGGTCCTTGCCTTTTTTTCTAGCCCTTGTGAATTTAGAGCCAATGCAAGTGAATCCAAGCAGGTGTTATAAATGATCAGAAGCCAATTCAAAACAACAGGATTTATTTAGCAAAATTTCCAACACCAAATTAAAAGCCACAATAAAAGTGAGACAACATCGATTGAATGCTGGGTGGACAGAGTGACAGTACAAGGGTACCATCTAACCTCTACCACACCTGCCAAGTTTCAGCCTGTGGGTTTTATACAGTTTTTTTCACCCTAAGGCCAAGTCCATTGAAAAGTCCAGGTATGCGTGTGTTTCTCAATTTTCCAAAGGAGTCCCGTCAACATGAAAAGATTACTTGATAGTTTTTCCCGGAATCCGTCTTGGGAGGGGTGATATGATCATCCCGGATCTCCACCAAGATCGGTATCAGGGGTTGAAGAGCTGTGAAGTGAGGGTCCACCCTTGATAGATGGGCCATCTTCCTGCTGGGCCTTGTTGTTTCAGTTGCAAATGTGTTTGCCTTCACAAGGGACTCTGGAGTCTTGGAGATGCCCCTGGGTAGCTTTTATTAGTAAACCAAATTCATAATACAATATTCTATACACGAATTTATCCATTATATTCATTACACAGGGAAACACTGCCACTGGGAACCTATGGCCTAGGCTTTTTTGGCCTCCCCACCCCAAAATTTTTGCCTCCTCTGCCCAGTGGCAAAAGCACCCCGTTTAGCTTGGTCAGATAGCGGCCAAAGTAGTTGCAGACCTTTAAAAATTACATTTCTTAATTCTGCTGGGTATTTTGGTAACTCTGAAATTGTGGAATATGTGACATTGTCTGTTTCAATAATTTGCTCTCCTGTAAAGGCACATATTTTGGAGCTTGCTTTCTGTCAGTGGAATATGAATGCATTCATCCTGAGAAAAAACAAAAGAAAAACAACTACAAAAACTCTGGCAGTATTAGGATAAAATCTTGCAAGGTAAGAAAATTTTTGTTGGGTTTTTTTTCTGTTTTATTTTCTGATCGTAGTGAAATGAGTAGGTGTAACAATATCTGTCTATTCCTCTACATGGAGACAGAGTATTCATTTCTGGACTGTGTGATGGGAGGCTGCCAGATGTGCCAGATTGCTATGGCTTGGAAATACCTGTACCCAGATGGGAAAAGCAGTGCAGGCTTTGTGTGCATGTCCCTGTGTACAACTGCTGTGTGCCTGGAAGGAGAGGAACTGTGTGGGCCTGAGCTAACCCTGTTTCTGGATATAGTTAGTTCTCATTTGTTTGTGCTGATATATCAGTGACATGCAGCCATCATGGTGCCTGATCAGGTGGGTGTAGACTTCACTGCCTCCAATGGAGATCCCAAGTCACCAGATTCTCTTTACTACATCAGCCCAGATGGGATAAATGAGTACTTGATTGCCATCTGGAATGTGGGAAGTGTAGTCCAGGATTATGACATGTATGTAATGATCTTGACTGATCTAGTCACCGTGTCAAAAATGTGTCACAGCTTGTTCTAGCCCTGCGCTGTTTTAATGATTGAGGGGCTGCCTTTCTGTGGGAGATCCCTTTAGGAGCTGCTGCTGTTTCCTGTTGCTTCTGTCGGTGCTAGGGAGGGCAATGGCAGCCCTTCATAATTTGGCATGTTTGCTTGTCTTGTCCTTTCTGAGTCCCTTGGTGCTTCAGTTGGGCACTGATCCCTTGGTGCAGATGATGCATTGCAAACATGAATGTCTTATTTAGTTCAGTGAGAATGGGAACATGCTTGTCTGCTTTGTCCTGTAGTCAGGCTGGGATTGGTCTGGCTCTTCTCCTGCTACTTTGAAATTTCCTGAGAGTCCTGTGGGGTGCTGCACTGAAATAAATTACCTCTCAAGCCCAAGCCTGAAACCATTTGATACGTGGTGCCAGGCCATGGGAAGCTAGATGATGTACCTATTCCTTATGGCCAGAATTCTGCCTTGGTCTCCAGCTACTTTTGATGAATAAAACTGAAGAATGAATTATTACAGAATTGCTCTTTCTTATTTTTTGATATTACCCTTTCTTTCCAGGGACAAGCTGTTTCCTGCATTTGGGTTTGGAGCTCAGGTTCCTCCTAGCTAGCAGGTAGGGTCTTCATAATGCTAGGTCCTTGCTCTGTCCATGTCTGCATTCCCTAACTGTTTGTAATGTCCTATTTACCAAGGTATCTCATGAGTTTGCTTTGAACTTCAACTCCAGCAGCCCTTACTGCCAAGATGAGCACCTCTTTATTAATAATGTCACTGAGTGTGAGAGATGTTTGAAATGCTGTGTTTATTTCACAACTGGTGAAAATCAAATGGCAGCACCAAGACATGGGACAAATACAGCTTTATTCTCACCTTGATGCTGACAAAAGCAGATGTGTGTTAATGCAAATTTCTGTACAAGCTCCATAAGCTTCAGTGCAGGGGTCTAGATTTAATTGATTGTCAGTCTGTACTAAAATTTTTGTTACTTCAGCTTGGTTACTTCTGCTGGATTACAGATGGCAGTGGATTCAGCTCAGCCCTGTGCCTGTGCTTGTTGAGATTCCAGAGCCACCATCTGCTAAGGCTGTTAGAAACCAGGGTTGCTTCACTAGCAGTGTGGATATATGTGGATATGTTTGACCACTCTCTTTTAAAGTTTGTCTTAAAAGCTTGCTTTTTTTCATAGCCACCTTCTTCAGTGGAGGTGTTTTCAGGTTATATTGGGTTTGTATGGCAAGGTTTTGGTAGTGAAGGCTACAGGAATGGTTCTCTGACAAGCTGCCAGAGGCTTCCCTGGTGTCTAATGGAGCCAGTGCCAGCCAGCTCCAAGACAGACTCGTCACTGGCAAAGGCCAAGCCCATCAGTGATGGTGGGATAACAGATTTAAGAAGGGGAGAAAAACCCTGTGTGGCAGAAATCAGAGGAAAGGAGTGAGAATATATGAGAAGATCAATACTGGAGACACCAAGGCTGGTAAAGAAGGAGGAAGTGTTCCAAGCACTCAAGCAGAGATTCCCTTGCAGCCTTTGGGTGGAGACCATGGTGAAACAGCTGTGCCTCAGCAGCCCATGGAGTCCATGAGAGAGCAAATACCATGGACACCCCACTCTGGAGCAGCCTGTTCCTGAAGGAGTGCATCTTGTGGGAGAGACCTACACAGGCAGTTCATGAAGATCTGCAGGACTCACATGGACGAAGTTTATTGAGGATTGTTTCCCGTGGGAGTGACCCTATGCTGGGGCAGGGGAGGAGTGAGGAAGGAGCAGCACAGATGACATGTGAGCTGACCACACAGTTCACAGCCACTGTGAACTGTGAATGTGCACATTCACTGTGCCACTGAGGAGGGAGGAGAGAGAGAATTTGGGAGTGAATTTGAGCCTCAGAAGAGGGGAGGTGAGGGGAAGATATTTTTAAGATTTAGTTTTTATTTTTCTTTATCCTATTCTGATTTGATTGGCAACAAATTCAACCTATTTCCCCACATCAAATCTGGTTTGACCGTGACAGTGGGTGCTGAGCAGTCTCCCTGTCCTTATCTTGACCCATGAGCCTTACTGTATTTTCTGTCTCCTGTCCAGCTGAAGAGTGGGGTGATAAATGGCTTTGGTGGGCATCTCATATCCAGCCAGGGTTACCCCAGCAAACTGCTGTATTGCACCCAATGCTAGATCATGACCTTTAAGGTCTGAAATCTCTCTCAGCATGCTGTCACACAGAATTTTTCTTGAACAAGCATTTTTCACTTAGTTTTTCTCTCTGGTCTTAGGCCAACAAAAAGTGGAATTAGAGATTCGGTTCTAAAATCCAAGCATTTCTTAGTTCAGCCTTGTCTGCCTCACTGGGATCTGTGTCTGTGGTCTTTTAGGGTCCTTGTGTGCCATTTGTGAGTGGTACAATGCTAAAACCTGATGGTGGACAATGTAAACAGCAGTTGCAAATTAAGCTGCTTTGAGACAAGCCTGGAAAAGGCCAATTTAGATGGATTCCTAGAAGAGTATGTACCATTAAAAATAGGATTTTCAAAAAAAGTTTGTTTAGTTAACCTGAGAAAAGCTTTTTGCATTAAAAAAACCCTTGAGACTGCTATTTCTGTTACAGAAATGGTTGAATCTTCAATCAGGGATTGATTTCTAACTTCTGCACAAAGAAAATGAAAAGTTAGGTGTTCCCAAGTATGGCTCTGTATTTTTGAGCTTTGGGAATTCTGCTGCTAACCTGCTGATTCCCATGAGAAACTGATCTACAAGTTCTCATTCTCAAAACACATTCTCATTGTTATTGTAAATATCCCTGTGGGCTGACTTTTCTCAGGATTTTTTCTCATAACACTGTTTATCTCACCTGTTGTTTACCAAAATAGAAGAGATGCAGTCCTTCTCTGACCAATCACTGCCCTTTCAGTGCATTGTGTTACAAAAATGCAAAGGTGAAAAGTAGTAAAGCCTTCTGATGTTGACCGAACTCTGTGTGTGTACTTCATCGCCATTTCCTCACTGTGACACCCAAGAGCTTCTAACCTTGTCTAGTTAGAACATAACCAATTAAACAAGGTAGATTGACAAGGTAGAAAGGACAAAGTAAACACAGTCTTCAGCATATCTTTGCTAGGTTATTTTTCCTGCAACTTCATAGAATGGTTTGAATTGGTAAGGACATTAAAGATCATCTAGTTTCAACCCCCTGCCATGGGCAGGGAGACCTTTCACTAGATCAGGGTTCAAAGTTCTGTCCAGCATGGCCTTGAACACTTCTGTGCTGGTTTAGCACCAATAGCAAGAGCCAATTGGTTACTGACTTTAAAGCTGACAGCTTGATTGACCAATTAGAAAGATGATGTGCCTCTGGGAACACACAGGCTTAAAACTCAGAAGAGCCTTGGGGAAACTCTCTCTTTCTTCCAGCCTGCCAGCAGGTAACACTGGCCATGCGGCCATGCCAGGCCCCGCTGCCCCACAGCAGCCAGTGGGAGGAGGGGAAAGCCCTGGCTACTGATATCTAGCCAACTCTAAAAGCTTACCCCAGCGACTGCCTGCGCTGCTGGCCGGGCCAGAGGAGATGTTCTTCATTGTGGGAAACACTAAAAGTAAAAAGGATTTTTAGGAGCTGAAAAAGCAGGCCTCAAACAGAAAAAGCTGAGAACTCAGAATCTGTTGCAACTGAAAAAAGTTTGAAATTAGAGAAGGTACAGTAGTATAGCAAACAAGGACATGGGAAACAAAGGCTAAGTTTCTAGGTTTGGCTTGAATAAATCTTAACACTGCAAAAATATATGCCTGACACAATAGTAGATGGTCTTAAGCTTATTAAGGGTATTGTGTATTGTTAATAGACAAGCATACAAGCGAGCATAGTTTGAAGCAGGTGTATGTGTGCTATAATTGATTGGCTAAAACAACTGTCTGTAAGCTTTAGCAGTATACTATTGGCTGAAAAGTTTTTAAGATGCTCTGTAACAGAGAAATTTGCAGCTGCCGCTGGCAGGCTGTGAGCTGTTGTTTTTTCTCAATTGTCCCTACCCCTGTAATGAGACTGATGCTTCATTAAAAGATTGAAAACAGCTACTCTGGCAATCCCGTCCCATTCCTGCCTGCGCCAACATACTTCCCCTCTCTTCCTGCTCCCCCCCACCCCTCCCCCCTGGGAACATTCCCGAGCCCAGGCTGGGCCCACTCCATTAGACCAAGGGGTGGGCAGGAGGCATTTATAAGCATTTATGTGTCACGCTGAGACACAAAATGAACACGCACCACACACTCACTCGCCCAAGGCAAAAAAGAGAGCTTTATTTACAGTTTTTCAGAATCTATAGATTCTCTAAAGTGAGAGTGGATTGGAGGATGACATCCTTTGAACCACACTGGCCAGGTGAACAGTCTGTCAATTTTTATCTCCTCCAAGAAGGAATGTGCAAAACACATAGTGTTTTGGTAAAAAGTGTGGGAACTCTTGACTCCAAGAATGTAAACATCAGAAGGCTCCAAAAACCAGGATGACACCTCACCCTTTTTCTGTTAAAAAAAGAAAAATGAACAATGTTACAAAGGGAAAAATAAACAATGTTTTAGGGTTCAGTCATGGAGGAATCATCAGAGTGATCACTCGCATCGTCTGCATCAGTCATCACTCGATGGTTCATCCACTTGATGGCTTTCAGTTTGGTCATGGTTTCCATCCTGCCTGTCAGCTGAGTTCTGTCTCTGTGGTCGCAGGTCAGGACAGACACACTTTGAAGGTACCCAGCATGTCCCAGTATCTGTGGACACACGTGCGTACCCACGCCCCAAAATGACAAGGTCGTAGGGACCTTCCCAGTGTTTGGTGACGAGATTCTTCACTCAAACCTTTGCTTGAGGCTGATGTGTCTCGTCCAAAGCCTGCAACAAAAGATGGTTGTAGTGGTGCGTTGAGCTGTGCTCACAAGTTTTAAGTTTATATGATTAATTTTATTTAAGTTGGGAAAATGGTTTGTTCCAGACCCCCCTGTTCATGGCTGCATTTGCAGTTGGTTTACCCCTTCCAGAAAGTGCTGTTCCCCTAGCAACTCTCCTGTCCGTCAAAAGTATCCCTTCCCACAGAGCCTGTCAGTCACTTAGAAGGCCTCTCCTCCTTCTGGAAAGCTCGGGGAAACCCGACTCCTGATTGGAACAGGTTCTGGAAATCCCCTACTCCCTTTCAGGGATTGGCCCTTTGTGTGTCAATCTACCCCCCAACTCCTCCCTTTGTATCCCCCTATTGGTTGAATGTTTTTGTACACGCCCCTTGGCATCTGTTCCTTTTCAGCTCCCGAACATCAGGAAAGATCGCTTTTTCCTGAGGACGTCCACGTGAATAAACCTCCCCCTGTTCTACCTCAGAAAAGAGTCTCCTTTTCCTCCTTCGCCAAAGCTGCATTTTACATCCAGTGCTTGCTTGCCAAGAACCCACCGGGTGGGCTTCCGCGGACCCGTCCAGCGAGGCCCTACCGAGAACTGTGCACGCTTCCAGCCAGGGCTGCCGGGCAAAGTCGGGAATCACTGGTCAGTGACCCACGAAGCGTGACCACAGATGGTGATTCAAGATGACAGTGTTACTTGAATTCTGCAGCACCATAAGATGATTGATGGTGTACAAGGCATTTGCCAACCGACTGTGCGGGGTTTCATCCTGCATTCCCCGTTTTTGTTTTTGTAGAACCCACTTCAGAGTACCACAGGCGCGTTCTACAATAACTTGATCAGTCGGAGAACGAGGGATACCGAACTTGTGTGAAACACCTCACAACTGCAGGAACTGTCGCACCCTCTGTGATGTGTAAGCAGGACCATTGTTGGTTTTCACAGCAGAAGGTATACCTAGAATGGAAAAGGCCTGCCTCCAGTGGGCAATGACATCACAGATCTTTTCTCCAGTGTGAGCAGAAGCCCACATTGCAGAGGAGAAAGTGTCCACCGTGACATGCGCATACTTGAGCTGGCCAAACTCGGCAACCTGGGTGACATCAGTCTGCCAAAGCTCCAAGGCCCTAAGGCCTCTGGGGTTTACCCCTGCCAGCAAAGGTGCAGCAAACGTGTGACAGTTGTCACGACTCAACAATGTCGTGAGCCTCAGTTGGTGTCAACTGAAATTGCTTCTGCAATGTATGTGCGTTCTGATGGAAAAACCCATGTGATGCCTTGGCCTGTGTGAGTATGTCTGGCTGAGGTGCTACCCACACTGGGTTAGCCAGCTTGTCAGCCCTTGTGTTACCTTCTGCTACAAACCCTGGCAAACTGGTGTAACTCCTTGTATGCAGAACATAGTATGGGTGGACCCGGGCCTGAATGGCACACCACAAGGTCTTCAGTAAATGAAACAAGGCAGGATTACTGACCTTCTCCAAAACTGAATAACCCAGCTGCTTTGCGACGTCGGCCACATAGACGGAATCCATGATGAAATTAAAAGGTTCCTGGGAAAATTTCTCGAATGCCATGACTGCAGCCTTTAGCTCAACCAATTGGGCTGAACCATCCTCATGACCTTCCACAATCTGCCACTCAGATCCATCCTTCTACATAACAATGGCCTTTCCTGTCTTTCCTGAACTGTCAGTGAAGATGATGGGTCCTTGCACTGGTTCCTGGCTATGTTTGGGCTGCAAAGAAATTTCTGTTCACAAGCTTGCAGTAGCTTGTGGCTGGGCAGATGATAAACAATCTGCCCTGTGAAGTTTTCCAGAGCACTTTGCATAGCAACACTGTTTGCAAGGCTCCAGTCAAAGTTTTCCCAACCAACCGGGATCACGATCTTTGCGGGATCTGCCCCCATCATTTGCAAACACCGTTGCTGGCATTTGATTATCAATCGAGCAACCAGCTCAGATAATGGAGTTACCGTCTTCTGTGACTGGCAGGGCAGGAAGACCCATTCCAAGATGTGCAAGGGGTCGGACCATTTGTCATTCCATTGGCCAATGATACCTGTCAGATGTAAATCCGGAGCAGTGATGAACACAGTGATATCAATGGCAGGATCAATGTGGTACACTTGGCAAGTGGAAACAGCTTGCTGAACTTCCTCCAGTGCTTTATGTGCCTCAAGGGTCAATTCATGAGGCATTTTTAAATCAGTGTCTCCTTTTAATAAATCATATAGAGGAGACAGTTGTGCATTGGTTAGTCCCAAATATGGACACAATCACGTGGTGACACCTACCAATTTCTGGGCGTCATTCAGTGTTTTCACCAAACGCACAAATTGCACCTCCTGGTGACATGGTCCGTTCCAGAATTTTGACCCCCAAATACTTCCAAGGAGGCTATTGTTGAACATTTTCTTGAGCCACTTGCAGCCCATGAGTGTGCAGCCCATCAATCAACTGAGGCTGTATCCTCAGCAGTTCACCAGAATGTCGTCCATGTAGTGATATACATGGGCATTGGGAAACTGCTTGTGAACTCCAGACAAGGCATGGGTCACATACCACTGGCATATGGTGGGAGAATTCTTCATCCCCTGGGGCAAAACCATCCTTTGATTCCTCTGTGCGGGCTCAGCATTGTTAATTGCTGGCACTGTGAAAGCAAATTTTTGCCTGTCATTGGGATGTAAAGGAATCGTAAAGAAACATTCCTTCAGATCCACGATGAGGATCGGCCAATCCGCTGGAAGCACGGTAAGCAACGGCATGCCCGCCTGCAACGTTCCCATGCTTTCCATCACGGCATTCACTTTCCGGAGGTCTTGTAACAACCTCCATTTCCCAGACTTCTTTCTGATACAAAACACAGGAGTGTTCCAGGGACTGGTAGAAGGCTCCAGATGACCCTGGTCCAACTGCTCCTGCACTAGATTCCGAAGGGCAATAAGCTTATCTTCAGGGAGGGGCCACTGGTTCTCCCAGACAGGTTTGTCCACCAGCCACTGTAAAGGAGGTGTAGGACAGTCTGCGCCTTCGTTGCAGTGGCCCCCATCAAAAATCCATCCCGATCCGCACCCCCCCATGCGGCCAGAACGTCCTTCCCCCAGAGGTTAGCAACAGTCAAAGTAACATGAGGCTGGACCACGGCCGACTGTCCCTCTGAGTTTGTGATGATTAAGGGGTGCTGGCTCACATAGCATTGCTGCGTTCCTCCCAGTCCTGCAAGAGGCGTCCCCACCCGACTCAAGGGCCACTCCGGGGGCCAGGCAGCAAGAGAGAGGACCGTGATGTCAGCGCCAGTATCAATAGGCTGTGGAGGCAGATTCCTGGGGGTGTCGTACCAGGGATGGACAGGGTACACTGCTTCATGGGACAGTTGTTGGTCAGGACAGCGGTCCAGTGGAGGCAGCCCAGTGGACCCAAAGACACCGTCTCCTTGCGACTGGTCAACTGCCCTGCGAACATAGGACCTGAATAGCACAAGGTGAGCAAGCCATGTCCCTTTCAGGATAGTGACAGGGGGTTTTGATGTGGAAACCGTGGCACAGATTTGTCCCGTGAAATCCGCATCAATAAGTCCCATATGAACAATGAGGGCCTGAAGGGTGGTACTAGATTTCCCCATAAGGAGAGCACTCATACCATCACCCAAGGGACCAAAGGCATCCAAAGGGACCTTGTGTACATCACCTGTCTCTAACACAACCGTTGCTGCTGTGCAAACGACAACACTTGCTGAACCATGGGTGCTGGCTGCAAGCCGACTGAGCAGACCTCCATCGGCTCCGGGGCTTGGAGAGAAACTTGTGTTTGAGCACGTCCCCTCTTTGCACTCCGCTTCCCATTTCCCGAGCCCGGCAAGGCCTGACCGTTAACATGAACGGTCGCCTTGCAGGCATTTGACAGATGATTCGGCCTGCCACATCGACCACACAAGAACAAGGGAATTGTAGACTTCCGTGCCTTCTTCCTCTGTTTCCTGCTGGCCTGTGCAATCCCCTGCTGCTGCTGCTGCCTGCCCTGTGGCACTGCCCAGACTGGCTGTACAGTAGAGGCCATAGCAGGCTGCACAGCAGCAACCACAGCACGCTGCATAGCAGTGACCACTGCCAACTTATGACCCGAAGTGCACAATTTTGCACAGGCCTCTGCCATCTGGGGGATAGAAGGATCCCCAGGAAAAGCCTCTATGGTCCTTTTACAGTCGGCGTTGCAATTATGTTTTGCAAGATGCTTAAGTAAATGCCTCCTTGCCTCAGGATCTCCCACCTGCTTCTCCATGGAGGCAGTTAGCCTATCCACAAATCGCAGAAAAGGCTCATCAGCCCCCTGGACAATGGCCATGAAAGACTCCTTCGGAGCAGCCATTTCGATGGTTTGAATCAACGCCACCATGCATGTTGACTGGCACTGCTCAAGCACAAGGGGATGAAAGCCAACCTGCCTGTTAGGACCAGCAAAATTGCCTGTGCTTAGCAGCATATCAGTGCCAATCATGTGCCTGGAGTCCTGCGGACCCAGCATAGCGTTCCTCTGCACGGGCCTGACTGCTAACTTAGTCCATTTAGACTCAAAGATCTCGTATTCCACAGGTTGAAAGAGAATACGAGCTATACTTCGGGAGGGGATGGAGCACAGAGAGGGGCACAGCTTGCGGAGCCACACCACCACCCTATGCTGTGGCCAGGGGCACCGATGCAGGTGGCGTGGGCGGAGCGGGAAGCTGTTCAGCCCTGCTCAAGCCTGAGGCTGCCCCCGCACTGAGAGCACCACCACCTGCTGCATGCGGTGGGGGCAGCGCGGGGGAAAGGGTGTCCGGAATTGCCCCCAGGAGAGTCCCTTCTGTAACTCGGACACTCATTGTACGCAATGACCCCCCAGCTCGGCATGGGGTGGGCTGCCCTCCCCTTCGGGCGGGGCCTGACAGAAAGTTAATCAGTGCCCCATTCCTGCCTGCCTCCACTGCATGCGCATGCCTGTCAGGCTGCACGGAGGCAGGGGCGGTTAGCGCTGGCCCTGCTCTCCGCACGCCCAGAGGATGGGTCATAGAGACACCACAATTCGGGCAAAGCATTGTCACCGAATTGTGCCCAAGGAGAGGCGGGGACTGATTGAGGAGCTCCCCCCCACCCCCAAACACCAGGAAGGCACAAAGGGAGGGCGGATCCCCCCCACTCCGCTGCCCCTGCAGCACAGGGAGGGGGAGGGCCAATGTCGCTGACCCCATGGAACCTCCAGAAGCCTGCGGGGCACCGCCCACGCCCTGGCTGGGAGCCCAAGGGTTGCAATCCAAGACAGAAATTTTTCCCAGCGCAGTGCCACGGGGGGGAGGGGAGGGCTCTGCCTCGCGCAGCAGCTCGAAATCCCACCCCGGCCCCCGAAAGGACCTCAGCATCCCCTCTACTCTCTGTCCTCTGGGATGGGAGAGCCTAGTTGGGAGCTGAGCTCCTCAGCAAAACCCTGGGAACTGGAGGGTTCAGACCAGTGGAAAAACCCATCAAACCTCTTCCAGTGCAGCAGAAGCTGTGTGACCACAACGTTGCAGTGAACAGAGAGGGCCTCAAAGAGGTGATCGCCAAGCAAAGACCACGCCTCCCTGGAGAAAGCCTCCTTGGGATCTGAAAAAAACCCTTGACCTCTCGCCCATAAAAAGAGCCTCTCAAAGCCGCCCTGGGAGACAGAAGCCTGCCTTCTCTCCAGCAAACCTCTCCAGATATCGAAGACCAGTGAGTCCTCCATAGAAGCTAGAGGGGTTGGCATCATCCCAAAAGCTGCAGGCAAAGTGCCAAACGGCCACAGCCATTGCACAAGCAGGGAGGAGTGGGGATTAAGAACCACAAATCTCACCCAAACTGCCTCACACTCCGATGAGCACCAAACGCAGTCCTCACACGGGGTCACCAAATGTCACACTGAGACACAAAATGAACGTGCACACTCACTCGCCCAAGGCAAAAAAGAGAGCTTTATTTACAGTTTTTCAGAATTTATAGATTCTCTAAAGTGAGAGTGGATTGGAGGATGACATACCTCCTTTGAACCACACTTGCCAGGTGAACAATCTCAATTTTTTCCTCCTCCAAGAAGGAATGTGCTAAACACATAGTGTTTTGGTAAAAAGTGTGGGAATTCTTGACTCCAAGAATGTAAACATCAGAAGGCTCTGAAAACCAGGGCGACATTTATGATTCCTGACTGCCCGGCCACTCTGAGCCGCAGCCCAAGGGAGAGAGACTCTGGGCAAAATTTAACTCTTTCCTAACACAGATGAAGCTTCCAGAGCTCTCTCAGAAAAAGAGAAAAGGCCAAATTGGAGATATGTAAAGGGACAATACGAAGGTATTGAAGTCAGTGAAAGAAGAGCGACCTCTTAGGTAGAAGAGATGACAAGTTGCCTTGGTCCTAGGCTAAAAATCTCCTATGGGTTTTGGTAATAGACTATAATATGAATATGTTAGAATATGCCTTTAAATTGTAAACAATATGAATTGGGGAGATGATTGTTTAGATTTGGGCAAAGGTATCTGTGATGGAATGAGTGAAATAGTTGTGATCTGGTGATCCAATGAGATGTTTGAACAGAGTGAGATGAGAAGAAGTCCTCTGCACCAGTAAAGAAGTAAGAAAGACATCTCTGTTCCCTGAGGTGAAGAATCCTTTGCCTTTAGAGTTGTTTATCTTTAAAAATGACACCCCACTGTGTATGAGTCCATGGCCCATGTGTAGTCACGAGAAAAACTATGCAATATGGGAAGTCCACAACTGCAGAAGTTCCCAGGCAGACTGCTGTTGTGAGAGTTAAAAGCCACAAGTAGACTGGTTTTTTGTAGAAAGGTACTAAAACAAATCAGGAGAAACTTCTCTCTCTAAAAGGACTAAATGAAAGACTATTTTAAAAGTAGTACTGACCTAAGGTTCTGAGTTTTGTCTCTTTATGGTGTTTGTAAAAAAGTGAACACTTGTGAGGGAAAGAAGAGTGTTTTGAAAGCTTAAATTTGATAAAATTTATTTGTAGAAGAGTTCCTTAGGGAGCAAGGGCACGATTTACTTTGGGATTGGGCCTGAGCTATCCCGAGCTAGGCCTCAGATTTGGGCCTGAGTGGTGGTGAGTAGGCCTGTGGCACAGCAAGAAATTAGATTAAGGTATGCTTAGTGCTAATTAGTATAGTTATAGCAATTTCACGGTGGCGGCCTTCAAGTTGGGATTGTTTGCATTCTTTTCTGTCTGAATACCAATTAGAGAGCACCTGTAACTGTAAACTATCTGAAACTGTATTTAACCCACCATCTTGAGACAATAAATCATAATGCATGCAATTAGCCATATTAGTTGTATCGTATATTGCTCTGTCCAGTCTCCCATGTAAATTCGGTCCCCTGGCTTCATTGATTATTATTTTTCTTCTTTTAGTGTGTGTTAATCTATCTTTATACTTTTAAGTTTAAACCAGCTTGCCTTTTTTCTCCTAATCACCACAGCAGCATTAACTCTCAGCTCTGTCAGCTGTAGGGCATGCACAAATGCTGCATTGGCCAAGAAAAGTTAAAACTAGTGAATGTGAAACCACTACAACTTCCAAGCAGCCACAACTACTCTGGGCAACTTCTTCCAGTGCCTCACCACCCTCACAGCAAAGAATTTCCTCATAATATCTAATCTAAACCTACTCTCAGTTTGAATCCATTCCTCTTTGTCCTGGCACTACATGCTCTTGTAAAAAGTCCCTGTCCATCTTTCTTGTAAGCCCCCTTTAGGAACTGAAAGGCTGCAATTATGTCTCCCCTAAGCCTCCTCTTTTCCAAGCTGAACAAACCCAATTCTCTCAGCCTTTCCCCATAAGAGAGGTGCTCCATCCCTCTGATCAACTTGTTGGCCTCCTCTGGACTGGTTTGACCAGGTCTGTATCTGTCTGGTGCTGAGGACTCCAGAACTGGATGCAGCACTACAGGTGAGGCCTCACCTGAAGGGAGTAGAGGGGCAGAATCCCCTCCGTTGATGTGCTTCTCACTCTTCTTTTAATGCAGCCCAGGACATGGTTAGAACCTCTCATCCACCACCATCCCCAAATCCTTCTCATCAGGGCTGTTATTGATCTGTTCCTGCCCCAGTCTGGATCTGGATTGATAACCAACCCAGGTGCAGCACCAGCATTTGGCCTTGTTAAACCTCATGAGATTCCTATGGGCCACTTCTCAAGCTTGTCCAGCTGCCTCTGGATGGCCCTGTCCTTCAGGTGTGTCATCTGCAAACCTGCTGAGGGTAACTTTTTCTCTTCACGTATTAATGAAGATATTAAATAACACTGGTCCCAATACGGACCCCTGAGGGACCCCACCTGTTGCTGATGCCCACTGGGACTCTGAGCTGTTGAGCACTACTCTCTGGATGTGACTGCCCAACCACTTTCTTATCCATCTAACAGTCCACTCATCAAATCCATCTTTCTCCACTTTAGAGAGAAGGATGTTGTAGGGATCTGAGTTAAAGGCTTTACTAAGTCCAGATAAATGACATCTGTGTCCCCTCTCTTGTGTACTGAGCTGTGCCATTGTACGAGGCCACTGGGTTGGTCAGGGAGGACTTGCCCTTGATGAAGCCATGCTGGCTGTCCTGAACTAACTCTATGTCCTTAGCAAAGCTTCCAGGAGAGTCTGTTCCATGATCCTCCCAGGCACAGGGGTGAGGCTGACAGGCTGGTAGTTCCCAGGGTCCTTCTTTCTACCCTTTTAAAAGATGAGGACAGTGTTCCCCTTTATCCAGTCACCTGGGATTTTGCCTGACTGCTATGAGTTTTCATGTATGGAGAATGGCTTGGCAACTCCATTAGCCGATTCACTCAGGGCTCTGGGATGCATCTATGGGTCCTATAGACTTAAATACATTCAGATACCTCAGGTGATCACATACGTGATCTTTACTTACAGTGGGAGGGACTTTGTTCCTCCAGTCCTCATCCTGCTATCCATCCACTCAGAAGGTGTGGAAAGAGTTTGCCGTTGAAAACTGAGGCAAAAAACCTATCAGTTTCTCATCTGTTGCTACCAGTTTTCCAGCATTGTTGATCAGGGGCTAACGCCTTTGACTTTTTTTTTTTTTCTGGTTAATGGGCCTGTAGAAGCCCTTCCTTTTGCTCTTTGCCTACCTTGCCAGGTTCAGTTCCAGCTCCACCTTGGCCATCCCTACAGAAGTGAACTTTATACTCTTCCTGGGTGACCCACCTTAGCTTCAACTGTCAATGCATTTGTTTCTTTTCCTTTAGTTTGACTAGCAGTTCCCTACTCAGTTATGCTGGTCTCTTGCCTTCCTTGCCTGATTTCTTGCTCCTGGGGTTGCTAGCTCATAGCTAGTGTTCTATGGAAGGCGTCCTTAAAATTCTGCCAAGCTCTGTTCTTCTCCCTTGACTCTGAGGGCAGTATTCTAGGGGATCCCACTGACTGTCTCCCTGAAGAGCTGGAAGTCTGCTTTCCTAACCTTCAGGGGCCTAACTCTGCTCTTACCTGACCCATATTCCTCAGGACTGCCAATTCCCACAAAGCATGATCACCACAGTGCAGGCTGCCTCTGATCTTATGTTTCCAATTAGCTGCCTTGCGTTGGTGACGAACATATCAGTAGTGCATCCTCTCTGACAGGGCTGTTGGTTACTTGAGTCAAGAAGTTACCCTCCATGCATTCTGGGAGTCTTCTGGATTGCCTACAGCTCACTGTGCTACTTTCCCAGCAGATACCAGGACAGCTGAAGTCCCCCAGAAGGACAAAGAGCCTGTGATTGCAATACCTCCTGTAGCTGGAGCAGAAAGGCTTCATCAACAGGCTCCCCTTGATCAGCCAGGCTGTAGTAGACCCAAACCATGAAGTTGCCTTTGCTGCCTTGGTCACTGATTTTTACCCACATGGCTGTTCTTCAGAGACAGCTCTTCACACTCAATCCACCTCTTGGCATAGAGGGCAACCCCTCCACCTCTCCTTACTCTCTTGTTCTTTCCTCACAGCCTTTCACTATCAATAGCTGTACTCCAGTGATGGGATTCCCATAGATGTCCCACCAAGTTTCAATAAGGGCACAAAGTTGCAGCTTTCTAGCAGCACCAATGGCTTCCAGGTCCTCCTGTTTGCTGCCTGTGCTCTGTGCATTGATGTAATTACTCAGCTGGGCTGTTGGCTCTATTGCCTTCCTGGAGGAACACTCATAATTCCTTTGAGATAATTTTCTGCTGTTTTCCTTTTGACTTTTATAACCATAAGAGTCCCTGGCTTGTCTCTGTAAGTGTGCAAGTGTGTTCTGGTCATACACACTTCAAAGTCAGCAGGGCTTTTGATTCACCCCTGATGCTGGCATGGACAGCCTTTGTCTCAGGTCTGCCAAGCCTAGTCTTACTGCCTTCCCCCTTCAAACCTAGTTTAAAGCCTTCTCAATCAGCCTTGCTAGCTCAAAAGCTAGAATCCTGAGCTTTGTGATGTTAAAGGCACAAAGACTGATGTGAAGAATTGTAAAATGGGGAAGAAATGTGCAAATCCAATCTCTGCAGCTGTCCACTGTTTTCATCTCTGTGCTTCCTGTATTTTCTGTTATGCTGCTGCTTATTTGACCTTCAGGAGTTCACAGCTGCGTGAGTTGTCTTCTGGCTATGCTGTTTAGTAATGATTATAAAATAATGACTGGAGGAATTGTGGGCTCTTGTGGCAGCTTTCCTTCCTTGTGTTACAAGGATCCAAGGAATAGTGGATGCCTACTGGCAGATTCTGCCTCAGATCCAACTCTACGGGCCAACCAGCTTCTCTCCTATTATAAACTACATGGCAAGGTTTGCAGCACACTCACTGCAACAAGGAACTGCTGCAGTGAGTGCAAGGCTTTTACTGTGGATTTCTTTGGGTTTATGTTTGTTTTCCATGTTTATGACTGAATAGAACGGAATAGTAAATTGATGTTATCTTCCTTCCTTAGAATCCCAAGTTTGGTCTTCTATTGTCGGCCTACAGAGAGCATGCTGATGCTGTCTTGGTACATACTGATATGAACCTATACTGGGTAGACACATTAGTTTCATTGCTCAAGTGGTAGTTATTTCTCTCCCAGTTTGCTGGCACTATTCTTACTTTTGCATTGTACAGGTCTGCTGTGTTGGCTGTTAGACCAGTTGGACTGAGGCAGCACTCACTCTAAGCTCTCTTACCAAGCTCTGTCACCTGTAGGGCATGCACATAGAATAGCGTTTTGTGCCAAACAATTTTGCTCTCAAGAATGTTGAGAAAAAGCCTCTGAGAAACTACTAGAGTGCTTGACTGTCAATTCCACCTTAATGGCATGGAGTCTGCGAACTGTTCAATCAGTGTGCTGATTGCAGAGCATCTGTGCTTCTCTATAGTCATGGGCTTGTTTGTGTGCTGCTGTGGCCATGGTTGCTGTTAAAATTTTACTTCATTTCTTTAAACTTCATTAATTTTGCTTAAGGACAAAGGACATGGATGTCCTGATAGATTTTAGCTGATTTCATTTTGACAGACCAATCATAAAGAATATTGACATATACTGTACTACTTGTTTTATCACCTAGCTGTGTCAGTATTTTTGGTGCTACTTATGTTTGTGTGTATATCAAATACATCTCCCATGCTGTGAGGCACTTGGGCTAAGGAGATCCATTTCTTAGATTTCTGACGGTGTTTTTTAACCTTCCCAGCACTTTGGGGAAATCTTCCTAATTCTCGTAATGTGTTAAGTATCTCTTCTTTTTCTTTCAGACTTAAACCTAACTAAATGAAGAATCTGTCAGCAATCGGATACAGCAATTTGTGTTAACTGTACTTTGGAATTGGAAGTTCAGTTTTCTCTCATTTTCATTGTGTTTGCCTCCTTTTAAGTCTGTAAACAGCTGCTATAAAATAGCAGTTGCTCGTTTCAGAGCCAGGTACTAAACTTCAACTTCTGGAAAATGATAGAAATTTTAAACACTTTGCCATGCTAAGGCATTGGTTTGAGGTATTCCTTTCTTTCTGGAAAAGCTCCTGTATTCTTCCTTTCCTGTTACCTCTAGAATGTCTCATGTTATTTATCACTGCTGTGTTTTGAGATTTCTAATACTTCTAATGCTTCTAATTTAAATTATTGATAACAAAAGAACCAAGATTTTTTGTGTTATCTGCACAATATACTGCAGGGATATTAAATATCTCTAGCATTTCTGAATGCCAGTCAGTAAAACAGCACCTATCAGTGAATTTTGTATGCAGCTGTGTTAATTTAGTAGTACTTTTAGTCTCTAATACTTTTTGCCAATGGATAAATTCTCTATAAATTGAACTTAATCCTTTCTCTTTTTTCTGAAAATCATTAGGTGTAGGAAAAAATGCAAATGAACATAAGTTTCTTTAATGTTCTGGTTTTATCTCAGGCACAGTAACGTCTGATTTCTTTCTTAGCATAAGGAAGTGCTTTATCTGCCTTCAGTTATGTGAGCTCTGATGTTGAAATACCTAACTGAATGCTTTCTTATGTTTTTCAGCAATACTTTATCTTGCTGATAGATGAAGAGATCACCGATCTGGACCAAACTAGGCAAGTGATTGTTAATGCCTCTAAGCTGCCCATGTCCGTTACCATTCTTGGTGTTGGTGAAGCTGATTTTCAAGCAATGGAGTTCCTTGATGGAGACAATGGTGTTCTGAAATCTGTGACAGGAGAGCCAGCTGCACAGGACATCATCCAGTTTGTGCCTTTCTGACAGTTCAAAAATGTATGTTGTTTTTAAATTCAGAAGAGTCCCAGTGCCAGGGTGTATGAATTCTAAAAATTACCATGGTCTTGACAAGGCAGCAAGCTGCATGCTTCGAGGGCATGCCTGTGCTGCTTGTTCCCAGTGAGAGTTGAGATGTTGGATTCTGTGATCAAAGCTGTGTATTGCTGTCTTGCAGTTCTTGAGACCTTTATTGTATAATTGATTTTGTATACTATCTCTTGGCTATTGTAGGGTTAAAGGGGATCTTCTCTGTCCTGGGATGTGAACATTTTGGCAAAGAACTGAGATCAGTTCTGATCAGAACTGTCACTCTCTGATGTTGAAGCCTGTGAGTGACTGAAGTTGAGACTGGTCTTCCCTGCTGTTGAAATCAGTCCAGTCACTCACCAGCTCCCCAACTTCCACTGTTGGCATTGGCATTCAAGCACTTTGCATGGTCAATTGGGTTGAGTGATTCAAATGAAAACCCAAAATAAGCGACATTGCTAGTGGCTGGGGCAGTTTTTCACTCAGACTACGGCCATATAAAGGCTATGTGAGTCTGAAATTGAGGTGAGAACAAGTGGTTTTCATCAGCAGTGCTCACCTGAGACTGACTGGAAGTGCTCCTAAAGCTGTAGTAAGCAATTCATAAAACGGAATGAGCGAGGTGTTCCAAATTCTTGTAGAGTGTTTCACTAGGCTACTGAATCTGTTTTTTGTGGTATTTCTGATTTATTCTCCCCATTCTGTTTTCAGGCCCCCCAGGAAGCACTTTCCCATATGGTTTGGCTGAAGTGCCCAAGCAAGCTAGTGTCATACTATAAATGGCAGGAGTGGCCCCCCTGAAACTGCCAGAAATCAAGGCGATGTAGATTCTGGGTAGCCCTGGCTACCTGTAGCACTGGGGAGAAGGAGAGCTGCCTGCAGCCACACTCTCCCTTGCACACTCTGGGTGCTCAGTGTCTTGAGATTGCACCAGTCATACCACTTCTTTCTGAGTCTTTGATCTTCCCTATTTCTATCGGAAGAAATGTAAATACAGAAAAACCTCCAGGTGCTGGAAGTTTGTCACAGAAAGATCAACCTTGTTGGTTTTCTACCTTGCAACAGCAACACATACACCACACATAATTTCTTGACACAGCCCATCTGCTCCTCACTATCGGAGTGATAGGGGTGCGGGCCTCTGAACTGAGCTGCTCTACTGCTGAGCCTGGTGAGAGAAGTGTTGCACCGGTGTTTGCTGTAATGACACTTACCATGTGCTCCTTGATAGCTGTCTTCTAGCAAGCTGCCTTTGAAATGGAGACCTTTCTTTTCTGGATGTGACCAAAGACTGTTAGTTGGATGCCTGAGGTAGTTCCTATTCTGCCTTCATAGTGGCAGTATATTTTTTTTATGTTTCAGTGACTGTACCTTTCTGTGCTCTTTTTAATCACATTTTTCCATTAGCAAAATTTCTTTCTGTGATGAGCTCCTGCTTGAAGCCATTGTTATAGTTCAAGAACATTACACTTTGTTTATTTATGGGGGTTAAATGAGGATTAATCATTAATTAGTGGGATTGGGATGAGATTAATAAGTCACATTAATGTGACTTTAAAAATCCAGCACTTGGAAATACTGAAATGAAGATGCCTTGAGTGAATTCTTTATGTCACACAAGTTACAAAATGAAGAAGTAACTTATCTGTGGAACTCCAAGGAGCTGCTTCCTTATCCTCAGTAGTGTGAAGTGTGCAGTACATGATCTTGGTACTGTAGAACAGGCACATGCTAGCAAAGCACGAATGTTTTGAGGAAGATGGTTCATTTCCAAGTAGTGATAAAGAAATTTGGGCTTGTCATTGCACTACAAGTGTCATCAACTTGTCTTTCAGTTACATAAATAAATATTCTACTTTGACTTAGATACCGTGTCTGGACTCTTATTTCTTTCCTGGACTTTTCCCTTTTTTTTTTCCAGCAATGTGGATGGTGGTGTTTCAGTGTCTGAGTGAGCCTAGGCTTAGCGAGATTAAAAAAAAAAAAAAAAAAAAAAAAAAGTAGAGCCAGTTGTCCATCATTGTTAATTTTGTACCCCTTTAGTCACTAAGACTGCTGAATCCCACAGCCCTTTTGTGCAGCAAGATGAGATGTTCCTTTACTGTGAAGTCATAAAAGAATTTGTGTTCTACCCAATAAACCAGAAGATGGTGAGAATACATTGGGAGACTGCATCTGTGAGCCAGGCCCTGAAACTGGTTAAGTTACAAGCTTGAGAGAAGGCAGAACTTGGGGTTGAATTCACATCCTCAACTAGACTACTTGTTCTGGGTGGACTCTGCCACCAAACTACCATTATATAGCTTGTGTTTGAAGAGCTATAGGGTCAGGACCACTGCTGAGCCAAGATGAATCTGTTGTAGTTTTTTTATTCAAACCTATATTGACCATGATATGTTCTCTCAGGTTACATGAACAGCAGCCATCTTCCTCTAAAGAAAGCTGGACTGACATTCTTGACACCTAGCCTGCCGCACCGCATTTTCTTGCACTTCTTGCACTAAGTCTTGCCCTTCAAGACAGTCTTGAAGGAAACCAAGCAATCTCTTTTCTTGAGTGGCTTTTTAAACTGAAATGTGTTACAGGTGTGGAAGAGAGGGAGGAAAACTGCCAAGTTGTCTCTGAGAAACTGTTCTTGTGGTTGAGAACATCCATCGCTTGTGTTTTCAGCTGCTTATAGCCTGTAGACAGAATTCTCCTTCTCTTATGCATACAAGAAACCTAAGGCTGTTTTTTTGTATGTGTGTATTTTGAAGCCCATTTTGGCCTCTCCTTTTTAAACCTCTGCCAGCTCCCATGCAAAAGGGAGTGAGTCTTCTCTGTCTCCCTGTAAGGAGTGGAGTCACTGTTCTGCAGTGGGCTGAGGTATCTCCAGGTATAGGACTCATTTATGGTAGAAGAGACCTTTTGTGTTTTGGGAGGAAGAGACTGAGAAGTTGTAGAGGCAGGTCTGAGGAAGTTCTTCCCCCTGTGGGAGCAGACCAGAATTTGAAGGAGATGCTCTTTACCCACAAGTAAGTGGCTGAAATGTGAGCAAGAAAAGGGACACAAGTCTTGTAGTTGTCACTTAGGAACAAGAGCTGCATGGGTGTGGGCCCATATGAAAAGCCACGGGAAGCTAAATTTGAAAGCTACTGACCTGGGATGGCAGATATTTGCCTGTTCTTTGTCTTTTACTTTCCTCAGAACCACAGGTTTTAGAGGAAGTGCAGGCAGCAGCTGGGCACTTTGGGGGAAGGCTGACAGGTCTGTTTCCTGCTCTAGGTGTAGATGGAATGCAAATTGATGGCATGGCTGTTGAGTTAGAGGGAGAGGTCAGGTTATTTTACTTAGGACAATGTGTTGTGCATGCTCTCTGTGTCTCCCAATCACTGGCTTGATTTATCTTCCTGGTGAGCACAGGGAACACCCCAGAAATCTTTTTAGTCTTGGCAAAATTAAACAAGCACTTTTATACTTGTGATCCCCAAAGTCATTTCAGCCTCAAGGGTTTGGAAAAACCAGAAGCTGTTGCATGTGGGAGCTCAGTGGGGAGGGTTCCTTTTTCTTTCTGGACATGTGGCAATAAATGTTGGTGACATTTAATGCCAAGCTATTCCACACTACCCAGCAGGTAGTGGGACATAATGCCTTTTTTGCCTGGGTAACTGGTTGGGTTAATGGCCCTCCTTGAGGTCTAAAATACACAGGAGACTCTTTTGCTAAAAATGAAGCACTGTCTTCAGGTGGGTGCAGTGATAAGACTGCTCCAGGTGTTTGAGGAAGCCACAGAAACTCCATAGGGAGGCTCTGTCTTCTGACCAGCTTTGAGCTTTGAGCAAGTACTGGATCTACTAAGCAGCAGCAGCATACTTTGGTGGTCTGGATGTCTCATTGAACTGCCTAAGTTGCATTCCTCACTCCACTCTACCCATGACTGGATGTGGGGTCAGCACACTCAGCTTTCTGTCTGTTCTAAACAGATGAGGTCACTTACCTGGGTTCACAAAAGTGGTGCCAAATGCTGTCAAGTTTGCTTTGTTTTGTTGTTGCATGATTGTGCTGGTTTGAAAGAAAACTGGTGTTATAAATGGGTAATGTGACAATTGGCTCTCACAATTAGGATATGAATATTGTGTATATGTTAAGAGAAATTTTGTTGATGTATGGTTATGTTATTATAGTTTGTTGCTTGAACACCCTCTGTTCTCCCTATAGTCCCCTTTCACCCCCTGTATTGTTGCCACTGTACAGCCTTGGTTGTCAGGGTTGTCAGGGACATGTGGAGGGAGGGCATGTACATGTGCCCCTTGCATGGGGCAATTGGGAATAGGGAAGACTTGTTGCTAGGGTGGTACAGCATGACACCTGACCTCCAATCAAATTGCAAGAAGGTAGTCTCCACCAAGGGATGGCGAAGAAGAGTGACAGACTTTAGGAGAGGCCATGGTTGGCTGATGCAACACCAGGGCTATAAAAAGCAGAGCAGCCATTTTGTAAATTAGCACATGGCGGCCAGTCATGCGCTCCCAGCATGCTGCCCTTTTTCCTTATTCAGTCCTTTGTTGTTTATTGAGGTTTAATAAACCTTTGAAGTTTTAAAGTGAGCAGTCGTTTCTCACAACTGATGCGAGAAATGAACCCCACTCAACAACCTTAAGACAGATTACAGATCAGAGTTACAATATATTAAAAAGATTATAATAAATACAATAATACAGAGAAAATTGGTTTTAACCCACACAGACTGAACACAATCTGGCACCATGTTCATCAGGGTGATGGTACCAGTCCTGTTGAAGTTCTGGTCCTCCTTCAAATCTATCAAGTGGTGGTGCCAGAAGTCCCCAGGCCCAAAAATTTTATATACTCTGCTTTGTTAGGAAAATGTCCTGGTTTCGGGCAACTTGGGAGAAAACCCCTAAATAGAGTCCCTCTGGGAAGCAAACCCAAATGGCCCCTCTCCCAACTGGTCTGGGAAAGAACTTTCTTGGAGAAAAGTGGAAAAAACTATTTATTTAACAAACAAAGTGCCCACAAGCACAAAGAATGAATAATATGAAACAATAAAACCTTTCATTGCTCTGAAGTGAGATGGTAAATTCAGAAAGTCCTTGCTACGGGTAGCTCAGGTCGCTCAGTCTCTTACCAGTCCCTCCAGAGGTCCAGGCCCAAGTGAGCCACAGGTGTGAGCTCCCAGTGCTCCTCTGGATTTTTCAGTCCAGAGCAGGTTTAAACAGTCCCAAGAAAAAGAAAAAACAAAAACAGTCCAGGAAGCTTCTCTGCCTCAGCTAGCCAAAAACTAACTAAAAGCAAAAGAGATCTCTGTCCCATTGCTGGTCTGTGCTTCAGACAAACACAGTCTGGGAGCAGGAATGCGGAGGAGTGCTATTTTCAAAACAAATTGAGCTTTTTCTTCTCCCTGCTTCGCTCTCAGAGTCAGGCTTAAAGGCACAGAATTCAATATACAGTACAAACAGAACAGACGACTAGGGATACAAGCATCATAAAGTTACCGTAGGACAGAAAATTAATCCACAATGCCAGAGATTTGTGTCCAAAAATGAAACAGAGGAGTCCCATAGCTTTATTAATGAATGAAGGGAGACCATGAGCTATTTTCCATACAGTCTCTCCAAATGATGGAGGATGCAGCCTCCTTTCTATCCTAATTTCCCAGCCACATTTCCCTCTCTCTTTCCCTGTTGGCTGAGGTATTTGAGAAGTACAGACCTCCTGAATCCCCTAATACAGACTCCATTCTAATGTGCACACCACACACCCCCCACACCACCACAGCTCTTTTCTTTGTATCTGTTTTGTTTCTCTAAGTGCAAGGATTTAGCACAGCCTTGGGTGAGCAATATTGTCAATTGGTGGAATTCCTCTGGAATTTATGGTTTTTCCCATTTTTTTTTTTCACCTATCAGTATCTGGCCTTATCTACAAACAGGTCCACAGTTTGTAAAGACACATTACTCTCATTCCTTTCAGATTCAGGTGGAAATGCTCAGTACCTCCCTCAGGGCAGGGAGTTTCCATGAGGTAACACTGTGAGTCATAGGATATTTTGAGAGTCCTTGACAGTTTAAATCATTGCAGCTGTCCATTTTGAGGTCCCATTGATTCCTTTAAGGCCCATTAGCAGACATGACACCTCAGGCTGGGTGTGACTGCTGGTACTTTCTTGGAGGGAGTTACCAGAGCTGAGTCACTGGTGTGAAGAAAAAGAAACTGCCCTCTGGCGAAGGGTTTGCCTCTCCTTATCTTAACATGCAGCTGGTATCCTGAGGGGTTGGGTGTGCACTGGGCATCTCCTGCAAATGATCCATCATCCACAGGTCATCAGAAATTACGTAGAGGAGGGTAGAATACTCCTGTAGCTAGGACAGTGGTGAAGCTGCATCCTCCCACCACAGCATGCTTCCACTGCCCCCAGCACTGCTTTTCAGGTGCTCCAGGAAGTGCTTGTGCAGAAGGGGAATAAAGGGAATATCCGCAGGGCTTGCTTTGAAGCAACTGGCATTATGCAGGTATGATTCACTCCTTGGTGTTTGTGAAGCTGAATAAGCCACCCTGGCCTGCTGCAAGGCATCTGTACAGCATGTGTAGATGCAGGTGTAGGGAAAATCATGCTGTGAAAAGCCAGTGTCCACAGAGGAGACAGAAGAGTCCTGAAACTTGATACAAATAAAGGGAGAGAGTCCACCAGGGCACATGCCCGCAGGGTTTTCTCACTCAAGGTTTTGCGGGCTGCAGCCTCCTTTTATCCTGAACTTCCGGCTGCACATTGCCCTCTTCTTTTCCCCACTGGCCTCAGCCAGTACTAGGAAGGTACAGCCTTCCTGAGCCGCCTACCACATATCTCTCCTTGAACTTGTCATTTTACCCCAAAGTTCAGAAGTTTAGGCTTGTGCAGACCTACTTGTCTGTTTCAGGAGCCAAACTGTCTGTGGTCTGGAACAAACCTACTGTCCAAAGTTAGCAGAGACATTAAGACCCATTTCAAAGACACCCATGCCTTCACCATCAAATTCTTTGTAAAGACACATATCTTTCCTATCACAAGTGTTTGGTGCTGGGTGCTGAGAGGGAGAACTAGACCCCCAGGAGAAAGAAATGGACTTCAAAATCTGCTCAGCTCATGATTGATTGCTTTAATCTGGTCTGAATTTGTCCTCCGGGAGAGCTCTGGTGTCTCTATCAGCTCTTATCTAGATAGGATGACCTGGAGCCTGTGGGCTGCAGCAGGGAGCACAGCCAGCTTCTGGCACCATGTGCCCCAGGTCTCCCTCTTCCCCCTCCTTGTGAGGCTGCCAGCACCCTGCAGAGCTGCTGAAGTTCCTGTCCCACTGCCGGTGGATTTTGATGCTTGTCTCTGCCCTGCAGAGATCTGGCAGCTGGGGTGCAGCCAATGTCCCAAAGTGGTCTGGCATCCTACCTCCAGTGAGTAGCCCCTTAGGCCCCTGCTCAGGAGGCTGCTGAGCATGTGCTGTTTCCTTGTGTCAGAAGACCCCCAATCCTCACAATCTGAGCTGCCCTCTCCCACCCTCCCTCTTTTGGTTTGCAGGGTTTTAGCCACAAGACCTGCGATTTTGTGCTGGGGAAGGCACAGGGCTGGGGCTGAAAGCAGAGCCAGGCTCCGTATTTGCATCTGGTGTCTCTCAGTTCTGAATTCAGCAGCCCATGTCCCTCCAAGCACCACCTGAAGTGTGGCCACGTGATGAGTTCACTTCTCCCGCCATTTCCTGCAGTGCTCCCCGGGGGTTCCCCACGGCCCAGGGCTTCTTCAGCCAGCAGAGGTGCATTCTGGGGAGCTCAGCCTGGTGCCACTGGGTTGGGGGAGGGAGGCAGTACAGCCAGGACTTCCCCCTCCTCCCTCTGTCTCTCAGCAGGAGCTGCCCTGCCCATGGGGCACTGGGGTGTGGAGTGTCTGGCCAGACCGGCTGAGTGAGTCGGGGTTGAGTCACTTTGGGTGGTGCGCAGCTGGGTGAGGGGCAGCAGGGCCTGCCACTGGCTCCATGGCACTCAGCGTTGGTGTCCAGCAGCTCTCCCAGCTGCCGGGCCATGGCGAGCGGCAGGTCCATCTCAGCTTCCGAGGTGGGCTCCAGGTGGCCAGGATGGTGGGGGTTTGGGGGTTTAGGGCTGGGGGCTGCCTTCCCCTGCCAGCACCTTATGCCTCCTCTCTACTTCTCAAGGCTTCACCCAGAAGACGAGGAAGGTCTGCTGTGGCTCAGAGGCCATCTTCAAGGAGGTGAGGAAACTGGGATCATGTGGAACATGTGGGACAGGGATGGGACAGGTCAGTATCTTGGTCATAAAATCATAGATTGGGTTGTGTTGTAAGGGACCTTGAAGATCATCTCCACACCATGGGTAGGGACACCATCCACTAGACTGTTTTCTGGGAATTTCTCTGCTGACTCCTTCTTCCGCTCTGCTCAGAGGGGCAGATGGGTCCCTCACATTGTGTATGTGACCTATGTGTACAAGCTGCAGGAACTGAAATTCAACTGAGTGACACTGCATGGAAGCCTGGGCATATCAGAGCTGAAGGCAAAGCTCCCCCTGCCCTCAGAAAGCCAGATTGTCACTGCAGTCAATGCCTTGGAGGGCAGGGTGGGACTTGGGTGTTTGAGTGCATATGTGTGTGTGTGCAGGGCCAGGGATGAAGATGGCCTGGGAAGCATGTCCACCTCTCCAGTGCCATCCCCACTGAAGCCTGTGACAGCCCACCCAACCACTGTGCCAGTGGGTGGTTCCCACCTGTCCCTTGCTCAGGTCCCAATGCCAAGGCCTGGGGAAAGGCAGTGAAGGTGGGGGGGAGCAGGAGGCACAGCCACTGTGTGTGGTGAGTTGAAGCTTCAGAGTGCAGGTTTTCTATGAGCCAGATGACTCCCTGCCCAGGTGATCTCCCCAAGCACCTCTGTATGTTCCCATGTTCTATCTCACTCCACAACCTGCCAGCTCAGGGAACCCAGCACCACTTTTTCCTGAGTGGTGCTGCTCTGACTTCTTTAGCAGCTGACCTGTGGCTCTGTGCTGCTGGAGGGGCTCTATGCCTGGCCAGCAGGAAAGTAACTTCCCATCACAGCTGCTTTTCATCATGTCCATGGACTTGGTCACCTCACAGGGGAACCAACCAGCCATGAGACATGGGAAAGTTTGGCTGAGAATGAGTTGTCATCCCTTTCTTCTCCATTTGTTTGCAGCTTTTTCGTTGGCCTCATTACGGGAAACTTGTCATGGGCGAAATGCTGTCCATTAAGGTTTACAACTGCAGTAAGGTTTTCAGTAACAGGTGGGTCCTTTGACTGTTGGGGTGACCAGTAGAGGTGGGGGAGAAGACATACTGGTCTTTGCATTGTCTACTGGCAATAGAAAATGTTTGTTGAAAATTTGATGGAGGAAGATGAGCAGAATGCCACATAGAGAGGAAGGATGGAAACTGGTTGTTCGGGTGGGGCAGCAATGCTGTATGTATTAAGTTAAATAAGGGGAATTATTTAGTTGTGCCAGCAGTAACATGGACTACATAAGGATCTAGATTAGACCCTCAGCTGGGACAAAGTTTAAACAAGGTCCTAAAAAACAGCTACAAAGACAGGTCTTGATTCAGACTGAGGACTTGCTATGACCCAGAACATCCTTGTGGTGACCGTGACCATGCTGCACTCAAATTCAACATATCTGTTGGTGTAGAAAAGCCCTGACTGCATTGAGTTGTGGTTTAACCTTTAATAGGACAGCAATTTCAATTTAAAAGATCAGCCAGAATTTAAAATGCTTCTAGGTGGCATAGGCACAACTCTGTGAACTCAGTGGCTATTCCAACAGTTGTAAAACACTGCAGGGAAACCCAAGAATAGAGATGACATTAAGTAGTGGAGCAAGAAAGGCAGGAGAGGCATGTCCTTCAGGATGTGTGAAACATGAAGATGCAGGGAAAGCTGCCAGCTCTGATAAGCAAATTTTAAGAACTGAAGGAAAATGCACCAGCTGATAACGCAAACTTAATAAGTTTGCATCCAGCTAATAATGCAAACCTTTTCAAAGGTGCCAGAGAGGGCATGGAGAAAACAGATGAGCACAACACATGCAAGACACAGATGAAGACAGAGCAGAAAGTGTGGCAGAATGTTGTGTCACTGTTTCCTGAATGCTTTTCTTATAGGAACTGGATCAGAGGAATTGTCTCTGACTGAAATGTCAATAGAAACTGCTACAGGACAGAGATAAGACAAACAGTAACAAAACAATAGAACCTGACAATATGGATCAAAGGAGTCCATTGAGAAATGAGTGGATTGACACTCTATTCACACATCTCCACTGCTGGAGAGCAGCATAATGGCAGGTGACAGACAGTACAGTTCAAATCAGTTGGTCTGTGCACTGAGATGGTCAAAATTAAACCATTTTAAACCAATTAAACCATCAAAGAGTGTGAAAGGACAGAAGGAAAAAAACTGTTACATTGCTGTATCTGTGGTCTCTGGACTTCTGTGTGTGCATCCTTTCTGTGGCAGCAGCATTAAACTGGCAAAGCTGGAAAGGAGGGGGATGAGCAGAGAGACTCCTTCCTTGGGGGTAGGAAGTTGGACAGGCTTTCCCCAGAGAAAAGGGCGGTGAGAAGGAATACAAGAGATCAACAGCTCACAGCTGAAACTGAGATGTGTGGGGAGCAATTCCTCTTGTCTGAGTTCTGGGTGGGCAGTGAACACTTGCAGTGGTGGTTCCCAGCTGTCATTTGGGAAGCTCTGCTTCATGCAGGACTCAGCTTGGCTGCCAGCAGAGGTGCCACGAGATGGAGGCCCATGTACACGTGCGTGCAGACAGTGACACACAAGCCAGGGTTAGGAGTGACAAATGCCATCCTGCATGCCTTACTGCCACTTGCAGGCAGCCAGATGACTCTTCTCCAGGGAGAAGCTGCTTTGGTGTAGGTAAATTTTGGCCTGGCTTGCTGCAGACATTCTTGTGATCATAGCTTTATGTCCTATTTCTGTATTTTCTTGTGCAAAGCCTGTTTCCCAGTTTTATCTGGGAAGAGTCATCCCAGCTCTGCTGAGTGCACAGATATAGACAAGCTCCTGTGAAGCCCAGCTCTGCTGAAGGGGAGATCTCCTTTGCCCTCCATGAGTCTGGATCTGCGCAAGCCTCTAACCATCAGTGGCAGCTCAGTTGCAAGTAGCTGACTGGGGTGAAGGCAGGACCTGCTGCAGGGTCAGTCTCAGGTATTCAGCTGCCAGACTCCCTATGGAAAGCATTTCAGGGCAGCTCAGAGGGGCTGTGAGCAGGAGAGTGGAGGTCCCAGTACTCCCCAGGATGTAGGCACTGATGCTATGTACAGTGTTGTTGCAGTCTCTCTTTTTATTCCAGTGTTAGGAAAACTAATACATGAACACCAGAGGTTTATGCCAAAAGGAGACAGAGGAGTCCTGAAACTTTATTCGAATAAAGGGAGACATCATGAGAATTTTCCATGGGGTCTCTCAAATTGTTAGAGGACGCAGCCTCCTTTTTATTTTAATTTCCAAGCCACATTTCCCTCTCTCTTTCCCCATTGGCTGAGGTACTTGAAAGATACAGACTTCCTGAAATGCCTAATTCCTAAGACTCCCTTCTAATGTATACCCCTCCAATTTTCTTTTCTTTGTGTCCATCAATGGAATTTCTATGGAATATATGGTTCTTCTGATTGTTTCTTTCATCTCTCTATATCTAACTTTATCAGTACACCCACAGTTTGTTCCTAAAGACAAACCTCTCATTCCATTCATCAATCAGTGGGATCCTTCCCATTGTTTCTTTTATCTCTCACTGCTAGTTTTATCTACCAGCAAACCCAGAGTTTGTAAAAGCAAATCCCTCATTCCTTTCACCAGACTGCTCGGTACCCTTGACCTCAGCCTTCAGCACCTGATGACATCTGGAAGGCTAATCCTGCGGGAGTCCCTTGTGGACAAGAACAACAGAGTCACTGGTGTAAGTCCTCTGTGGACAGCCTGGCTGTCAGCAGTCAGTAAGGCTTTGTGATCCCCAGGTGGACTGGGAGCTGAGGGGGAATCCAAAGTGCTGTTTGAGCTGGAAGCACTGTGGCATTTGTGCCAGCTCTGCCCAGGGACACAGACACTTCACATCCCCCAAGAGGTTTCTAGGAGCATCTACAAATGCATGGGGTGGGCTGGGGCTCCTAGAGACCTGCCAAGAACCTGAATGAGCAGAGGGAAGCTTCGTAAAACCTTCTCAAATCTGGGCATTAGATGTAGGAAGTGGCATCTCATCTGCCTCATGCACTATGAAGTGCATGTGTATGGGCTGCTGCAGTGATGGAGTGAGGTGGAAGATGGTAGGCTGCCTTGGGGTCCCTAGCAAGATTTTGGGTTAAACATTAGCACTAACTGGATGGCTTTATGAGTGTCTGGGACAGCATGAGTGTCTCTGACACCTGACTGCCCCTCTGCACTACTTTGCGGGTCCTGCTCTCCTCTTGCCTTGGCATTGGGGCTCAGTTGGTCCTTTGTGCTTATAGAAGATGAACACTACCCTAAAATGAGCTGTTTCCTGCCAGCTGGGTGTGAAGGCAAAGATCAGCAGATTCCGGACTGCCAGACCTGTGTGCCAGGGCAGGAAGAGCAAAGGCAGAGGCAGCAGTCCTGCAAGCTGCTGCATCTCTGCTTGCTCTTCACACAGGCAGTATGACTAAACCACATGTTGGCACATAGTATGCAGATCTGTGGCCACCAGACTACCAGCCTGAGTGGCACAGACACAGGTTGCTGGTGCTGCTGGACTTGTGGATCACAGAGCAGGTCCAGGTAAATTTGAGCATTTCCAGGGTGATTTTTAGCCTGTGCACCTCACTGGATAAATGTTCACGCCAGCAAAGAGACAGAGATTACACTCACCCCTTGGTGCTGGTGATGGTTTGGAGGGACTCCACTGTGTAAGGTCAGAGCTACCCTGTGGCCCAGCCCTTTGCCCCAGGTGCCTCTTCCCTTGTGCTAACAGCAACACATGTGCTGATGAGCTGCTCCAACCAAAACCCAACCACATTCAGTTATGCCAGGTGAGTTTTGGATTGTGCAACCCTGGCTGCACAACAGCTGCAGGGGACGGAAATAGGGAAGGCAAGACTGCCCATCCAAAAGCAGCCTGGGACCCTCTCAGCTCAGCTTGGAAGAGACATGACCCCAAGAGAGAAGCTGCTCCTTTAACAAAGTGGGAATAAAGCCGTTAGGCTTCCTGCTAGTCCAGGTCCTGTTCTCCTCAAGGACTTGAGTTGCTTGCACCCCTTTTTCTCCTGGTGGTTTGAAGTAGTGTTTTTAGAGCCTTAGCTTTTTATCCAGCTTCATCTCAGGCTTCTTCACCCTCCAGCCTTTGCTGCTGCCTTTCCTGATCACCATACTGCTGCTTTCTTGGGCTGCATTTCTTTTCCCAGAAATGTGTTTTTTTCCAGGGATTGAGCTCTGAATCCAGAGTACATCCCCTTCAGCCTACTAAGGAGTGATTTCCTCCATTCTAGTGTTTTTTGCCTCTGCTGGGAAATTATTTGTGTTTGTGTTTGAGATCAGGCTAGCCACCTGCACACCAAGGGTGTTCAGACCTGTGCTGGCTGTGCTAATACCCAGTGTGCTCTGTACTTCTCTGGCTGTCCTTCCTTGTCTCTTGTGATGCAGGCTCTCGGTGTGCTGATGGCTTCTCCAGCATTTTAATCCAAGCTGTCCTGCCTAGGGATGCTCTGCCAGCTGTCTGGTGCCCTCTCCAGAGACACTGCTCCAAATCCTGCATGTTATTGTGCAGGGCTCTCCCCAGTTCCCTTGTCAAAAATGCCTCGAGGCGACTCTCGGGGCCTCTTTATGGTAGATTTGTAAACTTGAGCCAGCTTTTATTCAATGAAACGTGAAGCTTGAGAAGCTGTGGAGGAGGGAGTTTTGTTATGTCTAACTTGTTGATGGAGGCAGACAACAGGAGTCTGGTATAAATATGCTTCTTGTGGGGATGTGACCACCTTTCTTCTGCTTCTTTCCACCAGCTTCTCGCTTCTTTTTTTCTTCCATGTTCTCCTTTTTCTTTTTCTTTGTGACATTTCTGCCATTGTTTTGTGCTTGCCAAGCTCTCAGGCCATTTCACTTTCTGCTTGTAGATCTACATTGAATTGGATTTGCGCTACCAGCCTCCAAATGGCTCAGCAGGGAGCTGGGTTGAAGAGGATTTTGTCTATCTTATGAAAGACAGGTATGGAAATCCTAGGAAGACCAAATTTCTGGGCAGTTTGTACAGCTACTTTTGTCAGTGGCAGCCTTTGGGATGCAATCCAGCCTCATTTACTCTCCGATTCAGGCTGATGCATCTCAACTCTACAGCAGTGATAAGGGAGCAGGGGTCTTGGATAAAAATACCTTGTCATCAGAACGAGCCTTTGACTGCAATGATCCACTGTAGGTGCTGTGACTCCCTGGGAGAGCCTTAAGAGCATTTCTGCAGCTTTCCTGTCCTGTGGTTGCAAAGTTGCAGAGAGCATGGCTTTGGCCTCCAGCAACTCCATACACCCTGCATGCTGGTGGTGCCCAGAGCCAGGGGAGTTGTGGGTTTCTGGGCAGACAGGATGACAGGCGGCAGCAAGGTCTGCAGAGTGTCACTTGTGGAACTAGAGGGAAAACAGCAGACACATGGGGTGGACAGTGGACAAGCTTAGGAGAAAAAACCCAAAAAACCCAGGAGAGTGGCTGGGGCACTGTTACTTAAATGCATCAGGGAACAGCTGTGGCACACTGGTCTTTGCAGAAAAACATCTTTTGTTTTTACAGTTCAGAGTTAATCATCCACAATCCTGGATTTGAGCAGCTGGAGTAAGTAGCCCTTGAATGTTTTGGCTCACCCTCTTGTGTGGAGGGCAGTACACAGCCCACTTTGTCGGCGTTGGTGTATGGCTCAAGGCATGGGGCGGGGCTTGCAGGGCTGCCGAGTGGCTGAGGGCAAGGGAACTGGACAAGAAGGCTGGTGCACTAGGCAGAAAGCTGGCAAAAGGTCTGGAGACTGATGAAGAAGAGGAAGAGGAGGAAGATTTCGATGATACATCTGAGATTGAGGCCTCAGGCATCATCTTGAGCCCTGTGAAGAGGTATCCAATGGCATGCTCTTCTTTCTTGCCCTTGCTTGTGTCCTGGGGTAGAAAGTGCCAGATCCTGGGGAATTCCTGCAGCTCATGGCAATCATCTTTGGCAAAAAGTCAGAAAACTTCCATCTCTATTGGCCCTAGACAGGGTGTGTTGGGGATTTGCTCAATCTCAGAGCAATGGGACATTATTTGCTAGGTTTTCTGTTGCTTCCCTTGGTGGGGACTTACTCAGGTCTATGTTGACAAGGACATCTGCTCACTTGGGCTTTTTTTTTTTTGTGCAGTCGCTCCAGACTCTGCTCTGCACGGGACCTCTTTGCCATCCCAATGCCACAGAGTTTCCAGGTACTGTAGCATTGGGTGCATGTCCCTGTCCTGCCTCTGGCCCTGCAGCCAGTCCCTTACTGTCTTTCTGCAGGCCTGGGCTTCTCCAGCTGCCACATACTCTGTCGAGGTCTCTAACATGAAGACCATCATGGTTTGTATGACTTCCTCAGGCAAGATGTAAGATTCCCTGATGGACTGCATCCATGAGTGCGAACCTCAGTATCAGTAAGCCCATGTAGTTAGCTATGGATAAGCAGGAGAAGGGAATCAGCTACATGTGCCATTGCAAAACACTGCCTGAGCAGAGCTTCAGAGAGTACCCAGGCAGTGCTGATGCCTGCCAGCTTTCCCAGGGCCTTGTCTGTCTTCCTTAGGGACAGCTGTGGGACTTGACCAGGGCAGGAGGGGTCTGTGAGGACTTGCTTGGACATGCCAGGAGGCTGTTAGGAAGCTGTAGCTCTAGCTGATTATCTGACATCAGGCTAAACTGATTTCAGGGCAGGTCTCCCAGCCTAGCTATGGATTTAAATCTTCCCCTGGTTCTAAGTAAACGTGGACTCAGAACCTATCAACCAAGCAGCAAGATTTTGTGAGGGCTGAATTTCCTACCATCATTCTCTTGAAGCAATTATTCTGTACCTTAACAATGGCCTAATTACTTGTACTGAGACCAAATGTGAGAACATTTCTTGCACATCTTAGACTCGTAAACAGTTGCAGTAAATGAGACAGCTGCATTCCAGTCCTTCCAATTGTGTTCATCTCAGTAGGATTCAGAAAGGAGTATTAACAGAAGATACAAGGAGCATCTTCTCCAAGTTGCTCTGTGGACCCTGCCATGTGAGCAGTGGGTTTGCAACCCTTGGGATCAGAAACTGACGGTACAAGTGCTTGATGGGAAGGCCTCTTGTCAAAAGTACTGTGGCTCTTATGCTTTATTTTCTTGCTTGTCTGAAAGAAACAAGTATCTCAAATATTACTTTGGTCTGTCCTGGATGCAGCAGATTTCAGCAGCCATGCTTTTGCCTGGTGTCCACCTCTGCATTGAGAGTGCCCTGTACATGTGCATACTGGTATTGTTGAAACAATCTCAGGATGGAGATGTAAACAAGGAGAGTGCTGATTCAAACCAGGAGAATGCTGATTTTCTCCTATATTTTCTCAGGTTGGGATTAATGTAATCGAAGCACGGAAGCTGGTGGGGGTGAACATCAACCCCTTTGTTGTAGTCAAAGTGGGAGAGGAAAAGAGGCACACGGCAACACAGAAGTCAACAAACTGCCCCTTCTACAACGAAGTACGTGACATGGACAGAGGCTCTGTCCTTGCCCCACTGGTGTCCCAAGTGCCTGGGACCACCCTTGCCTGGGAGCCTGGGTCTCAGCTGTCTTTCTCTTCTCTTTCAGTATTTTTTGTTTGACTTCTATGAGCCAAGGGACATTTTATTCCACAGACTCATAGAAATCTCGGTACGTATGTCTTCACCTTTCACTGGTTAGTGGTACAGCCTGATGCTTCTGTGTGTAGACACTGGGAGCAATGGGCAAAACAGGGGTACCAATTCCATTGAGGTATTCCAGCCAGAAGCACCTGCCCACAGAGAGCCACAGGGCCTTCCTTTGGCTGCACTGGGGCAGAGACCTAGCTCTGCACTGAGCCACTGGTGGGCAGTGCTGCCTTCCCACCTCCCCCAGGTAAGGCATTTTCTTCACCATGTCACTGAAGTGGGGCCTCTGGGGCACTCTCTTGCCTTCTGCCTTGTTGCCCTGCAGCAATTCCTTACTCTCTCTTACCCTCGAACCTCATCCTGCAGGTCCTGAAGGTAAGTGACTGATGTGATGGGAGCTCAAAAATTATTTGTGCTGTAGAAAAGCCCAGGCAGGCAGAGAAGCTAAAAATCCCTTGGCCTGAAGCACAAACACTTCCCCAAGACACAGGGATGCTCTGAAGATAGCTAAACACAATTAGCATGTCCTTTGCCAAGTGGTCTCCCTGTGAAAAGCTGCACATCTCTTCTGCTGGTAAGAGTTCAGCAAGCACTGAGCAAGACTTGGGTTTTGGGAGAAACACTAGTCTGGTGGGGTCATGGCTGTGCCCTAACTCAGCATGATATGGACACGAGGACTTCCTGTGGGAAAATGGATCTATCCTAGCTCCATTGTTGGGGTGTGGTGGGACTGTGGAAGCTGAATTGGTTGCACATGACTACATTGGTCTGAGGTTTGACTGAGGGCTACAAGCTGGTGGGCTTTGTGGGAGTGGTTGGGTAGGACTGGGTTAGTCCTAGGGCTAACACAGATGGGCCAATCTGCATGAGGAGCTTGCAACCACTGCCTCGGCTGTGCTTTGGAACAAGCACTTCTTGGCAGCCCTATGTTCCTCAGAGATATCTGGATGTGTGACCTGGCTGCCCATACCTCAAGGTGCTCAGGGGGACTTGTGCTGTCTGCAGGTTTTTCACTCAAAGAAGATACCATTTCTGGGAATTTGCATAGGAACATTCAAGATGGATGTTGAGACAGTGTACAGCCAGCCAGGTATGAGACACTGCACCACATACCTGTGCCTGACCCTGGCTCTGTCTGAAATTGGTGTTTCCTTCATGCTCAGATGGGTCTGGTCAGGGCCCTGGATTTAAAGCACTTAGTTTGCATGAAGACCTGAGCTTGCTTCTCCACTCAGCTGTCTGAAGGCAGGTGACACTTCCTGCACCTCCAGAGGCAGGGTCAGGGCCAGGGCCAGGGAAGTCTTTTTGCGGATGGAGTTGGATGTGAAATGGTAACCTGGCTGCTCCCTAGGGAACTTCTCTTCCCTCTCAGATCACAGATTTTTCCAGAAGTGGGCAGTTATCAGTGACCCCACGGACACCCGGGCAGGTGTGAAAGGCTTTGTGAAGTGCAACATCTCTGTCTCTGCACGTGGGGATATTGTGGGCTTTCTTCCCACCTATTCCAGGAACCAGGATGAGGACATTGAAAGGTAGGTGCAGTGTGATCTTGCATGGCTCTGGGGAACACTGCCGTGTCTCTCTTCACACTACATTTTTTGCTCCATTTTCCCCTCTTCTGATGGGCAAAGACCCAAAAAGACCTGTGGTGAGGCAGGACCCACTCTTCCTGCTCAGTGAATTTCCCATCATTGTGTTCCGTGGACTCCAGGAAAGAGGTGGAACACGAATTTGTCTTTCAGGAACTTGTTGCTGCCTAAGAGAGTCCCTGCAGAGAGACCCTGGGCCAGGGTCTGCATCAAACTGTATCGTGCCGAGGGCCTGCCTAGCATGACAGCAGGCATCATGGGTGGTATCTCCAAGATCATAGGGGAGAGAAAAGTCTCTATCGACCCATACGTGCAGGTCTCATTCTGTGGGCAGCAGGTGAGTCTGAGGGGAATCTGTGTTGGGACAGGCTGATTCTCCCTTCGCTGTGTGGCAGCATGTGGTGGGCTTGTGGTGCCAGGAGTGTCCATGGGGCACAGAAATCCCACTGAAAACAGGCTGGGAGAGCCTAGGTGTCTTTAGCAGTGGCCTGAGCTGTGTGGCCATGGTTGTGCCATGTCTGGATGAGAAGGCTGTTCTCTGCTTTTGTCTCTACAGAGAGCTGCTTATGGGACAGCCCCAGTCCTGGGCACAGCTACTGGCTGAGCTACTGGCTTTGCAGGCAGAGATTCATAACCTTAAACATAGGGACAGGGTCAATTAAATCCCAGAGCAGAAGTCCTTTTTCTGTGTGAAGCTGGGCTCAGGCTGAGATCCTTGAGAGACTTTACTGAGATAATGGCCCAGTTTTTGCACACAAGGTCAGGGTTTCTGGTCCCCTTGATATCCATTAATATGAAAATCAATCCCTGGGCAGTCTTGTGAGCCTGGAGTGCCCAAGGCAGTCCTTAGATACCTCCGAGTCTGCTGCCCGCATGCATTCCCTTGATTGTGCAGGTCATGCCAGGGCCTTGGGACGGCCCCCCATTAATGAAACAAAGAGGAATTTCAGGAACGGGGATAGGAGCAGAGACGCTGCCACCCCCAGAGCCTGGCCTGCACTGTCTGCAGGTGGTACAAGAGTACATGCCATTCCCAGACAAGCTCTGAGGCATCCCTTTCTCTGGGCACTAGTTGGGACTGTGTGGCTTTCACACCTTCTCCTTCCCAGGGGGAAACGTCAGTGGAGACCAACACTACTGAGCCTAAGTGGAATGAGCAGATCAGTTTCATTGAGATGTTCCCACCTCTCTCCAGGAAGATAAAAGTCCAGGTGCTGGATGATGCCAATGTCAGTGATGTGGCCATTGCTACACACTACATTGACCTGCAGGAGATCTCGGACCCTGACAGGAATGGTGAGACTTGGCATGGCTGCCTCTGGGCAGGATGTCCTGGGCAGCCCTGTGCCATGCCACTTTCTTGGCATGCTGGTCTCCTGGGAGTGGGAGCAGGAGCGGTTGAAGCATGCCAACATTCTGATGTCCTGGGCAGTCCTCTTGGGGGAGGTCTCTCTGCAGCAGCACCCTAGAGCATAATGAAACCCTGTTCCTGTTTCTGCAGGCTTTAACCCCACATTTGGCCCAGCCTGGGTGAACCTGTATGGCTCCCCCCAGAACTCAGCTCTTTGGGACATTCACAAAGACCTCAATGAAGGCATGGGTGAGGGCATCTTCTACCGTGGGCGCATCCTCATGGCCATCACAGTGGAGATCTTCAGCAGCCCTAGCGTGGCAGAGAGGAAGCTTGGGGATAGGACAAGAAGTGCCCTGAGAAAACTGAAGCTGAAGAAGAAAAGTAAAAAATCCAAGGAGAAAGCTAAAGAACTGAGCCAGCTGCAGGGAGAGGGGGAGGCTGGGAGCTCTCAGGAGGCTGAGCAGCCCAGGGAGGTCACAGTGGAGGTGGAAGAGCTTCATCCACTCCCTGAGGTGAGTTCTCCTGTGCTGACATGGCTGATCCATGCCAGTCTCTGGCATGCACAGTTGTGAAGGGAAAGAGGCAAGACGGGAGGCAGCTCTGTTGGTGCAACAGCCACCCCTTTAAGCCTACAGCCTGCTCAGTGGCTTCACACAAGTATCAGCCAATCCATGGCTCTGCACCAACACCTCAGGATTTCCAAGAAATCTTATCCTGGTTCTGGCAGCCCAGTGGTGATCTCAGCAGCATTCTGCTGAGGTCCTGTGGAAGGGTTGGCAGGCATCAGTTATGCCCTGGTGCTCAGGCAATGTTTTGGCACGTCAAGATCTCAAGCTGATTTCTGTCTCCTTGCTCAGAATGTCTTGGGGAGAAAGGATGAATTCCTTCTTTTTGCTGCCTTCTTTGAAGCCACTATGATGGACTCCTCTCTCAGCTCAAAACCTGTCAGCTTTGAAGTCTCTATAGGTGGGTATTCCCCAGGGTCCCAAGTCTAGAAACCATGGGAACAGTGTCAATCTCCCTCTGACAGCCAAGTCAGTTCATTGATACTGCCCTGTCAAGTCAGGTTGGGAACTTGGGAAAGATGAGGAATGAGTCCAGTGAGTGTGCACAGTGGTTTACTTACCTGAAAATCCTGTATCTCTTCTATGGGTTGGAGATTTGCACCATTTTTGTGAATTACCTGTTTTGGGAAAGTTTGAGAAAACTCTTCTAATAAGTGAGGGTACAAAGAAGGAGAAGGGTTTGGTAGCAAGAAAGGCAGACAAAGGAGGGAAAGCTGGAATACTGGTGTTGGCCAGGTGGCACTGAGAGGATGTGACAACACGTGATGGGGAAACAATGGCCTGAGAGTGGGTCAAAGCCCCCACCTGCTAAGCTGGATGGGTGGAGATGCTTGATGCTGAGATACTACTTAAGGAGCTGATGCTGGCCGCAGTGTAGGGATGTAGATGGTAGCCAGCAGGCACTTGGTGGAGCTGGCAGAACTGGAGAAGGCATACACAAGGACCTCCTTGCAATTGCCCAGCTCCCTGTCAGACATCCTGGTTGTCCATGTGATATGCCGATGGTTGGACACAACTGTTAGTTCCCAAAGCAGTAAATGCCCGTGTTTCTCTTGGCAGGAAGACTGCCAAGAGTCTGGTTTTGCAAGCTAGAAAACTTGTTTTCTAAAAAAACCTGAGTGATCCCACTTACCTCTGGGATGAAATTAAATTATAATTTGATGCTCACCTTCAAGGAAACTATGGCAAATCTGAAGAGGTTGTGACCAAAGGATGGCAAAAAGTGGAAAAGGGGGAAGTGAAAGAAGAAAGGCAGCCTTTACTCAATGCTGGTTCAGGTGGTGAGCTGGATGCTGAAATCCTGACTCCAGCTTTAGCAGCGCTGAACAAATCAGTTACAAAGAGCCAGAGACCAGAGCCCATGGAGCATGACAAGTAAGTCCTCTATATCTTTCTACCCCACCTTCCCTGGAGCTGTCACAGTTTCCCAGGTTGGTTGTTCCAGATGTTATTAGAGGTCTGCTCAGCAATGCATCATACGTTTCTCTTCCTTGAAACCCTGCTGCTTGCCATGGCCTAGCTGGCTGGGATTTCCCAGACACCATAATTCTATGAGCCCTGTGGTGTCTGCTTGATATGTGCCGATGGCCAAGGACGGGGTCCCAAGGAAACCGAGACCTGTCAATAACAGCCATCCATTTTCTGCTTCACAAGCAGCATTCTAAGGGCTTGTTTCCAGTGAGGAAGAAGGAGAGAAGTACTCTTAGCATATACTGTCCTATGTTGAGCAGGCAAGACACATACACAAGCTCTTCTGATGATATATTTGCTCTGGGAATGGTGCCTAATTTGTCCCACAGGTCTGGCAATGTCTTGGTCTTTGTGGTGTGTGGCCTGTGCCTCCTACTACTTAGTCCCATAGCAGTGAGAAATCTTGGTGGCATCCCATACTCCTGTCAGCCTCATTCATCTGAGCATGTGCTGCTGTCTCTACTAGAAACTGTGTATGCTAGTTTGGGATGGCAAAGGGCAGATCCAGCAGCTTGCACCCATGTCCATGGTGCACAGCCCAAAACAGGCAATTAATTCCCTGTGAGGGAGACAGAGTTCAGCCTCTGCTCCCTTGCTGGGTGTGCAAGCACATGTGTTATGATATGCCATATGCTTTCTGTAGCAGTAAGAAAGCCGTAACCTCCTCTGCTTGCTGCCCTTAGGTCATATGGCTGCCTGCCCATGACACATGAAAAGCCCTGTGTGTATGTATGGAGCTACTGGGAGGATCACGCCTGGAGACTCTGCATTTCCAACCGGATTGTCAAATTGGCAGAGCGCCTGGTAGTGTGTTCAGGGTGTTTGTCTGTGGCATGCTCCTTCCTAGTGTGCTTTCCTTGTTGCATGTGCAGTTGCTGTGCGAGATGTTTGCTGTCCTCACAACCCATGCAGGTCCATGTTTCTCACAAGGCTTAGTCCCATCTGCCCTTTGGACAGGTCGGGTAGGCCACATGGACCCATGCTGTGCAACTTCCTGATTCCTGGATGAGTGAGTGATGTGATATGATGTCTGTGACAACAAATTCCTCTGCTGCCAGTCCTGAGCTGTGTGAGCCCTGGGCAGATGATTCGGCAAGCAGACTCTTAGCCTCAGGTTGTCATGAAGGGGATGCAGTCTCTCCCCAGGACTCTGCCTTTCCCTTTTGGCCTTGAAGATATGAAAGCAGAGCTTGCCACAGTGTATGTTAGGGGCTGCTCCAGGACTGAGAAACAAGGTGTTGTTGTTACAAATGTTAAGATTATCCTCAGGCTCTGGAGAGTCTCTGGCAGCATAGTGCTGATCTGCAGCACTCATGAATCCCAGCTCTGCAGAAAGGCATAAGCCATTTGTGGCAAATGCATCCTTGCAAGGTTTTACTCTGACCCCTCAGCCAGGTGCAAGCTTCGTGAATATTTTGATTTCACTGCAGGAGCAGGGGTTGGATGACGTGGAGAAGCTCTTGAGAAGACCAAAGGCTAAAGCAGAAGAGCGGCTCAAAGAGGTGCTGGAGGAATTTATAGCTGGATGCAGGTTAGCATGTACCTGATTTCCTGAAGTTTCTTGTTTTCAGGTTAGGAGGTCATATCATGTTCTGCTGGGGCTGTGTGTGACCTTCTCTCTTGTCCTTTTGAGGTGGATGTGCAGAAGGAAATGAGGATGACTTGGAAAAAGGACCCTCCCTGTAGCTTTTCAAGCTTGGAGGGGAGACACCAGTCCTGTTCTACGAATCAGAGGGGTCACAGATGGCAGCCTCAGTGTTCCTAGGTTCCCACATGTTTCCTGAATGTGAAGGACATTTCCTTCACTCTTTTCAGTCATGCAGTCAAAAGACCAGTGTTTCAGTCCCCATGACTATCCTGTGGGGGCCAATATGCACTTCAGTCCACAGTGCAACAGTAGAAAGGGAGCCTTAGGTACTGAGAATCCCCAGTGTACCTTCTGAACCAACAAGCTTGCAGAAGAGAGGGCATTGCAGAAAGGAAGCCTCCTGACACATGGGTACCAGGGATTTGGAGCTTGTGTCCCTGCTGTGAGCTGTGCTCAACACACTGGATGCAGAGGATACAGAGTCTGTGCTGCTTTTCTCATTGCAGGCAATATTCACTCAGCACAGAGAGAAAAACAATGGTTCATCCAAATAACTTGGACAGTTGTCGGACAAAATACCTGATGCGCAACATTGTAAGTTGTAGGGTTTGGTGGTGGTTGGTGGGAGCCTGAGCTCTGAGGAAACTTCTGGAGGATCAGCAGGAACTGATACTAAGAATGAAACCTGGAGCTAAGACTCACTGTATCAGTCATAGGCTTTTACTACAGCATCTCCCAACTTCTGCTCAAGGCAATACAATTTCCAGCACAGGGAACAGAGACAGGGTCTGGCCATGGCTGCCCCCAGTTTTGTGCAGATGCTGTGCCCTGATGCTTTCCTTCATCTCCACTGGGGCATATGTGATTGAGCACATGCATGTTGCTGGAGGCCTTTTGGTGCACCTTATACCTACAGGCAGTTTTGTGGTGGCTCACTGAGATCTGCTACTTCTGAAAACTCAGCCCCTTGGCTGGGTACATATCCAGCAGGTCTACAACAGCCATTCATCTGTCTGTCCTTAGGAAGGGCAACACTTGGGCACTTATCACCCTGCACACAAGACCAGCTAGCTGAATGAGAGCACAGTTAATTCCCTCCATCACAGCACAGCAGAGCACTGCTGCAGAGTCATAGCCCCCATCAGACTACAAAGTTTTAAAAGGCTGACTGAAATGCAGTGACAGCAGTGGGAAATAAAATTTAGACTTATCTGGGTCCCAGTTTCCTTCCCTCTGCTTCCTTGTATGTCATCACCTGACATGGCTGGTTGTGTGACGGCTGTGCTTTCTGTTCAGATCCTGTATGCAAAGCAGGGGCTCCGTGTGAGGCGGCGCCTGACTCGAAACAATGTCAAGGAGAAAGCTAAGGAGACAAGGAGGATCCTGGCAAAGATACGCTTCATGGCTAAAGAGGTACAATGGCTCCTAGGGAACCCCTGTTCTGAACTGGAGAGGGTAGGCAAGGAGAGGATACTGAGCTGTCTGCTGGGGCTCTCACCAGTCTGAGCTGAAGCTTTTCCTCTGCTGCCTTTCTCACTGTGTAAAATTCCAAGTTCCAGCTACTGGAAGTTACCATGTTTCCTGTGATAGCTCTAATGAGGGATGAGGCCAGGCAGCTTTGCAGGTCTTTTGGTGGCAGAGCAGGGGTCCAAGCAACTCTGCAGTGGGTAGGAGGCAGAGCTGGGCCAACTCCAGGCCTCCTTCGCCTCTCCTCCCCACTAGCCCAAGACCTTGTCTGCAGCAGACAGTTTTGCCTGGGAAAACAGCCTTGCCTGTGCTGCCTACACTTCCACCAGGGACTGACCCTAGATACTTCCTGCAGATTCAAACTTGCGTTGGAATAAGGTTCTCATCCATTGCAGAGACTCTCCGCATTCAGAGTTTCATTGTTTGTATTTTAAGTAACTGAAAAAAATTGATTAGTGTTGCTGTAGTGTCAACTAGAGTGCCATGTTTGTTGACATAAGGTGGACAGATGCTGTTGAAGTTTGGAGAAGTCTTTCACCAAGTGAAGTCAAATAATTTTCACATCTTTAGCTATGTGAGGGTAGAGTGATGTACAATTGTAGTGATGGTGTTTATCTTCCCAAGTCACTGTTTCTGTGATGGAACCCTCTGTTCTGGGGATGGTTGAAGACCTGCCTGTCCACAGGAAGAAGGGAATGAATTATTTGGTTTACTTTGCTTGTGTGTGCAGCTTTTTCTTTCCCTATTAAACTGTTTTTATCTCAATCCATGACTTCTTTCACTTTTACTTTTTGGATCCTCTTTCCCATCACAGACAGTGAGTGAGGGGCTGCATGGGCCTGAGTTGCCAGCCAGGGTTAAACCACACCTCCAGAGCCATATTGCAGGGCTGACTTTCAGAAGCATATGGCCAATGTTAGGTCCTTTATTTCTGGATATCTAAACCGCCATTGCTGAGCAGTCCCTCCTGTGAAGAGATAAAGCTTTCACCATGTCAATGGAAGGAGAACGACGTATGCTGTTCCTCTGCTGTAATGTTCCACCCTTCCCTCCATCCAGCCCCAGTGCACTCTCCCTGATGTACTCATCTGGATGCTCAGCAACAACAGACGTGTGGCATATGCCAGAATTCCTGCACAAAACATCCTCTACTCAGTAGTTGAAGAGGAGAAAGGCAAAGACTGTGCAAAGATCCAGACTGTCTTTATGAAGGTAGGGTTTATAACAAAACATTGTGCTCTTGCTTGCTTCATGCTGTTTCCCCTCCTTGCTTTCAGCCCTCCTTCCTGAAATCCTGGAGTTCACAGTGAAACACAACTCTCACTGCACCATTGGCTTTTTTCCTCTGCTGATGTGATGTTCTCTTTCCTGTGCTCTTTGGTCAGTTCCAGGCTGATGGTGATTATCTTGGTCTGGGATGTGAAACCTGCTAAAATGGCCTGTGCTTTCAGGTCCCTGGCTTACACACTGGTGAGATCTTTGCCAAACTGGAAATCTACATGTGGCTTGGGGTAACCAAATATGCAAAAAACTGTTTGGCAGAGCTGCCTGAGGAGTTCCTTTCCAAGACTGAGCAGGAGATAGCCCAGCTCTCAGCACACAGCCTTCCCAGCCGGCTCAGCAGGGATGGTGAGTGCAGATGCCAGTTCTTCACATAATCAGGAGAGCAGGGAGTTGAGAGGTCCCATCCATGGATTAGTGTGTGTGACGGTGCATTGCACCCCACAGCCCTTCACCTCTAGGCCACACTGTGATCTGAGAATTATAATGTCTCAGAGTTAGGACGTGATCTAGTGTCATCTCCAAGGCATGACTGGGACAGGTTCATCCGGTTTGATCTCATGAGGATGTATTTGCACATTCACAGCTAAAGCAGCAGACAGGATGGGTGCTTTGCAGGCATTGAACGTGCTGCCAAACTGACAATGGGGATGAGTTCTGCCCCTCTGATGAGGCTTGGTGGTGCTCCTCCACAGTAGATGCTCATAGCAGAACACTGCACGTTTCACATGTCACATCATGTACTTCCCAGAGGTGTCTGAGGAACCCACTGAGCTTGTCTGGCTTGGCTAAACCTTTTGAGATGTACTGGCCTGAGAACTACAGTCCCTAGAAGTAGTAGCTATTCCTCACAGGATGTGCCCACTCCTATCTGGCTGGTCTCTTTCAGGCATTTTTGTGACCTCATACAGGACTTTGTGGGGGACCTCCTCTCTCCTTTTCTTACCAGACTTCAGCTATTTCCAGCTTCGAGCCCATCTGTATCAGGCTCGAGGGATCCTCCCTGCAGATGATAATGGCCTTTCAAATCCATTTGCAAGAGTGGTGTTTTCAACTCATTGCCAGACCACCAGGGTGAGATCACTTAAACTCTTGGCTCTGTCATCTTGGGAACTTGGGGAGAGAAAAATGACCATACCCTCACTGACATGTTTAAGGCCAGTGCTATGGCAGTCCTCCTGGGACTTTTGTATCTCCAAACACTCAGGTGTCTTTGCTCTGAGCAGTGTAGTTATGTTCAGGGAATATATGACAGTCATTGAGCATGGTCTCAGAGGTAAATTGGCATGCATGTACTAGTTGACCTTGAGTGCTGATCTCACACTTTTACCACATCCCCTCCTGCCGGCCACCAGCTGCATGTGGCTGTGTGAGAGAGGGAATCAGCCCAGAATTCCTCACTTTCCTGCATGTGGTTTATTTCCACTGTCTGTGGAACACTTGGGCCTTCTGTCTCCATCTGCAGATGCTGGAGGAGACACTGAGCCCTATGTGGAATGAGCTACTTTTGTTTAACCAGCTCATTATTGATGGGAAGAAAGAAGAGTTGAAAACAGAGACCCCCATCATTATAGTCAACCTTTTCAGCCACAATAAATTTGTAAGTATGGCCATGCTGCCCTCTTCCTGTTGTTTCAAAAAAAGGGAAGGCAGAGAAGCTCTGAGTGCTGCCACTTCTCTGTTTGGTTTCCATGACTCGGCTTGGTCCTGGTCCACTGGTGACAGTGAGTTGTAGGGACTGTGGCTAAGATTGAGGCTTTCTGACTCAGAGATACTCTAAACTCATCACGGGCTGATGAGTGCTCACTGGATTCAGAATCTCTTATTTTTGAAGAAACACTACTCCTGCTTCCTTGGCAGGCCCATGTTGCAGAGGGCTCATAACCTGGGGGAACTGATATTCCTTTTAGGGCTGTTCCTTCCTCTGTGTCCCCAGGTGTCATCAGTCATCCCTCCTCAGCTTTTTCTCTCTTTATTAGTGCTTTAAACTCACACTGTCACCTAGAGCCTCTTTGTTATCCTAAGGCTAATGACGTAACTTGCACCAGGTTCTCCTGTGTAACTCAGCAGCTTTCCTGGGGTTCCAGTACAAGACAAACCCTGTCATACTGGGGGGAGTCCAGAGGAGACCATCAAGATGGAGCACATGACAGAGGAGGAGAGCTGAATATATTTAGCCTACGGAAGTCGAGAGAAAGTTAGTGTCTTTTTGCTGTCTGCAACTACCTGGTGGGAAAGGATAAAAAAGCTCAGTTCAGACTTCTCATGGAAGGTACCAAGAGGCCCAATGGCAAGCAATGGGCACAAACTGGCATAGAAGAAAATCCATTGTGATATAAGAAAGCAATTTTTACACAGAGGTAGATCACATGCTGGGCCTGTGGGTCAGAGAGCTTGTATTGTATCCAACCTTGGAGATACTCAAACCCTGTCTGGAAGCGACACTGAAAAACTTGATCTAGCTTTGATGTCCTCTGGTGCACAGTGCTAGGCCTTTTGCTGAGTTCTGCATGGAGATGAACTGGGAGTTAAGTGGAGCTGCTGCAGAGATGCCTTTATCTGTTCCTAGCTCTGGATGGAGCAGAGAAAATCAAAGCAGAGGATGACATGGGTGGAAAAGTTGTCTTGTATTGTCCCAGATTGGCTGGAATTAGTGGTGGCCTTTGAGATACCACAGGGATGATTTGACTCATTCCCCTCTTTCCTGCAGGGCTCCCCTGAGTTCCTCGGGCAGGCCTTTGCTGTCCCACAGGTGAAGCTGGTTGATGAGCCATACACCAAACCTGCCCTGCAGTTCTTTGATTTCTACAGAGGCACCAAAGCAGCGGGAGAGCTCATTGCTACTTTTGAGCTGATTGAGCTTGATTACAGCGGCTATTTGGAGGTAACAGGCTTGTAGGAAGCTGCACATTGTTGCCAGATCTCTGAGGAGAGCTACATGGGGGAGGAGCTGGTTGCATGGAGCCCACCAGAGGATTCCAAGCTGGAGGCCATATCTGGCTTTCCAATGAGAGGAGGCTGCAGGGATAAGCCTGTGAGCACAAACCGAGAAGGAGGGAGAGAGGGGGCTTGGCATAGCATGGAATAGAAATGACTTTCATCACCTGCTGTGTCCTCGTTCCACCTGTTCAGCCATCAGTGCCTGTGGATGTGGAGCCCAAGGAGCCCAACTACCTGGAAGACCCCTGTGCTGGACGGTTCATCATCCCTGAGGGCATCCGCCCAGTACTGAAGGAGTTTCGCATAGAGGTGCGCCGCCTTCTGCTGCGCTGGCTTTCCCCTCAAGCTGGCCCTGGGTGGAGGGCAGGGCTTGGTGAGGGAGTCCAATTTGGAGCTCAAATGTGCCTGTGAGGCCTGAGCAGATGCCAGAAATGGAGGTGCTTGACCAGGAAACCATTTGAGTAGTTCAACAGACAGAGCTGCTGGGCAGCTGAGCTGAGAGAACAGGCCTGTGCCTCTTCTGGGGACTGTGTCCTGTGGGTGGGGGGTGGCAGCAGTGGGCAGTGCCATGCCTGGCATGTCTTGGACAGCAGCTTCATGTTGTGCTTCAGATTCTGTTCTGGGGCCTGAGGGACCTGAAGAGAGTGAACTTGTTTGAAGTGGATGAGCCCCAGGTGATCATTGAATGTGCTGGCAAGAAGGTGGAGTCAGAGGTGATTGTGTCCTACAAAGAGAACCCCAACTTCACTGAGCTGGTCAAATACATGGATGTGGTGAGTGGGAAGGTGGATTCTGCCATGCCAGGGTACACCGTGTCTACCCTGCACCCGTATATTGCTTCAGTGCATGGGGCAGCATAGAAGGAGGGGAACTGCCTCCAGGATTTTGCTCTCCCATGACCACATGGTTCAGCTGCAGAACAAACCCTTGTGAAATTGCCCACCAAGAGCTGTCTTAGCCATGGCCTGTCACTGCAAGGCTTTGATTTTTGCAAAGGTGCCGGCAGGCTTCTTCTTATGTGATGGGGTTAACATAGTTTGATAGCTCAACACAGGTTGATCCCCCTTACTCCTGTGAACCCCATGCATAATTATTTTGCAGGAGCTCCCAGAGCAGGTATACCTGCACCCTCCCCTCAGCATTTTTGTGGTGGAAAAGCGTGCATTTGGACGCACTGTGCTGGTGGGTAGCCATGCTGTGTCCGATGTGATGAAATTCTCCCCTAGAGAGCTGGAGGAGGAACCAGAGCATGTGCCCAAAGGTGAGCTGCTTGGGGAGGTTCTCATGGAGACAACAGGCAGGTTTTGCCTGTGGCAAAGATCCCTGGCTCTTCCACTCCCTCCTAGCCACGCAGCAACATCTTCTCCCTGGAATCACAAGGTCACAGAATCACAGAATGGTTTGGGTTGGAAGAGAGCTTAAAGATCATCTTGTTCCATCTTCTGCCATGACTAGGGACACCTTCCACTACACCAGATTGCTCCAAGCTCTGTCCAACCTGGTCTTAAACATTTCCAGGGATGGGGAAGCCACAGCTTCTCCAAGCAACATGTGTCAGGGCCTTGCCAACCTCACAGAGAAGAATTTGCTCAATGAGACCTCCATTTTTAGGGAACTGGTCCACTAGGACTAAGGATTGATAAGTTTTCAGTTCTCTCATGTTGTCAGGTCAAGGTCTGTTAATTAGGTTATAGTTTAGCTAAATAGCTCTGTGATAGCAACAGCCAGCACTCCTGATCTGGAAGCATGAAGAAGAAGCCAAAGATTGATCCTTCTGTGGTTATTTCTGAGTAGGGAAGGTATCTCTCATAATTCTGAATTCCTGGGAGTCAGTAACAAGCATATTGATGATAGTGGCCGATCTCAGTACTGCAGTACTGCTGGATTTCCAGCGGGTTTTTTGCAGGGTTTTGGCTATGAAAAGCTTTAAAACCAATCAGACTACAGTGTTTTAACAGGGAGGGTTTTCCTGTAGCTGAAAGTAAGAAGTAGTGGGCAGAAATGCATGGAAACGTGAAGCTCTTTATTTTCATCTCAGCTTGCAACGTCTCATCTTACCATCTTCCATCTCAGACTGTGGTAAACATTGGACTGGCAGCTGATGACCTAGGTTCCAGCACTCACCCGCTTAGTTTTGTGAAGGTGAGTGATGTGTTTGGCCCAACTAATTTTGAAGTGTGTAAAGCCAAACTGTAGATTACAAAAAACCAAAACCAACCAACTAAAAAAACCCACCCCACACAAAAAAACCCAACCAACCAACCAAAAAAAAAAAAAAACCAAAAAAAACCCCAAACAGAAGTTCAGTGTTAGGCTTCATCCACCAGGTTTTTCAGTGGACTAAAACACTCCTCTCTCCTGCCTGCTCATTGACAGTGCCATGTGCTGAGGCTCCAGCACAGGGACACTAAGGAGACCTTCCCTGTGCCTTGAAAATGGTTTATTTTGTAGCAAAGAACAAACCTGAGGCCACAGAGAGCTTTGCACCTCCTGTGCTCTGCCTGAATGCTGAGCCTTTGCCAGAGGCTACCAGGGCAGTGGAGGAGGGTGCATGAGTGTCCTGGGTGGTCATTTCTTCCCTCTGAAACCCTTTTTCTGTTCTCTTAAGGCTCCTTTGAAGAAGATTCCTGTCAATAAGCTTGTAAAGAAGGAAGATGAATATGAAGAGGAAAAACCAGAACTGGAAGAACTGGATTGGTGGTCCAAGTACTATGCATCCCTGAAAGAGCTGTATAACCAGGTAATATTTTGTGACAGCTGCCAACAGAAGGGAAAATAGGCTGCACTGGTCTGAGAAAGACTTTTTCAACCATACTGAGTGTCAGAGGAGCTCTCCTGGCATGGATCTGCAGGAAGATGTGGACTTTAGTGTATCATGCATACTTAAGGTAGCCAGGTATCGAGCATGAACCAGGTGGGCTGATTTCAAGCAGAGGGTGGGTATTGAAACATCCCTGAGGCTCGGTGCTCAAGTGGTGTGAGAATGAGGCAGCTTCTGTTGAGGGACTCCTTAAAATGTGATGTTGCTGATTTTAACAGGGACTTTCATGCTGCTTACTTTGTCTTGGTTACATCCTAGTATGTGTTATGGAAGCAGATCTGCTCCAAATTTCCCTCCTTGCACTGTCAACTTAAATTCCAATCAAAAGAAGCTAGCAGGAGGATATGGGGAGAAGAAAAAATCATGAAGACACTTGTTCAATACAAATCCGCAATGATATTATTGCTGAATGATTTCATGCTATATATTACTTACTCAGCTGGCAGGAAAATGTCAGTGTTCTGTGCTTGGAAGGAGAAGCCTTGTCTGTCAGGGATCTGAGGTGACTGTTTATGTGTGTTTCAGGCATACAGTGATGAGGAAGATGCTGAAAATGATGACTTGAATGATGCAGGTGAGTTTTCTAGCAATACCCCAGTCTTTAGTGGGGAGAACCAAGATTTTATACCATCCCAGAGGATACTGGGCTTGTGGGAATGGTGTCTGTGCAGACAACAACTTTGCAACATTCAGCAACAACAACATAAAAGTGAGCAGAGAGGCTGAAGACATTGACAAGGGCTAACAGGCTATTTCAAGTTGAAAACACCAAACTTTTCTGAAAAAAAATTTGGAAAATAGTCAGAAAAGTCCTGGAAAATAGTGGAGCCTTGTAAAATGGTGTTAAAGCAAGTACTTTCCTGTGTGAGTAAAATGCAGAAAAATCATCTGCAGGGATCATGGGGTTGTCTGGGTGAGACTGGGAAGCAGTGGTGGGATGGAGAGAGGATGATGGACAGGAAAAACTTTCCAGGAGCTGGGTGTCACTCTGAGCTCATGGGATACTCACCTGGGGTACAAGTGAATCAGTGATAGAAGGTAACAGACAATGATAACAGTAATAACAATCTTTTTTATGATATGAGAACAGTGTTGCATCTGTAGCTTCAGGTTTGCAGAGGTGTACACAGTGCCTCATATAGCTCTGACCTGGGAAAGTACGAAGTATAAAAATGATGTAAATACAGTTTAAGGAGAGGCCTTGAGGGCACCTGCATGCCATTAGAGCTCGAGGGATCTGGAGCCTTGGGAAATGGGACAAGGACACACTCACTGTCCTTGGTTTGGTGGTGCCCCTGAGAAAGGTCTAGACACAGTCTCTCCAGGTTCAGCTGGCTGTGCCAAAAGTTGTGCCAAAGCTGGCAGTGATGCTTCAGTTAGCCACCCAAACCAGCAGGTAAGCAAATAAGTACTCATCCGAAGAGGAGGGTAGGCTCTTTTCTGTGCCTTCCCTGACAGCACCTGTGAGCCCAACCACCTTCCTTCATTTAGTTTCTGCCCAATTCCTGTCTGAATAGTGGCCATGCAGGCAAACAGACAGGTAGGTCTATGCCAATTTTTGTCTCCCCACCTATCCAGCCATCCCATGCTGGGAAACCTGAGATGCTGGAAGGACATCTGAAGCAAATAGCAGTAGCTCCAGTTGGTGTGACATAGGCCAAAGCCCTGAGTGAAAGCAGAAGCTGTGGCTGGGGTAATTTCACGTAGAGACACTTGACATGATGGGTAAAATCAGAGTGTTTCCTAATCTCTTACTGTCATTTCTAGATGGAGGGAATTTAAATGCATGTTCCATTGACATGGAAGCAGAGGATGAGACAGTGATTGGAGCTGAACCTGCTCAACCCAAGAGGAAGCCCATTGCCACCCTTCAGGTGATAACTGGGGTCACCTAGTCTCTTTCACCCCTGGCCCTTTGTCCATGTCTTCTTCACCTTCCTGTAGTGGAAGTTATGCTGGGAGGAGAACCTGCAGTGTGTGCTGAGGCCCTATCATTGCTGAGCTTTAATGCAGCTACTAAGACCTTGGAGCCAAGCTGAGATGTGCATCCACATCCAAGGCTGGCCCCAGGGACATGCAGCAAAACCATTAACACCCTGCAGTGAGTAATACAGGAGTAAGGTAGGACTAGGTGAAATGGTCAAAACAGAGAAAGGATGGTCTTTCTGACTCTCCTTTAAGATGGCAGGAAAAAGCCCAAAATTACTTTTTACCTCTTTCAGATCTACAACTCTGAGCTGGAAAATGAGTTTGGTAATTTTGAAGACTGGTTGTGTATTTTCCCCCTTCATCGTGGCAAAGCAAATGAAGATGAAGATGGAAATGAGGATGAACATTATGTAGGAAAGTACAAGGTACTGTTTCATTTGGATGACATTTTGCTCCTTGTGGAAGAACATCCTTATGGCATGCATTTTAGAGCAAGCCAACACCAGTAAAACCTCACAGAGTGCATGGGTGTCCAGGTTGGGCTGCAGCTTGGCCAGGGTACTGTTAATGCCTGTTGAAGCAATTGTACTATGGTCCTACTGTTGTTGGCTTATAAATCCATCCAGTTCAGAGTTTTTAGCTGCTACAAGGAGGAAGCATGAAGCATAAAAGGACTCATTCTGTTTACAGCCTCTAGGTGTGTTCAATATGCATATAAGTAAGCTTCACTGATTTTAAAATTAGCAAAACTTATTTAAAAGAAGAATCATCCTCCCATCCAGGAGCTCTTGAAAATTCTGAAATATCAACTACAGAAGCTGTAGCTGTCTCTAGAAAACCTTCAGTGTCCTCTGTCTTTGGCAGTCCAAAGTGCCTAGAGGTGCTCAGATCTGACACTGGCAGTGGTATGACAGCCTGCAGCCTAAATAGCAAGCAGGGATTGCGTGGGACATATGGACATGATTGGACCTTTGGGAAGGACTGTCCCCATGGGCACAGGGTGTCTGTGGTCTGCATGGGGAAATGGCTCTGATTTTCTAGTTGGCAGGTGAAGTTGGTGGTTCCAATCCTTTCTGAGATATTCCCATGTATATCCAGCTGTGCCTTGAAAAGTGTTTTCTGCAGGGCTCCTTCTACGTCTACCCCACTGAGGAAGCTGTTACAGAACCCAAGGTCTCCCAGGGCATTCCAAGGAACAGACCCATCAAGGTTCTTGTAAGAGTTTACATTGTTAAGGTAAGTCTCTGGTGGAGGTGGCAGTAATGCTTGGCGGTCTCTCCCCTCCCTGTGGACCTTCTACTACTCTCTGCTCAGTAAATGTGAGCAGTGGCACTTGTGAAAAATGTGATGCTGGCTTGAAGCCTCTGCCAGTGGAAGACACCTACATCATGTCCATGGAGAATTTTCAATGCTTTGTAGCTTGAGGATGGACAGATGGGCATTTCTTGGCTCCTCACATCTGCTTTGAGATCATGAGCAAGTAGGTGGGTCCACAACTGAAGACATCAATGGCTTGTAAAGTGAGGATTTGTGTGGGAACAAGTGGCTGTTTCACTGCTGGGGTAGTTGCTGGGGGGATCTGACCAAGCAGACCTGTCAGGCCTGTGCAGTGTTCTTTGTGCAGGTTGCTCTCCACAGCTGTGTACAGCAGTATCTCTTGTATATTCCAGGCTACAAATCTGTCTCCAGCAGACCCCAATGGCAAAGCAGACCCCTATGTGGTGGTGACTGTGGGGCAGCAGCAGAAGGACACAAAGGAGCGATACATCCCAAAGCAGCTCAATCCTGTGTTTGGAGAGTATGCATGAAGGTTTCATCTAGCAGGTTTAATAAGAACAATGCAAATCTGGGGCTTGGAATGTGGCCCAGCATGTAAGGTCTTCTGTTCCTTTCTGATGGAGATTCTTGTGCCTTAACACAAAGCCCCTGGGCATGTCTCTTGCCTCCAGCTAATTCAGGAACCATCATGCTTTGGGTGAGGAGGCAAGCACACCCAAAGGCTTGATTTAAAATTTGAAGCTGAGCATTGGAGAGCTTTTTTCCTAACTCCAGGCCCTCTATCTGAGCCATACATTCCTGGAAAAGTAATTCCTTTGTTTGAACATGCACACTGAAAATTGCACATACGGAATTTAGAGAGAACCAAAGTTTATCATAAATACAGTTCTTAAATGTGTAGGATTATCAAAACAGAGCATGTGTTTCATTTTCATCCTCTTTCCTAATCGCACTTTCCCTGTTTATTTCTGTCCAGAGTTGTGGAGCTGACAGTCTCCTTTCCCATGGAATCAGAACTTACTGTGGCAATATTTGACCATGATTTGGTTGGATCTGATGATCTGATTGGGGAGACCAAGATTGACCTGGAGAATCGATTCTACAGCAAGCACAGGGCCAACTGTGGAGTGGCTGCACAGTATGACTTGTAGGTACCAATGTGACACATTAGGGCCATAGACATTCTTCTCACCTACCACATGTGGGTAACAGAGCTCCTCCTGTTCTGTGAGACAGAATATGCATTTGCAGGTGCTCCACAGATTCACTACAAGTTACACGGATAACTCTATCTCTTTAGACACCTACCAGCTTCCTGTGATAGCTCTAATTCCTACTGCAAGCTAATATACCTTGCATAATATAGCAAAAAAAAAAATAATCTTTATTGCTTACACATTGGTGTTCTGTGAGAAAAGTACTTGCTTGACTCTGACCTCTTTCAGAAAATACAGCAGTTTCTCTGGCAGCATTTTGTAAGCAGCAACACTCAAGACATCTGATTTCCTTTGGCTTCCTTCCATATGGATTCTCCAGTGTCTTTGGCCAGTTTTCTGCAAACTTTTCTTCTCCTACCCTGCTATTGGAAAACTAGCTATGGGAATGGAGTTGAGTACCCAGCACAGCTAAAACCTCTTTCTCACTTAAGAGCTGCATCTTGAATTGCTCCTGCTGCTAGCATTGCTTCTGCTGCTCAGAAGCTGATAGTTCTGTGGGGTGCAAGACCAGCTTGTTCTCTGTCAGGACAGAGTTTGTTTAGTTTTTCATTCATTAAGATTTATTCTAACCTTTTTAAACCCAGGGTTTTCCCAGTGAAAAAGTGAGCAGGGTTCTAGTGACATAGCCTGTGCTTTGAGAGGGAAGGTTGTTTCACAGCCTAGGAAAGAAACTTAAGCTGAAGAAGTTCTTGATGTTTTCTTTTTCCACACAGAGATGGCTACAACACGTGGCGAGATGCTTTTAAACCCACACAGATCTTGGATAGTTTATGCAAGAAAAACTCAATCCCTGCTGCAGAGTACAGATGGGAGGAGATCAAAGTGGACAATAAAATATTCAAGGTCCCTCCAGAGGCTTTTCCTGAAGGTACAGAGGGCTTGTTGAACTGATCCCTTAAACAGCTGCCTGTGCTCAGCAATGCACGTGCTGGTGGGTGGTCTGGGAGCCCACAGTCCTCTCTTCCCTGAGGTGACCAGGCTGGCCTCCTCACTCTGTGCCCTGCAAGGCCCAGTTTATTGGGTCACTGTGAGGTGCATCCTTGGTTCAGTGCCCTCATTTCAGTGGACACTGTTGCATTGGGAGAAGATGTGATCCAGGCCATTAGGTGGCTTCCCAGAGAGTGGGTGGAACAAAAGAAACCCACTTGCACGGCAGTGTTAGTCATGGAGGTTTGTTGTATGCCAGCTTATTCTGGTGGCTGGCACTGTCACAAAGCTGTACCTTCATCTGCTTATGATCACTTTTAGCAAGAAAATGAAGTCCTGTTTGGGGTTATGAGTATTTTGGAGTTTTTGGGGGTTTTTTTTGGTTGGTTGGTTCAGGGGTTTTTGTGGTGATGGTTTTTTGTTTGGTTTTCTTTAATGTTTTGGTTTGTTGTGGTTTTTTTTGTTTGGGTTTGGTTTTTTTTTTTTTAATGGGTGTTGTTTTGTTTTGTTTTGTGTGTATTTTGGGGGCTGGGAAGAAGGGGAAAAGGAGTATTTTTTCAGTCTTCTTTCCTGTTTTTAGCTGGCTTTGTCCAAGAATGCTCTGTGCTTCCAATGGCTTCAGGTACCTTGGGTGATTCCACATTACTCCTCTCTACTGTTTATCTTCACTTTGTGGGCAGCTTCTGCTTCTCATTTGCTGTTTTCTTTCCATCTAACTGGCATTACAAACCCTGAGCCAAGGCCACAGATGTCCAAGAACACATCAATCTTTCACCAGCAGTGATGGAGAACTTCCCTCAGCAAAGGCCAGGCCCTGCTGCGGCCAACACCTGTGCAATTGAATCCAACCTTGAGCAGATGTGGCTTACTTGTGGATGGCTGAGTACTGCAAGGCAATGCTATGTAACCTGTAGGCAGGATGATCCCTGGCCTTACCTGCTCAGAGTGAGGACACCTACACGTATGGCCAACTTTACTTTCTCCTTGTTTCAGTGCAACTGTTCCTCAGTTTTCTGGTAGTCTCTATGGTTTATGCAAAGAAGGGAAAAGAAATCCTACTCACAAGAGGGCAAGCCCTTTCCCCCTTTTTTTCACGTCACTGGATAGCTGGGGAGGGAGAAACAAGGTGGTCTCCTGGTGCTCCCTGACAGCTGGCTCTGGTTCCAACACAGGAGTGTTCACAGTGCCCTGTGAACCTATGCTGTGCCTGAGCACTGCTTGGAATGGTTTAGGTCTCAGAATGATATCCAAGGGGCAGTTGCGCTCCATAAACCCAGGAGTGGGTGGGTCATTATGCCCTTGGCTCTGGCCTATCTCCCACCAGCAAGATTTGGTCTTGAACTGCCATTTGGCTTCGCTGTGCCAAAGAAGTCAATTACTAATTATGTCCAGTAACAGAGAGCACAGCTGCATGTCTTTAATGTGGCAAGTAATGCTTTTCAGTAGCACTTCTCTGGCAAAAAATCATCCATGGATCTGTTGGCACTACCAGAGATGTGGGGACTTAAACTGGCCCAAAGGGTCACGTTGTTTTTTTGTTTTCTTCCTGCCTGCCATTTCTCTCATCACTGCAACATATTGAACTCGCTCCCCTCATCTTTGCTCTCCTGCTTCTCCCCATTTGTTTTTCTGGAGAGGTGCTTGTTTGCCCAGTCCATTATCTCCTGTTCTTATGCTAGTGACTGATGTCCTGACATGACTCTTGCTGGCCAGAAACCTTTATCTTCTCCCTGGCTGTGTCCTGCTGCAGAGGCCTCTGTGAGGAACAAGAGAGGAGTGGCAGATGGGAACTTGTCGGTGGATGTCGAGCATAAGGCTTTGTATGTCCTGCAGCACTGGGAAGAGATGCCAGGATATGGGTACAAGCTAGTACCAGAGCATGTGGAAATCCGGTCTTTGTACAACCCAGAGAACCCCGGGCTTGTGCAGGTGAGATGTGTTTCCATGCCAAACCTTAACATTGTTTCAAGGAAGCTGGTTTCCAGCCCCCTGTCTGGTCTCCTATGAATCTTATGCATTGTCCCCTTCCTGCATGAGTGACTGGAGTTGTGTCTGTGGATGACTGGCACAGCAATGAAGTGATGACATTGGCTGTGGTTGTCTTTTGCTCACATCTACCCTCTGACCTCTCATGATGTTTCTGAACACCCTTTCCTCAAGGAACTTCTGTCCATTGATGTTGTGTTCACAGTGCTGGTGACCTAGAGTCCTTCCTGTCTCTGCAGGCCATTTAGCACTGCTCTGATGAGGATGCTGTGTGGGTGGCAATAGACGTGCTCTGCTTTTAAGCCCTGCCACCATGCACCTCCATGGGTGATGGTATCCTTGCCTATACCTGCCTCCTTTGCATTGTCCCTTATCACTGCTGTTTTGCAAGAACCTTGTTCTTCACCCTTGGTTTCTCCCTGGCTGGAGAAGAAACATCCATCCTTAGTTTTGTGCAATGCAGTCACCTGAACTCACCATTTTAATGTCCTGCACAGAAATCTCCTGTTCCCTTGGGTACTGGAGTTTGAACAAAGCAGAGTTCTGCTATCATGCTGGCTTTGTTTGGCATTGAAAATTCACATGAGGAGAGCAGAGTCAGACCCATCACTTCTTAGTTTTGTTGGTTTGCTTAAGCATTGCATTACCATATGCTCCTTATTAAGACAGAGGGACATGTTTGCCTCTGTTTGAAATGGATTCAGTGTTGGTGAAGCGGTTTTTCTTGGGAGCAGAAATAAGCAAACTTTCATAGCCTTAATTTTTTTTCCTGGGTAAAATCCAATCTCATGTCACTCTCAAGTGCTGGGAATGGAGAAAACCAAGCAGGGGCTTTCTGATGAGAGCTTTCCTTGCTCCTTGAAGAGCTGGAGAGTGATCTGTCTTTTGAAGTGTCTTTGCTGTCTTCTCCCATTAGGGCTCCTTGCACATGTGGATTGACATGTTTCCAAATGATGTGCCTGCACCACCACCCGTCAACATTAGGCCACGACTGCCTATCAGGTAGCACCTGCGGGGTAGGCCTGGGGCTGGTGGGCTGCAGGGAGGGTCAATGTCCCTTACCATGGCTGGCAGGATGTGCCACAGGGCATAGGCTGAGGGTCAGTGCTAGTGTGGCATGTAGCCCTCTTTGCTCCAGCTCTGACCATAGGATGTTCTCTTGAGTGTATCATCATGGGCCATGAGATCTTCAGCTGCACAAAGGTTTGGGGAAGGGCAGGTCAATGTCTCTATGGTTGGACATAAAGGTAATAGAAACCCAGGCCAGAGCTACTCATTGGTGATAGAAAGATGGGGACTTTCCGAGTTCTGATCAGAAGCCAAATTTATTGAGCATACAAGGTGTTTATATAGGGTTTTTCTTGTATGGCACTTATACAGGGTTCCATTTCTGGTAACAATTCTCTTTTGGTAACAATTCAATTTGGTTATACATTCTTTATGACATCAGTTACTTGGTAATCATTTCACAACATGTTTCCTGGTCACTTGTACCCCAGGGGGCTTTTATCTGTGTCTGTCTCTCCCATGGTTTCTACTCGATCAGGCCTAAGCTACTAGGCTCCTTATCAGTTCCATTACACCCTCTGTTTCAATCCCCACACTACTCACCAAACTCTATTCTGGCTAGTGGACAGATGTCCTTGGGAGCCTGGAGAAGTGCAGTTGAAGGAGGAAATCTGCTGTTTTCAAGGATCTAATGGTATCTTTGAGATGGAGGGTCCAGCTTATTCTCAGATGTGCACCTGAAAGGACAAGAGATAATGAACAGATATTGCAGCAAGGGAAACTCCAGCTGAATATATAGAAAACATTTTGCCAGTGAGAGTGAAGCTACCCTGGAATAGGGACAGATTGTCTCAGATGTGCTGGGATGTCCATCCTTGGCGATATTAAAAACGAATGCACACAAGGCCCTGAGCAATTGACCTACTGTGAAGCTAGAGCAAGAGCTCGGAGCAGAGACTACAGAGATCCCTTACTGCCTAAGATTTTCTGTGTTCCAATGGCTTAGTAGAGCAGGGTGGGTTTCCCATGCACCAGGGATTTGGTTTGCAAAAGCTACCTGTATTGACTGTGGGTGTTTGTCTTGTAGGGTTGTAGTGTCTAGAAAAGGTTTTATGCCTGGCAGTGAGACTGCTGGGCTGTTCTTGGTGGGAGGAGCAGGGGGAATGACGCTGCTGGGAAGGTTCAAGTCCTACTGCTCTGGCACTGTGCTCAGGGCTTGATACGCCCTCCCTGGCACCAGGGACAAGGGCATGTGTCTCACCTCTGTGTCCTTCCCACAGCTACGAGCTCCGTGTGATTATCTGGAACACGGACGATGTGATCCTTGATGATGTCAACCCAGTAACAGGAGAGCCTTCAAGTGACATCTATGTGAAAAGGTCTGGTGAGAACGAGAGGGAGGCCAGAGCCTGGCTGCCCTGCTCCCTGCCCTGGCCCACGTGCTCACTTGCATTCTCTGAACCTCTGCTCTTCCTTGCCTTGGTGTGAGGTGCCCACTCCAGTCCTCTACATGGGCTTCTGTAACCCCAGAGATGTTGTCCAGGTGTTACTCTGGTTTGACCCTTTCCTGCTACCCCATGGGGTTCAGTGCTTCCATCTTTCTGCTCTGCCTTTGAGGCTGGCTGATGAGGGTAGAGGGTAACTGAGTTTCTCCTGCAGTTGGATAAAAGGTCTTGACCATGACAAGCAGGAGACAGATGTTCACTTTAACTCCTTGACTGGGGAAGGAAATTTCAACTGGAGGTTCATCTTCCGCTTCAATTACCTCCCGACTGAGAAGGAAATCACCTACAAGAAAAAGGACTCTGTCTTCTCCATGGAGGAATCAGAGTTTCGGGAACCAGCTGTTCTGGTCCTCCAGGTCTGGGATTATGACAGGATTTCAGCTAATGACTTTCTAGGTACGGTGTTACCTGCTGGAAGTGGGATGACCTGTCCCTTACCTTGCTGGAGCATTACATCATTTCCCTGGGGTTCAGCTCTCTGAGAAGGGATACTAGGACCATCAGATCAAACTCTTCAGCTCAGCAGTCACCTGGGCTGATTTTTCACACCTGAGTTATAGACAGAGCCTGGAGATAGGCACCTCCCCTACACAGACATGTAGTGCTTGCATGCTTGTCCCAGGGCCTTGGTCTATTTTTTTCAGGGCCTGTCACACCACAGGACTTCCAGGTTCTGCTTCTACACAACCTTTCCAATAAACTTGCTTGTTTTCCATGCTCTTACTTAGATCCCAAAGTCTGGGCCTAAGAGCATTTTCCCCAGGACTTTATGTTGTAGGCAGAGGGACAACTTGTGCGAGACTATTGACAACCTTTGTGAAGCTATTGGCACTTGAGTTGCAGCATCCCATTGCTGGGGGAGCTCCCTGGATGCTCTGGTACTTCCTGGTAATCAGATCTGTTGAGCTGGGTATGCAGCAAGGCCTGAGCCAAAGGCCAAAACAGAGCTAGTGGTGATTCCCCCCACATTATGTTAGCACAAGTACTGCTGAATCTCTCCACTTCCACTGTCAACTGCAAGCTTATAGTGCTCTGTTCAGTTGTTCCTCCCTTCTTCAAATGTTAACCTCCCTATTAAAAGCAGCCCCTTTACACTACTATCTCCTGGGCATGTTTAAACTCTCCTTATACTTCAACCTTTCATAGTGTATTTAAGTGGCTTTACTGCATGAGACACTTTCAGTGGTTCAGCCATGAAGAACTGAGGCACTGAAGAAAGCATTAACAATTCTAATGGTTTCTGGCATGTATAATCTCAGGATCTTCTAGATAGTAAGGGGCTTCTGCAGGGTTTATTGCAATCTCCTGCCCCAAGCAGGGCTAGATGCACTGTAGGTCAGGTTGCTCAGGACATTTTCTGGGTGGGTTTTGATTACCCCCAATGATGGATTCCCAGCACCCTTCTGGGACCCTTTTCCTGACTGCACCTTTCTCACAATTCTCAGGTATTTTTACTTGCAGCATTTTGTATGTTTCCTTATGTGCTTTCATTATCCATTTCTGAGAAGAGTATAGCTCTATCTGCTCTGTAGCTTCCTTTAGGCTGTGAGGGATGCAGTAAGATCTCCCTCTTGACCTCTCTTCTCTGGGCTGAACACATATGTCTCTCACCCCTCTTGCTGTGGCACCTGCTACAGAATTGACTATCTCAGCCACTAAACACTATTTAGTTGACACCTTTCTTGTATTGGGGGTCCAAAACTGAGCACTGTATCTAGATGCAGTCTCACTTGGAACTGAGCAGAGAACACTCACATCCCTTGCCTGCTTTTGCTAGTACAGACCAGAGTGTACTAAGATTGTTTTGTTGCAAGGGCTGAGTGCCAAAGTGGGACAGGAGCTCTTTCTGAGCAGAACAGAAGCACAAGGCCAAACAGGGAGATGAACTGAGGCTGTTGCAGATCTAAGGCAAACTTGAAACCTTTAAAGCATTTATAATTTTAAAGCATTATCATTTTTTAGTTTTAATTGACATTTCCAGGAATTAGAGAGGAAGATGAGCTTGGACATGTGAGGAGAGCAGGGTGGGACATGATAAAGGGGTGAAAATAACTCACCATGTAAACTCACCAAACAACCCTTCTCAAAAAATGAGACAAGACCTGTGGCTTCTGCCTCATATTCTTTGTAGTGGTTTCACATTTGCCAAATTTTGTTTCCTAAATTTAGTGTACTGGTCTAAATATTTTTCCTTCTGTGGAATAGGATTAGGAGAAAGAAGGCAAAACAGGCCTAACTTAAAGATAAAAAACCAGATAGATTTATTAACACATACCAAAAGAAAGAAGAAAAATGAGAAAAATAAAAGTTCTCAAAGTACTCCCCTCTCCCCACAAATGGTTCACATTCTTACATACAACATAAAGAGACAAAACCTGTAATTTTCAGTCAGTTTCACCATTTAAAAATAATCTGTCCCAGTAGGACATGAAAAGAAGGCACGGACTCCAGTTTTCATGAGAACATCAGAAGGCTTAAGCTTTATTACAATTCCCTTGGTTCCTTTTATAGCATGCTTTACTAAAAAGGTAGGACTGACACCTCTTCCCATTGTTTAAATAATAGTAAACACAGCTGAGGAAGATTGTTTTAAGAAGAACCTGAGAAGAACTGCTGCCCACATAGAAATATTTTGAAAAACAGGGAAGGATGTTTTGGGAAAGGAAACAGTTGAAAGTTTTCCCTTGGGAAAGGAGCTTGCAGGCTAGTGAGCTGAGAATTCCCTCAGGCCCAGAAATACTGAGCCCACAGTAATCTTTCATCAGATCTTTTAGGAAAGGAGTCTCTCTTAGAAAACTTCTATGGAGAATTCCCACTGACAATATAGAACAGTTTTCTTGTGGGTCTCAACTCTCACAAAGACAGCCGCCCAGGAACCTGCCTTTTGTGAAAGTCCCTCCCAATAGCAGCTTTCCCAACACTGCATATGGGCCATATCTGCTTATTAGGGCTACTGTTTAAGAATGCCTCTTCTAGTATAAAACAAAGATTCTATTCTGCCATCTCCAAAATCATCTTCATCTCAAAGCCAAAAGATTTCCTTTTCCTTAGGAGCAGAGGGATTTTTTTTATCCCTTCCAACTAGAGTTTATGCATCCCCCCTCAACAGTGTTCATGTTACAAGAAATAGTCCATTCTCCATAGTTTACTAAAGACGTCCAGCCAAACTAGGCCACTTCTCTTCCTTTGTCTTACTAGTCTTTTCACTCTTTCTTCACTGACTTTAGTCCCATGCTGTGTCTCCTTATAATTCAATCACTTTGTCATTCTTCACTCCAGGAAGGGACAGTGCTCTAGGAGTTCCATCTGCTGGCTGGAAGGAGTTAATACTTGCCCAAGCCTGCGGTGGTCACGTGATCTCTGCCAGGCGGCAGAAGCCATGCCGGTGGGGGAAGGCCCAGAAATGGCAGCCAGGATCTCAGTAGTTTAGCAGACTGATGGATGCCTTCCTCCTCCACCCCTAGGTCTCAGCTGGGGTGGCCCAAACTCAGAGGTGCTCTCAGGGGCCCGAGAAAGGGGGAGGGAACATCTCCCCCAGGCCTGGCCAGCAAGTGAGCAGCTGCGGGGGCAAGTTAAACACTCACTAGTTAATGGCTGGGGCTTTTTTTTCCCCTCCCCTCCCCTCCCCTGCTGCCACTGGGCCGGCCATGGCCTGGCCCCGCAAGCCCAGTAGGCAGCAGGGCCTGGCCTGGCCCACTGGGCTGCCACAACAATGTTACCTCTTGCCATGCTGAGAGAGAGAGTGGCCTCCTAAAGTCCTCCTATATTTAAGCTATGTGTCCCAGAGGTGTATACTTGTATCTAATTGGCCAATCTGGCTGTCACTTTTAAAGAAGATCACTAATTGATTTTTTACCATTCATGCTAAACCAATGCAGTTTCTAACTCCCGAGCTAGCCCTTTCTTATGCAGAATTTCAGGTTCTCTATCTGTAAATGTGCAAGGTTCTGCTAGATCGTTACAGCAACTGGGACGTACTCATGGCAGTTGGGAGTGTGGCAGAGACAGCCAAATTTTGTGTGGGGCTGACCTCAGGGTATTACCATGTGGTCTCCTCTTCCCTGTGCTTGCAGGCTCCATTGAGCTGAAGCTGCATGACATGGTGCGGGCAGCCAAGTGCTCTGAGCATTGCACCATCAAAATGGCCAAGGAGAATGCAACACCTCGATTCTCCATCTTCCGAAATAAGCGCATGAGGGGCTGGTGGCCCTTCATCAAACTCAGAGATCAAGAAGATGACAAGAGAGAGGAAAGGGAGTACAAGAATAAAAAGAAGTGGAACAGCTCAGTCAAACCAGAGGACATGGAATTCACAGACTCCAGTGGGAATAAGTACCTCCTGACGGTAAGGTGGGGTGCTGGCACTGGTGAGCACAGCCAGTGTTTTGCCTCTGCCTTAATATGGCAGCCTGTCCTACATGCACACAATCTACAAAGGCAGCAATGACCCAGCTTTTGCAGGATCCTTAAGACTTCTTCCATCTGCTGCCAATCCAGAACTTTGACTACCTTGAAGAACCAGCTGCTGTGGCATGCAAGGGTGTCTGACTTCATGTATTCCTCGGAGCTTCCCATAGAGTACTGCTCCATGAAGGGAGCTGTCTTTGTTTAGGAATTTAGTATTCCCACTGAAACACCCCAGACCATGCTCTCCTTGCTCACTTACTCCAAAGCAAGAGGTGTATGGCTCCCCATCAGCCAGTCAGGACAGCAGCAGATGCCTGTCCTGGGGTGTCTGCCTGCCCAAGACAGGCAGGTGCCAACTGACCAGGGACAGACTCACTCCTGATACCCCTGTTAACGGAGCACTGTGTGTCCCCAAGGGTAAATTTTGCTCAGTGCCACTGTGGGAGGGTGCAGACAAATCAGATAGTTGAGGAGTGCATTGCAAAACAGTTCATTACCAGGCCACATTTTCCACTGGCTGTGAGGTAAGACTGTAGCCAATGGAGAAAAAACCTCTGACCCATCTGTAGTGGAACTGGGAGAAATACCCAGTTGTGGCAGGATGTGTGGTTAGCAGGCTGGTCTGTGAAGCAACACATTCAACTGTGGCTCAGACATATTGTCCTTCCAGGGTAAGGTGGAAGCAGAGTTCCAACTGCTGACTGTGGAGGAGGCTGACAAAAGTCCTGTTGGCTTGGGCCGAAAAGAGCCTGAACCCCTGGAAAAGCCCAAGTGAGTATCTGATTATTACCTTTAGGATGGACAGACAGTGCTGTGTTCTCAGCAGCTGTTTGTATGGAAACTGGGAGTATTGGCTTGTCAGAAAGCCAAGAGCAATGACTAAGGTCCTGGACAGTGGCGTCTGCAGGACCAGGACTGCCAGGGTTTCCCAGAGCTCATGTGAGTCCACAGTACTTGAGGCTGCAGCACTTGATCCAGGGGTAAGCTCAGGAAGACACTCAAGGCAGCTGTGCCATAACATTTCTTGTACAATGGTCAGGTCTGTCTGTGTGAAGGGATCCCTTGTGCACAAGGGTGAAGGACAGCTCTGGGGACACTGAGGCACTGTTCCAAGAGTCCTGTCCTGTTATCGCTAGCATTTCCACAGGCAGTGTGTTTACTGTAGTCCCTGGGCTGATCCTGCCTGGAAGCAGCAGGAAGAGCTGGTGATTAATGAGAGTAGCAGGACACCAAAGCAGAAGGGCCAATGTGATGTTCTGTGGTTTGAGGCTGTGTTTATCTATTCTTCTCTTCCTGTTCTAGTCGGCCCAAAACAACTTTCAACTGGTTTGTGAATCCCATGAAGACCTTTGTGTTTTTGATCTGGAAGCGGTACTGGAGATACATAATTATGCTCTTTATTGTCACTGTTCTGACAATCTTCCTGGTTCTTTTGGTCTATACCATGCCTGGGTACATCAGCGAGAAGATTATCAATGGATAAATGCTCTCCAGCAGAGTACTACTCAAAGACAGGGGTGATTGTGGCAGGAATCAAGATAGGATCAGAAAGTTTAATGAAACCCCTTGGGGTGCAGAGATGGCCTAGAGAGACAAAGACCTGCAGAAGTGAGCTTTGTTTTCCTCATGAATAAAAGCTGCTTGGCTACTCTCTCTCATGCTTGAGGTTTTTAGCTGCTTTCTGGAGCTGGGGGACAACCTGTTTCTTTGTGCGGCTGATCCCAGTTCAGCAGCCCTTTGCCCTTCCTCCTGAGTAGTACAGCAGCAAGGACTACACTGGGACAGCATGGGGTCATGAGTGTGCATCTGTGTTTGGTGTTGGGCTGACATAAACTAAATGAGACTTGTTCTCAGCATGGTTTCTGGTGCACCAGTGTTCCTGTCATCTGCACAGACAAGCCCTGACATGATCTGATCCCAGTGGAGGTGTATTTATCAGGGTTTTGAGATGATAGATTCCTTCTGAGGGGTGCAGGTGATGCTCAGTGGGATCACAGCTTTTCCAAAGAATTTAACTGACTATGCAGTTTCATAGCAAAGGTGCTGCCTCATGGCCTTTTGAATGGGGCAGGAATAGAGTGCATTTTGGGGACAAAACTGTCTGGGCAGAGCCAGGCAGGTAGACGTGAAGCAGATGAGGACTCTGGCTGGACATGAAGACAGAAGTCATTGTGGGGCAGACATGATGTTCCCCTAGTGAGTCTAGAGTTCAGCCATGGGGCGGAATGGCAAAGAGGGAGGCCTCTCTCCCTCTAGGGGACCTTTGGGCTGCAGGGTGTGGGTGAAATAGACTGCAAAGGGCTCAGGTCATGCAGCACCTGCTTGAGGTGTGCAAAGCCCTGGGCTGTGACTCTGCTGCATCACTCCTAGTTTTTCTGGAGGGCCTATTGAGTGAGATGTTGCCTTCATAAATAGTGCCTGGTTCTCCCCAGCAGTGCCCAGTGCACCCCAGCAGCGACTGGTCCATTCAAACAAACTCAGTGCACTCCAGAAAATGCAGTGCACATCTCCAGAGATCCCTCTTGGCTTTTTCAGCAATGCTCAACCACATTTCCCACCACACCACCTGTTGAAACTCTGGCATTGGTCTCCTCCTCATAGCAGACAAAGCTGGTGGATTTTGGTGTCCTTCCTCTCGTTGGTTCAGCTTTTCCTGAGGTCTGGGGCTGGCGGAGGGTTCCTGTGGCTCACACAGGTCCTGGCCAATGGTCTCCTGTCAATTGTCTGATCTCGGACCAAAACGAAGCCAAACAGTTCAGGAAAAAAAAAACCAACGAAACAAAGGCCGCCGAAGGATTCCTGCTGCAGTTTCTCCAGGCCAGGGAAAGGGGAAAAAAGAAACTTGTTCCTTAAGCTAACAAAAAAAACAAGCTAGCTGAGCAACAAAGTAATGTTCGATCTGCATGGCACCCAGGACACCCCAGAGTGAGGCTTTGAATAAAGCCCAAGGTTCCCACATCCACACCCCGCCTCCTAACCCACCTTAAAGTTACAGCAACCATTTCTGGGCATAAAGCCAAGACACAGGCAGGCTTCCTCAAAATTCTTTGGTTTATAGTTGCTACTGTGTACCTCGGATATGCAGGTGTGTGTCTGTGTGTACAAACTGAATGGAGGGTGGAGAGGTATCTGTTCAGGGTGTGGGTTTGCAAGGCAAGAGGTTCATTCCTGCCTTTGCTGCTGGCAGCAGAGTGACCCCAGGCCTCTACCCCAGACCCCACCAAGCCCAAATGTGACCATGATTCATGCCAGCAGTTCCTCTTCCTGGGGAAGCACCATGGTTGCCCTGATCTCAGTGTGTAGTAGATTCAGGAGGACTTCAGGTCACCTATCACCTCTGTCTTTGCCAGCCATATGGACCACTGCAAGGCTACTGACAACAGCCTGGAGCAGAAGAGCAGGGGTGGAGGGCTGCAGGGATGCACCCTGGGGGATGGGTAGGTTCAGAAGGCCCATCATCACTGTGGGCCTACTGAATCTGTACCAGATCAGGCACCACCATGCCATTTGTCACCATGAGTAGAGAGTGGTGTGAATATATTTGGATGTCTGCAAAGCACTCAAAGCAAAGATTTGATAAAGGCATGTGACAAGTTATGGTGGCCAGGTGTGTCAGGGACTGAAGATTTGTCTAAGGCATGACATACTTAATCTGCAGTTGTGCACGTTGACAAGATAACGTAGAAGAACTTGTTAGAAGAAGAACTTATTGTTAGAAGAACTTAAAGGACTAACCTTCAGAAATGCAACTAAGTATCGGTCACCTGGTGGGATTTATCCTGTAAAAGGGAAACAATAAAATAAAGCTGTTGTTGGCAGGGAGGTGTGATCATGGGTCGCTGTGATCTCACCTCATGCATTGGCCCTGCGTAAGATGATGTTGAAACTGGCCACTCCTGAGGAGGAGATATATAGTGTGGTCCTGGGGTGAAGAGAGGACGACATGATGCATACTGTGTTGATCCAGGGGACGCCCTGAAGGTGTGCTGCCCTCCTGCCCCTCCTGCTCAGGAGCCATGCTCTATCTCCTTCTCCTGCTTGGTGGCTTCTCCAACATCCAGGCGTCAGTACATATTTATTGCTAACGTGACTAATAAAATTGACTTGCTTCGCTATTCTGACTGTGTCTTGAGTTTTTTGTGCATAGGCATCCTCCCAAACCCATAACACCAGGTGACAGGCACCTATCAGCTGAGGACAAGGGCAAAGGGGGAGATGTTTGTATGGGAAGGCTGTGTCTGGTACTGGTCTCACACCATGGGTTGAAGAGAGTACAGAACGCTTTGGTCAGAGAAGCATCAAATAAAAAGCAGAACAAAACATTAAGTTTTTGGGGGTGACAGAAGAGTTTCCTTGCTTATCCAGAGTCAAGCTGTGGCATACAGTGACATGGGATGTTCAGAGTGGTTCACATAGCCAGGGAGAGAGCTGGCCACTGCGTACAGTATCTGATGCAAAAATAATTTGGGTTAAATGCCTTTGTTTTCTCACTAATTGCAAAGACCAGAGGACTCCAATAAGCATCATCAAGCATGGTGTAGAAGGGGAAGGGTTTGCTGTATGTTGCCAGATGACTTAGACCTGCCTTGGGCCTTAGATAAAAACTATGTCCAGGCTAGTGTAAACATCACACTGACCTGTTGTGGGTGAATCAAGGTCCTGATTACCAGTGGAAAGTATGTATGAGATGTTGCCACTGTGGCACAGCTGTCTCTGTGATGGTCCAGAGGGCTCCAAGCCTCTTGGTACCTCCTCCTGGCAGGTCTGGTAAATGTGCTGCAAGCAGCCAAATTATACCACCACCATGTTATAAATGTATGGTTAATTTGTGTTTTATTAAAGCAGCCTTGTATGTATATGAAACAAACTGTATCTCCAAAATACCCTCCTGTACCAGATCAGTTCACGGATGAATGAGCAGGAACGATGTCATCCTTCCTCCAAGCCGAAACAATAAGGTGATTTCACAATACAATACAGGGTCAACGAAACTCCAAAGGAGCCGGAAAAGTCAACGACCCAGCCATCACGCCAGGTAAGCATCGTATCCACTCATCAGGGACATTCATCCCTCTACCCGGCCCAAGGAGATGCAATCAGGACATTATACCTTCTCAGAACTCTGTCCATCATACACACTTGAAGAAAAAGAAAACCTACCTACATATCCAAAAAGCTGGACTGAACAACAGACAGCCTCAGGGCACAAAATCTGTACAAAACCTGGCTTTGGGAAACTGCTGATGTGAACCAGAGGGGACATTAGTCCAGGAGAGACTGTGTCTGTGGTTCACCCAGCTTTGATACCTGGGGTCGGAACTGTTCTTTGATTGTGGCTCTGCTCAATTTCTCACTTTGTCATTTTCCAATAAATTCCCTAACTGAAAGATTGGAGAATTGTCATTTATAACAACCACATCACCTCTCTCATTTTGTTTTCAGCAGATGAGAGTTTTGCCAGTGTTGAGCTGTAGGCTGTGACTTCTGCACAGCCCTGGGGCACTGCAGCACCTGCAGATGTGAAGCTGTGTTCCTGTAGATAATTTTTTCAGAAGTGGCCACTGAGGCCATATCATCTCAGATCTCTGGAGGCCAGGACTTACTCGGGAGCCTCTGGGCATGGGACAATTTCCTTGTGTTTCCTAATTTTCAGTTGTTAGACCCTTTAGACCCACCAAAAAGCTAAAATTTCAGCCCTTTAAAAACAAGCTTCTACATCAGGAAGCTATGTTTAGAGAGAAACACTGCTGACCTTGTTCATGTCTGCAGAGCTCCTGGCTTGGGACTTGCATGTTGGGGTGTACGTATAGCTCCAAAGATAATTGTGCTTTGAAAGGCAGAAATGTCATTGCCTTTTGCCTTCAGCAGCCTTTATGGAAAGTGTAGGGAACTACCATAGAGTCTCAATGCCTGAAACAGCCATCTGCAGGTGCATGCTTGTAACAGATAGAGCTCTGGTGTGGGATAGAGCAGGAAATATAGTAGGAATCTGCCCATAAGCCAAGAGAACCCCTGGGCACAGTGTGTGCTAAGCCTGCCAGCAGTGTGGTGTGGGCAGCTGAGGGAAGGAATGCTGAGCTGCAGGTAAGGGGGAGGACATCAGTCATTTTTCCACTGTGAGAGACAGGTTTTTAAAGTAGAAGACATGTATCTTGTCTTCTGACATGTATCTTCATGAATGCAGAACCAGATCTGTGCCCACAAGACAAATGAATGCAGGTAACAATGCAGGCAGGTGTTGGGGGTTGGGGTATTTTTTCTCTTTTTTACTTATGGAATTTTTTCCCCATAAGTTGCTAGGAAACTAACTACTGGGTACTTATGGGTACTTAAGAAAAAACAAAACTAGTTGCTAAGGTGGGGAGAGGAGTGTAGCATCTGGCTACGCTTCTTTTGTCTCTGGGAGTTTCTCTCACAGGCTAGAGGCAGGAAAAGAATGGGGCTGGAGGCAGCTGCTCTCACTCTCAGCATTGGAAGGAGGATGGTCAAGCTGTTGCTACTGTGGGGAGAATTCACTGTCTCTGCTGTAGTTCAGTCCTAGGGACCTACCACCATCTGCTCATGTGTCCAGGAATCCTGAGCTTGTCTTTTCCTGACCTGCTGGGAGCCAGACCAAGGCAACAAACAACAATGGTGGTAACAACAACAGAACAGAAAACGCAATAAACAGTCTTTAGGTAGTTTCCCCTTCAGTGCAGTTCTGGGCACAGCCGGCAGAGGTGCTGGTGGCTCCCAGCCGAGCAGGGCGGGTGCGATGATTCCCCCGCGGCTGCAGGGGGCGCTGTGGCGCGAGCTCGACCGCCTCTCTCCACATGGTAATGGCGGGTGGGCGGGTGGAAGGGATGGAGAAGGGGTTCCCTTTCTGAACTCCCAAGGGCAGCCGGTCCAGTGCCCCTCTGGATTAGGAAAGGAGCTGTAGCAGGAACCTCGGAGTAGCAAGTTAAGAAGACAAGGATGAGCAAAAGTCCAGGAGAGATGTATCAGAAACTCAGCAGCTGTGGTTAAAACCACAGGGCAGGCAGACAGCACAGGGCGTCCTGGCAGGCAGGGGTGTGGAGCTACAGTGTAGCAAAAACTCAGAGAAGCGGCAAAAGAAGGGCAGGGCAGGGGTAGCCCTGCTTCTCCTCAGCAGCTGTCTCAGGCAGCTGGGGGAAATGTGCCCTCCGGGATGGGGCTGGGGGCTGGGGATTGAGGTTCTGGTGTTTTCCCCTAAGGCACCTGAACAGATGGCAAGGGTCCTTTTTTTGAGAGGTAGGGTGTCAATAATGTCCCAATTCTGTGGCTGCTCTCATGAGCAGAGGCTCACCTCACAGCAGAAGCAGGACCGCGCTAGGCTACGGTGGCAGCAGCAAATCCTGTCCCTTAAGTAGCAACTCCAATGGTCCTCCTCCAAAGCCAAAAGATGGAGAGCTAGTAGCTGCCCCAGCCCCTTCTTTTACCAGGTCAGGTCTTGAGGTATCTCTGCCCCCTTTCCATCTCCTCCACCTCCCCACTCCTAGATACCTCAGATAAGAGAAGTGCAGCCAGATGCCCTCCTCCCCTGAGCCTGGCCACTTCTTTTGTCTCTCTTAAGTGCCCGGTCATTATTGTTTCCTAGCCAAGTATACAATAAAATTCTGTGAGGAAAAAGCAAAACAAAAGGAAAGATCCTAATCCCCAACAGGGAGCTTTGGGTTTTGTTATAAATGAGTATAAGCCAATTTAAAAATAACAGGGTTTATTAGCGAAATTTCTAACACCAAATTAAAGCCACAATAAAAACGGGACAACAATCGATCGAGAGTTGGGTGGACAGAGTGGTGGTACAAAGGTACCCTCCGAATTCTGCCACACTGCTAGGTTTCAGCCTGTGGGTTTTATACAGTTTTTTTACCTTAAGGCTAAGTCTATTGAAAGTCCAGGTATGCTGTGTTTCTAAAAGAGTCCTGTCTGCATGAAAAGGTTGCTTGATAGTTTTTCCGGAATTCATCTTGGGAGGGGTGGTCTGATCGTCCAGGATCTCCACCAAGATCGGTATCGAATGTTGAAGAGCTGTGAAGTGAGGGTCCACCCTTAATGGCTGGGCCATCTTCTTGCTCTGCCTTGTTGTTACAGTTGTAAATGTGTTTAGGAACTTTGGAATCTTGGAGGCATTCTCGGGTAGCTTTTTATTAGTAGCTTAAATCCACACGAATTTATCTATTATACTTATTACAGTTTCTTGCATTAATTCTTGCCTTGTGGTCAGTGATTGCACTCTCACACATCACAGTCCTGGGTGGGAATGCTGCCTCTGGCACCTATGCTGGGGAGAGCCTGGGATAGGTCAGGATCTCAGTGGCAGTAGGGTCCAAATTTTTCCCTTCCAATGCCATCCACAAGAGTAGGTGGTGAATGGAAGAGATCAGTTCCAACTCTGTGGCTAAAAATCCAGGGTGAAGGGATACCTTAGTTTAGTGAGATTAATCCCACGTACTATGGCTTAGATGACTGCAGGATCTGTGGCCTAGGAGGGGACTGTGCCTGCCTCATGGAAGCATTCACAATAGCCATATATATTAGTCCTGAAAGTCGTGAATTAACCTAAAGTTGTAGAGGCCCAGGGGCCTGTGACCAGGGTAGTTATGCCTCAACCCTGGAGGGACCGATGCAAATGGGGAGAAACATCCCTTTAGATTATGGTGAGAAAAGCCTCCCTTCCATGGGCCTTTGCAGCCACATGATAATATCTTTTAAGATCTGTTACATTATCGGTTAGTTAGTTAATGTCACCCCTGTTCAGCGCTGCACCCCCCCCCCCCCCCCGCCCCCCCCCGTCTACCATTTATGTACCCTTTCCAGAATATTCTTCTCTCCCTTAACCCCCATTGGCCTAATTTTGCCTCAGTACTCCACCCTTGTTATCCTACTGGTTCCCCTCAGTTCCTAGCTACTCCCCTGCACCACTTCCCTTTATCCCTATTGACCCTTGACCCTCAGATATGCCCCTTTTGTCTCATATATAACCCTGTGCCCTAAGCCCAGTCCTGTTCTCATCCCTGAACCTATTTGAAGCTACTCTTGTCCTTGGACTCCTTCACTGTTCCCTGTTTGTGTTCCTGAATAAGCAGTCTTCTTGAGATAAACAAAGCAATTTTGTTGCAAATGAAGTCTTGTCAGTTCAATGCTCCTTGTTAAATGTACACCCCCTTTGTTAATCACCAGGCGATTTACCTTCTTTTGTTCCCTGTCTGCTGCACCTTCCAGCCAGCCCCGTAGCTACCCCAACACCCAACATAGCAACCAAAAAGCCAGAGGAGATCCAGCAGACATGCAAATAGAAGTTATACAGTGCCTGCTGGGAGAAGAAATTAAAAAAAGATTGCTCCTGAGCAGAAAAACATTATTAGATGTTATAAACGACAGTTCTCCAATATTCCGTTTTAGAGGTTTATTGGAAAATGACTGTTATAAATATGTAGTTTAATTCGAGTTTTTTTTACTGTTATAATTATATAGTTTGATTAAAGTATGCTAAAAGGTACCCCCTTGCACAGAAACCAACGGGGGGGGGGGGGGGGAGGGGTAGGTAACTAGCCTGCCCGTAGAACAATAGACCTGTATTCTCCATATCCATGAGAGGTGGCCCATGCCAAAAGGGTGCCAGGTAACGATCACTAAGACCCATCAGAGCTGATTCAGCTCTCAGAAAATCCCATCACTCCTGGGATGCTGACACCCGCTGAGACCAAACCAAAACCAAGATGTGTTCGTCTGGCAAGGAGCTTCAAGAATAATTCATAGTGAAGTGAAGACTTCAGGAATAATTCATGGACAGATCCAGAGATGTGACCAGATTTCCTGGAATTCTATTCTACTCTCACTCCAGGTGGACAGAAATCCTATCTGCATATTCAGACTGGACAGAAAACTAGCCTCGGGGCCTAAAAACCTTATAAAACTAACCTTCGAGAGATGGTTGGTGTGAGCTATGGGGGACCCAGTGCGATAGAGGCTAGGGTCTTAGTTCACCCGGCAGCTCGAAACCCGGGCTCAGAGCTGCCGTTTGATTGTGGGACTTGTCTCTTTTCGATCTCATTTTGTCATTTTCCAATAAACCTCTAAAACAGAATATTGGAGAACTGTCATTTATAACAATGACAAAATGAGATCGAAATGTGACGGATCAAAGGTGTTTTGAATGATCTCCTTAGAATAAATGCGGGGAAGTCTGAGGTTGATCATGTTGCACATGTACTTTGGAAGGTGATTGGTTGCGCATGTACTTTGGAAGATGTTGGTCTATGGGTCTTCTGGAAGTGGCTGTAGTTTGTTCTTTTTATTGTAGCTGCAATATCAAGAGAACTTGATGCTGGGGTAGGAGTGGCCCAGACATGGATGCAGAAATAATAAGTGTGTTTCACAGCACAACACATTGTTCAATATTGTCACTTCACTGACTGAAAGAGACAGGTTTGGTTGTTGTGTGTGAGGGTGCTACGGTGAAGGATGTTTTGGGTGAGGTGGCAGATAAATTTGAGCAGGAAATCTGAATGTCAGCTCACATCTGAAGGTCCTTAAGGCAGGCTGAGATGCCAGCTGCCTGTGGAGTATAGGCAGGCAGACTTGCAGCAATGGAATTGTCAGTTGGGTCATTTGGAAGTGGTGCAATTCATGGATCAAGCCTAGTGGGATTTGGAGGAAACGGGTTCTTGAGCTATGAGGTTTGAAGGTCTATCACATCTTCAGGCTGTTGGGATTGATTTGGATGAAGGAGAAGAAGAGCTCAGCTCAAGGCTGTGGGAAAATCCTTTTTAGTCATGGTGAGCAAAAGGCTCACTCCCAAGATCCCCTAGTTGTTCTATGTAAATTGTTACTAGAAAGCTTTCAGTTGTCTCTGTTTCTATTGGTTACTTTTTGCTGCAAGGACTGTAATATTCCTAATCATTCCTTCCCATTGGATTCTTCCCTCAGACCTGCCTTTAAGCCTCCCTGTACCTAAAGGTATAAATAACCCTGCTCTACCCTGGACTCTGCCTTTTTCTGGTTCCTTCCCAGTACTGTGTAGGCCGTCCTGTTTGTTATTTTTGCCTTATTAAAGTTCTATATCCAAATAACTGGATCAGAGTTGCCTCTCTCCCAGAAGTGGCCAGAAACCAATTCCTGAGGAAGCCACCGGTCAGACTATCCGGGGAAGAACCGGGCAGGTTTAATTTGCCATTCTTCAGTGAAGGTATCATGAATGCTGAATCTTTGAGTGTGTATTACTAGCAGAAGTAAAGCCCACCAAAGCTTCATGCCACCCCTCTGGCTCCAGCACTCTATTGGTCTGATTAAAGCACTGGACCTGGCTTACCACCACCCTCTTAGCTCATAAAACCCACATGAGCTGCTCCCATTTGGGTATGAGTACTAGGATGGCAACACATACGGGGAGATGAGTCATCAGAAAGTTGTCTCTAAAAAATAGATTCAATCCCTGTGTCCTTTTCCTGTTCAATGCCTTATCAAAGTGAATGAGATCAAAACCAAGGAAAGGATTGTCCTGCTGCAAAACCACATCAAACACTAGAGCTCACAGTTCAGCTAAAAGTAACAGGTGACCCGCCTGCACCTTTTTCTCTCCAGAAGTGGGAACTTTACTGACGTGACTTCACTCACAGTACCTGGGCACCTGCTGTTGGCTTGGCCTGTCCTGTATCTTGCTGAATGTCCCTGAAGGTTATGGAGAAAGGGGCCTCAGAGAAGTGTGCTTCTTTTCTTTAGTCTGACATTTTCATAAATCTGTGTAAAGCAGAAATCTAGGATGCAAAGAAGCAGAGTGCTGAGGACTGTCCTTGACTTTAACTGCCTCCAAATCTTTCTAAAATATTTTTAAAATTAAAGGATGAAACACCTCTTCCGTGAGAAAAGGTTGAAAAATTTGGATTGTTCAGCCTGGAGAAGAGAAGATTACAGGGAGACTTCAGAGCCTATAGAGGCTCCAAGAGAGCTGGAGAGGGACTTTGGACAAGGAGGTGGAGTGACAACAGATGGCAATAATTTCAAACTCACAGAGGGAAGGGTTAGGTTGGATACTAGGAAGAAATTCTTCCTTGTAAGGGCTTTGTTCTGGGAGAAATCCCACACCAGTCAAAATTTTAGGAGGCAGAAGCTCACACTGGGCCACAGGCCCCTATACACACACGGTGGCCCTTTTCCATGGGAAACAGAACTCACTCCCAAAGGTTCCTGATGTCACTTTGAAGGACGTGTTTGTCACTCCAATGGCAGCCAGTGTCAGAGGGTTTGTAGCTTTGATCTGGGAGAAATCCTGCACCGTTTGTAATTTTAGGAGGCAGAAGCCCACTCCTGGTCATAGGCCCCTGGCCATGAACAGTGGCCCTTTTCCATGGGAAAAAACCCTCACCCCTGTGGTTCCTGATGTCCATTTTGAGGAGGCATTTGGCACTCCAAGGGCAACCAGAGTCCTAGGTTTTGGCAGCTTTGATCTTGGAGAAATCCTGCGCCATCCATAATTTTAGGAGGCAGAAGCCCACTCCAGGCCACAGGCCCCTGGACACAAACAGTGGTCCTTTTCCATGGGAAACAAAACTCACTCCCCAGGTTCAGATGTCAGTTAGGAGGAGGAGTTTGGCACTCCAAGGGCAGTCTGAGTCCTAGGTTTTGGCAGCTTTGGTTTGGGAGAAATCCTGCAACGTTCATAATTTTCGGAGGCAGAAGTCCAAAAACTTCCAAAATAACCTGAGAATCACCCCAAATCACCCCAATATCTTCTTAAATGACCTGAAACTGCTGCAAAATTGGCTCAGGCACAATGTAAAATCAAGACATTATTGCCTCCAAAATCACCTCCAGATCACCCCAATACCTCAAAAATCACACTAAAAACCCCTCAAATGGACCCCAAATCACTCGAAAATTGGCTTCAGCACCCCCAGAAGTCACGCCAGTATCGCCTCAAAAATAATCCCAATATGATCTCGAAAATCACCCCAAAATTGCCCAAAATTTCACCCCAAAAATTGCCTTTAAAACATCCAAAATCACCTGAAATCACCCCAAAATTGCCCCGAAAGCACCCTAAAATCTACTTTGGCACCCTCGAAAACTCCTCAGATCTCCCTAAAATCACCCCAAAAATCACCCCAAGAACCCTGAAAGTCGCCCCAAAAATCACCAAAAAATAACCCCAAAATCACCCCAGAAGTCAGCGTTGGCACTCTCAAAAGCCCCCAAAATTGCCCTGAAAACCCCCTAAATTGCCACAAAAATAACCCCAAGCTCATGCCAAAATCCTCCCGCCATCACCCCAAAATGGGGTCCTGCACCCCCCAAAACAACCCCAAAAATCATCCCAAAATTGGCTTTGGCACCCCCCAAAACACCAAATTAGCCTTAAATATCACCCTAAAATCTGTCCTCAAAATCAATCAAAAAATGCTTTAAAAACCTTCTAAATCACTCCAAATCACCCAAAAATTGGCTTCAGCTCTCCCCAAATCCCCAAAACCGCTGCAAAAATCACCATAAAATTGTACCAAACCCACCCTCAAAATTGCCTCAAATATCACTTCAAAATCACCCCAAATCACCCCAAAATTGGCTTCTGCACTGCAGAGAAAATGTGCCAGGACAAAATCATGTCCATCATGTCCCCTTTTTGTTGCCCAGATTGTGGTGCTTTGTTGATTGCCTTGGATATAGAATGACTAATTCAGCAAGTGCTTCTCTCCTGCCACATTTCGCTGAGCCAGAGATACATGGACAATTTGGACTCTGCAAAACAAAAGGATATGAGTGTACACTTAAGCTGAGGAAAAGCTGTGCACAAGACACAGTGGTTGTGTGTAGTATATGCAATGTAAAGCAGTAAAGCTGAATGCCACTGCAGGGCTTCAGTTCTGTCCGGATCACCTAAGGTGAAGGATGAAGCAGAAAAGCACCAGGCTTGCTTGAGCAGTGTGCCAAATTGCAAAAGTCCAGGAAAAGATGGTTCACAGTCAGAGTCAGCTGTGCATGCTCCTGCTGCTTGAAAAAGTATTGTGCCGCTGTTGAACTTCATCTCAAAATGTGGTGCTAGTCTTTCTTACACTCCAAGTGTTGCAGAGTTCTGCAGAACAGAAGGCGTTCTTAAAGTTTGTGTTCTGCAAAGAGTACTGAAACAGCACACAGCACACTGCCTCTCTTCTTTCTCAGAGATGTGTGCCCATCTACATTTTCCACTCTCATAGCTCCATTGCCAAGTTTCAGCAGCTGCTCTTAAAGCAAAAAAGCTCTAGAAGAAAAAGTCAGTGCAGGATTGCACCTTCTGCTTTTCCCGTTTTTAAGTCACAGCAAACTCACCCAATCACTGTGTCCTTCCCTTCTCCACTGTATCTATGATTGTGTTCTCTTCATCTCAGAGCCTAAAAGTAAGGTGCAGTTGCTTCCACAGAAGGCTGCAAGAGGAATAGGTAGCAGCGCAAATAACTCTTGTTGAACCGTTTCCTTGACTGCCACTGTGCATTCGGTTGGAAGGTTAGTGGCAGCCACACTTTTCTTACAGCCTGTACACTGCACACACCAGCCTGCTGCTGTGAGGCTTCATTCTTCGCCTTTTGTATCCTGTTGTGCTTTCATTCTCCTGGTGGGGAATCGTCATCTACTTCTCACACAGAACACTGTGCTGGCAGCAAAGCGCTTGTAAGCATTGCTTCTGCCGAGACAGCTCTAGGTCATGCATTTTCCCTCTCAGAACTAAGGAGCCCTGCATTCTGCCTGTCTTGTCATCTGAATCTAAACGGAAAGCTTCTCAGCCACATCTGGCACAGAGAACTGTGGCAGGACAGCTGTGCACACAAGCTGGTGCTCCTCTGCTTCATTCCTTGCCTTATGTGATTCGGACAGAACTGAAGCCCAGCAATGGTACTTTGCCACTTTACAGCACATATACTATACAAAACTACTGTATTTTGTGCAGAGTTTTTTCTCAGCTTTAGGTACATTCAAATCCTTTCTGTTCCATGGAGTCCAAACTGTGCATGTAGCTCTTGCTCAGTGAAATGTGGCAGGAAAGAAGCAGTTGCTGGATTAGTTGTTCTATGTCCAAGGCAATCACACAACACCACAATCTGGGCGACGAGAAGGGGAAAAGCAGGACACATTTTTGTCCTGGCACATTTTTCGGTGAGAGACGTCTCTTTGGATCTTTAGTCCTTGTGAAGCTGTCATGTGCGCAGTGCTACTTTTAGCAGAGAAGCACTGTGCACAGAGTGCAGCACTTTTCAGGTTGCAAACGAAAGAGGACTGCTCCCTCCCTGAATGTGGTGCAAATAGAAGTTTCTGCAAGTTCTAGGGGCATGCTCCAAGCAACTGTGTTGTCTTGGCACAGTTTTCTGCCTGAGATGTAACCGAGAAGCTTTCTGTTTTGATTCAGATGACAAGAGAGGCAAAATAAGGGCATATGTATTTCTGAGTATGTAAAGTACATGGCTTGAGTGTCTTTTGTCAGAAGAATTTTGCTGAGACGCTTCATTGCTTGAGGTGTGTTCCTTGACTCACTGGGGAATGGCTTCCCAGCTGACCCGGCAGCCCTGGCAGGGAATCGTCCCAGCCTCGGTTAGGAAGCCACAGGCGGACTGGCAGCTTCCCCCTGGTGGGTAAGGCCATATGGTGATGTAAGCGCTGGAGGCAAGGCGATGACAAGGAATGATGGAGAAGGAGGCTTGGCAGGAGTGCAACAAGGTGGCAGTTTATTGACACCCTGCTGCTACTTCTGGCGAAGCAAGCAGCAAGGGCTGTGCAGAGGGTTTTAAGGGACACAGAAGGGGAGTGACCACAAGATGGATAACCAGTTGGGGAGATGGGGAAGATACACAGACATCGAATCAAAATTAAGGAGTGGGGGATTTCCCAGACCTGCCCCAGTCAGGGACTGATCTCCCCCGATCCTTCTGGAAGGAGGGAGAGGCCTTCCGGAGACTGGCAGGCTCTGGGAGGGGAGCAACAAATGATTGACATTAAACTGTAACCGGGCAGACAAGACTTAGGGGATTTCCAGGGCGGGAACCATACCAAGTGTGAGGGGAGGGATAGGGGGAACTTGGAACAAATCATTACGAACTTGTACAGAAGCAGCAATTAAATACAAAACATTAACATCATAATATGAAAACAGAAAGCACGCCGCAACAATTGCTGGCACAGTGTTCTTTGTGTGAAGTAGAGGATGAATTGCCCCTGTGAGAATGTAAGCACGACAGGTTACAAAAAGCTGCAGAGCACCGGGCTGTGCAGAGCAACATGTACCAAATTGCAAAAGTCCAGCAACAGCTCGTTCACAATTGGAGTCAGCTGAGATTGCTCTTGCTGCTCGAAAAAGTAAAGCCCTGCCATTGGACTACATCACACAACTTGGAGATTGATTCTTTTTTTAACTCTTAGTGTTGCAGAGTCTACGATCACCTGTAGAGAACCCAGAAGAACATGCCAAAACAGGTGTTCTTGAAGTACCCCTTCTCCAAGTAGCCATGAAATGTGGAGGATGAGTTCCTCCAAAGATGGGGTCATGTGAGCAATCCAGCCTATGTGAAAGGATAGGCCTGTAACCATTTCAAGGAGAAAGCAGTCATGCACCAGGAAGAAGAAGATGCAGAAAGTCATGTATAAAGAAGAACAAAGGATGGTAAACAACTTCAGAAAAGTGGGAATCAGAAGAAAGCCAGAAAAAACGATTTTGCTCTGTATGGAAGAAGAATTAACGGATAGGGACTAAAAGGCTAACACGTGCTTTTAGGGATAACCAATTGTAAAGTAGCATGTAACGTGTGATTAAGGCTAAGAATTGTATAAAAGAAGCTGGAAAATCTATTAAAATGGTCTACTGTGATCATATTGATCTTGGAGTAGTGTCCCTTTTCTCAATGAAACAGCACACAACAGAGTGTGTCTCTGTATCTCTGTTCTCAGATAGAGACGCCATCATATTTTCCACTCTCACAGCTCTGTTATCAACTTTCAGCAGCTCCTCTCATAGAAAAAAGAGAAACAGCCCTTCACCTGCTTTTACTCTAAGAGTAAAAGCAGGTGCAGGGCTGCACCATCCGCTTGCCTTGCATAAGCTGCATCAAACTCACTGATGCACTCTAGTCCCACCCTTCTCCACTCTTCTCCAATGCATCTATCATTGTGTTATCTGAGTCTCGGTGCATAAGGCAGAAGGCCTGGAAGAAGAATAGGTAGCAGCAGAAGTAGCATTCACTGAAATGCCTCCTTATGACTGCCAATGTGAATACACACGTTCTGTGTGCAAGCCTACATGCTGCGCACACCAGCCCTGTGCTCTGTGGCTTCTTTCTATGCCTATTGCAACCTGTCGCTCTATCATTCTCCCAGAGGAGAATCATCATCTACTTCTAGCACAGAACACTCTGCCAGCTCTTAAGTATTGTTTCTGCCGAAACTAGGGGAGGGAGCTCCCACTAGGAGCTTGCCCCTAGAACTTGTGGAAACTTCTATTTGCACCAAATTCAAAGGGGCAGTCCTCTTTTGTTTACAACCTGAAAAGCGCTGCCAGATCGCTGCACTCTGTGCACAGTGCTTCTCTGCTTGAGGTACCACTGCAGAGGTACCACAAGGACTAAAGATCTGGAGAGATGTCTCTCACCGAAAAATGTGCCTGGACAAAAATATGTCCTACATGTCCCCTTCTCATTGCCCAGATTGTGGTGTTGTGTGAATGCCTTGGACACAGAACAACTAATCCAGCAAGTGCATCTTTCCTGCCACATTTTGCTGAGCCAGAGCTATATGAACAGTGTGGACTCTGTGAAACAAAAAGGATATGTGTGTACCTAAAGCTGCGAAAAACCGTGCACAACACACAGTGGTTGTGTGTAGTATATGCTCTTTTAAGTGGCAAAGCTGAATGTCTTGGCTGGGCTTCCATTCTTACCGGATCACCTAAGGTGAAGAATGAAGCCTTAGTGTGTGAGCAGTCACTGTTGTCGTTCCATTTAGATCCTGACTCTGCGAAACTGAAGGCTTAGGGAGGGTGCCTAGAGCTGAGAAGGAAAGTGCCCATAGCAGGGTGTGTGCTCGTGATTTGATGGGTGCAGTTGAAATTATGGGCAGCAAGATCTTTCTCAGCTGTCACTTTTGTGAGCTCTGGTTTTGCCAGATGTTGCGTTCTTTTCAGGCTCGGCTAGCAGCTGCAGGGGGGCTAGGGGCAACATATCTCTGGGTCCCAGGAGGTGGAGCAGGTGCAAAAGCCTTACCAGAGTTTCTGGGGAGCCGTCTCTTAGTTGTGCTAGCTAATAGCAGCGTGCAAGCAGGCAAGACACGACATGGCTTCTGAGGATGCTGATCATATGAGGTTTATTCGGAGTCCCACACCGGGGGGGTAGAGCATGACTCCCAAAAGAGAGGCGAGAGGGCCAAGGCCAGAGCCAGGCCCAGGCTCAGGCCCGGGCCCAGAGCGGGGCCCGAGCCAGAGGCAGAGAGGCAGAGAGCGAGAGAGAGGCCGAGAGAGAGCAAACCTCGTGTATCACCCTAAGAGAGAGTTCCCGCCAGGGGGCGGATCCAAGGCTTGGACCAATGGAGTACTGATAGGGGAGGAGAACACATACAACTTAGGGAGGAGTTACAACTTATACATTTTGGGGATGAACAGAACAATCATTTAAGAAAAATGAATCACCACAGCCAGATATTTTCAAGTTGATTAGCGGACTCTGAGAGAATAAAAAACTTTGTTAAGGCAAAGGACTTCATGTTTCCCTTTGAGTTTGGTGCAAAGAAGAGTATGCAGTTAGAAGGGGAAGGTTAGCGAAATCTTTTTGTGCTGGCACTGTAGATTTGAGAGCAGGGACGTTTGCAACTTGGCTCTGCCCTCCAGGTGGTTTACAGCTTTGACGGTGCATTGCCTTCTTTTGGGAGTCGACAGTGCCATCGTATGGTTGTTTTGATGAGCGCTGACAGTGCCAAGGAAAACTGCAAGCACTTTCCTAGCCCAGCCTCATTCATGTAGGGGCAAGAGGGGGAAGAGCTCTGCTATGCATCCTGACTCTTGGAGACTGAAAGACTGTGTTCCTATATGCAGCGGGGAAAGAGGAATCGTTTCATTGTAGGCTGAGCAATTTATATGCTGCCAAAATAAGGCAATTGCAGCATGGCCTCTCCTTTTTAGAAAGTTTTTTGTGTGATCAGCTGCTTAAGACAACTCGCATGCACTTAACTGCATCCACCTCTGGAAATCTGCACTTCCTCTCCAACTCTATGTACCATCCTACCTTCTCAGTCTCACAGATCCCAAACCCCTTCAAAAAGTCCAGCAGCTGCTTGCAAAGAAAAAGTAGTACAACACAAAGCCAGGGGTGGCTTTTAATAGTCCCTTTTCAGTCTGTAAGCTAGAAAAAATGCACTACTGATTCGCACTTTCCCTCTCAACTAGTATATAGCATCAGCACATTTTCTCAAAGTGGCAGAGTCCATCGTTACAGCAAAGCATTTCCAACTGCAGTTCAGATTGAGAGATGAACCAGAACAGAAGGCATTTGCTGCCCTACCCTTTTCCCTGTGAAACCCGATATCCGCAGTTTAATCACTTTCCGTGCTGCTGAGTCCAGGCAGGGAGAAATCACACAAATGGAAGTGCCAAGACAGAAGATGTTGTTAATGTACCTGCTTCTCTTAGCAGCATTTAAATTTTGCACAATGCACTGCGGCTCTGTATCTTCTTTTCTAGATAGGCCTGCTGTCAGCTTTTTCACTGTCACATCCTCGTAGGAAACATCCAGAAGCTGCACCTATAGATAAAGTCTAAAGAAGTAAAAGCCAGTGCAGAGCTTACCTTGCCTCACATAAGCCACATCAAACTCACTTGTGCCTTTTATCTTTCCTCTGCTGCATCTACCACAGTGGTGTTTGGTTCTTGGAGCCTACAAGGTTAGTGCAGTGGTTTCCACAGAGGGCAGGAAGAGGAAACGGTAGCAGCACAAGTAGCTCTCATTGAACTGCCTCTTAACTGAAACAGAGGTGGAAAGAACTCCACAACTAATAATAGTAGTTAGAGCAATATGTATTTAATCGACACAGAGATGCGTGGGGAATAATTTCACTAAAGATAGGCATTAACACCTGAGAGTCTTTCCCCTTATTATTCCCCGAGGTCTTACATATGCATAATATTGCACAATCTGCCTCATACATATTCATTCCCTGGCCCCTCCCACCCTCGTATGGTAATTAACTCCATGCCCTTCTGGGCATGCTCAGTCTGTTGTGGTGGTCTCTGGGGGTCTCAAAGGATGAAGGAAACTGAGTCTTCTTCAATGAACTCTTCACCTTTATCTCTCTCGTGTGTGCTTTGGCCCTTTTGGCACTCTTTGGCATGCTTTCAAGGGGATACTCAGTTTCTGCTGGCTAAGAGTCTGTATTCTTTATCTGCATTCTTAGCCTTATGTCAAGGTGTTTAGGTTAGTTCCTCTCATTATCACCAAGGGGCCCCAGATGCTTTTAGTGCTTTAAAATATGCAAACTATTAACAGACACAGCATTCGGTATTCACTAAATGCCTTCTAAAATGCGGTATGTTCTAAAGCACTATTGAAATGAGACACTAATTTTGAAGACTTTAGAAAAGCTATGTATATTGCTGATTTAGCTGAAAAGATAGGCTTTGCTGAAATCAGTTAAAACTTAGAGGATGGTTAAAGAGAGACTGGATTTTAGATAAGCTATCCTGGATCTAATAAGTCATTGCTTGTTGTTATAAACGACAGTTCTCCAATATTCCGTTTTAGAGGTTTATTGGAAAATGACAAAATGAGATCGAAAAGAGACAAGTCCCACAATCAAACGGCAGCTCTGAGCCCGGGTTTCGAGCTGCCAGGTGAACTAAGACCCCAGCCTCTATCGCACTGGGTCCCCCATAGTTCACACCAACCATCTCTCAAAGGTTAGTTTTTATAAGGTTTTTAGGCCCCGAGGCTAGTTTTCTGTCCAGTCTGAATATGCAGATAGGATTTCCGTCCACCTGGAGTGAGAGTAGAAGAGAATTCCAGGAAATCTGGTCACATCTCTGGATCTGTCCATGAATTATTCCTGAAGTCTTCACTAAACATGTCTATGAATTATTCTTGAGGCTCCTGCCAGACGAACATATCTTGGTTTTGGTTTGGTCTCAGCGGGTGTCAGCATCCCAGGAGTGATGGGATTTTCTGAGAGCTGAATCAGTTCTGATGGGTCTTAGTGATCGTTATCTGGCACCCTTTTGGCATAGGCCACCTCTCATGGATATGGAGAATACAGGTCTATTGTTCTATGGGCAGGCTAGTTACCTTCCCCCCCCCACCCCCCTCCCCGTGGTTGGATAGGGACAGGCGCTCGGAAGATATCGGTTGTAACGGACAGAGCAGAGAACACTCCAACCCCCCAAGATAAGCTATCACCCCCAGAATGTAACCCTCCTAACAGCGTGCTAGTACTTTTCCATTCTCCCTACTAACTCAGGAAGTGTGGCAAGACCCCTCTGACGCAGTGAAGAACCCAAGAGTATATAACCTGCATGTTTGAGATAATAAATGCTTTTTAACCGTCCACCACACTGGTGTAAGCGTGTGTTATTAAGCCCGAGCGGCACACAAGCATGTGGCTGCCGTGCTGTCATTCCTAGACCAGGCCATCGCAGTTGCAGAAAAGAAAACGGCAACAAGTGGTGCCAAAACCCGGGAAAGAACCTCGGCTAACGGGAATTTGCCTGGATGGAGACAGCGGCAGTAGCGGCTGGTCCCGAACTACTGCGGAGGAACAGGGGGACGCCCCAGGAACCCCCGAACGGCATGGAAGCCTTAGCGAAGGTTGTAAGTTTAATGAGGAAGCACTGGGGAATACGGTGCGACCAAAAGAATTTATATCTTGCCATTGCAAGGCTTTTGGATTTGGGCAAGATACAGCGCCCTGTTGATATATTAAATTCAGAGGGGTGGGAGAGATATACTGCTGCTCTGGCTGAAGATACCAAAGCCACCGGCAGTGGAAAAATTTTAAAAGCATGGGGAAAAGTAGAGGTAGCGTTGCGGAAAGCAATGGAAGAGCAAGAAACTTGGAATGCTGCGAAAACATGTTTATTTGCTGTTATGCAGCCGAGGGGGGGGGAGCTACGACACCGCGGGACCCCCCGGGGATAGTCAGATTAACGGCGGGAACATGCGGGGAGCGGGCACGTTACACCCTTCTCTGAGCCCATGCCCGAACCCCCCGGAGCCCATAGGGGACCCTCAGACCTTCCCGCGGGACCCCCAGGACCCAAAAACCCCCGCAGAACCCCCCGAAAAAATCGCGGTTTTTCCGACCGTTCCTCCCCGCCGCTCTTGTCTCTGGGAGCCGGGCGCACCTGGCAGCGGCGGTCCGCCAGGTTCAGCGGCGCTTCCGCGGAGCGTGCCGGGCAACAGCCCCCCCCCAGAGCCCGTAGAAATCACGGCTTCTCCAACCGCTGAACTGGTGCGGCGGGCGGAAGAACGTGTGCGGTTTTTCTGGGGAAAATTCGCGCGGGGGGCAGGAGGCGCCGAGAGGGAGGCCAGCGCCGGAGCGTGGGCGACGGCTCCTCCGCCGCCGCCGCCATATGGCGAAGATGGCGGCGGCAGTCCAGAGAGGGGGCGGGGCGGCCGGCCGCATGGCGCGGAGAACCCGGAAGTGCGAACCCCCGCGGGTGCAGCACCACCAGCGGCAATTACGCACCCTCCACCGCCACAAACAGTGCCAGTGTCACAGGGTCAGCAGGGGACGTCCAAGAGCGGAACCCCTGGGTGGCCCTGGTCATGAAAGTAGGGAAGGAGCCCTTGAGGGTGTGGGGGACATGTCAGCTCTATGGCAGTCAGGACCCTCACGTTTTAGGGCTTCAGTTTTTGGCAGACACAGGATCAGACTGCACGATTATTCCCCAATCACATTGGCCCAGACATTGGCAAATTAAAGAAGTCCCTCCTGTGAACGGGGTGGGGGGACAATCCAGGGCATGGAGAAGCAGCCAATTGGTGGCTATAACACTTCACACAAAAAAGGGACCAGAACAAACAGTTGCAATTTACCCCTACGTTTTGCAAGATTCTCCACCCTTAATAGGAAGGGATGTCCTGGCTATGCTCGGAGTCAGGATCACAAATTTATAATGAGGGCCACTGACGTACACCCTCTGCTGCCAATCAAATTGACTTGGAAAACATCAGACCCTGTTTGGGTTGAGCAGTGGCCCCTGTCAGAGCCTCGAGTAGCAGCATTATTGGAACTGGTTGAACGGGAACTGCAAAAGGGTCACATAGAACCCTCCATAAGCCCATGGAATACCCCTGTGTTTGTAATTCCTAAAAGGTCTGGAGAGGGCTATCGCCTAGTCCACGACCTGAGAGAAGTGAACAAAACAATCCGATCCATAGGTCCAGTTCAGACACTGTTACCCATGAACTCAGCCATCCCTGAAGGACAGCCATGTGCAGTATTGGACATTAAAGACTGTTTCTTTTCAATACCCTTGCATCCTGAGGACAGGGAACGATTTGCCTTTTCCGTGGTTTTCCCAAATGGCAAGCGACCCAGCCTGCGTTTCCAGTGGAAAGTTCTACTGCAAGGTATGGTTGACAGCCCAACAATTTGCCAGATCACCGTGGACAAAGCGCTGACGCCAGTCCGACACTCCTATCCCACTGCAACCATCATCCAGTACATGGACGACATCCTGGTCTCAGCACCATCAGCGAGCCAAGTGGATCATTTGGTATCCATGATCACAGAGATCCTCCAGGCCAACGGCTTCGAGATTGCGAGCGCGAAGATCAAGAGAGGACCCTGCGTCACCTTCCTGGGAGTGGGAATCACAAACTCCTACGTGACACCTCCCAAGGTGAAAGTCCACCAAGACGTCAAGACGCTCCATGATGTGCAACGCCTGGTAGGATCACTGCAGTGGCTCCGCAACATCGTCCTGATTCCTCCTGAGGTCATGGACTCTTTGTATGACCTCCTGAAAGGAAAGCACCCCTGGGAACCCAAGGAGCTGACACCGCAAGCAGCGAGTTCCTCGACTTCATCGAACAGCAGATGTCCACTGGCACACTTGCCAGATGGAATCCAGCGATGCCCCTGGACTTATACGTACACTTCACACCAAAGGGGGGAGTGGGAGCATTGGCCCAAGGACTTTCTGAAAAGGCCCGACCGATCCAATGGGTGGTCCTTGGAAGACCTGCTCGTGCATTTTCCCCAGCAGTAGAATGCATCGCTAACCTCATCATGAAAGGCAGGAAGCTCGCCTTGAAACACCTAGGGACTGAGCCAACGAGAATCCACCTTCCCTTCCGCAAGCAACCGACCACAGAGTCAACCACAATTTCGGAGCATCTAGCCCTTGCTCTCATCGGATTCGGAGGAGAAATCTCCTACTCCACCAGACCACCTTGGACTCAGCTGCTGACCATAGTCGACATAGACATGCCGCCAAAGGTCATGGACAGACCACAGCCAGGACCAACAGTCTTCACAGACGCTTCCTCCACGACTTCTACCGCGACAGCAGTGTGGCAGGCAGAAGAGCAATGGCATTGCGTCAAAGCATGTGACCCAACACTGTCAGTGCAGCAACTGGAAGCAACAGCAGTAGTCTTGGCGTGTGGACTCTTCCAAGATGAGCACCTTAACATCGTAACAGACTCTATATTCGTGGCAAGGGTCTGCCTAGCCATGGCAGGACCAGGTGTGTCAACATCAGCAGCAGCCCTGATGCTAGAAGAAGCACTCTCTTCACGAAAGGGCACAGTATCTGTCATTCATATCAACAGCCACAACCCAGTCAAAGGTTACTTCCAGATCGGCAACGACAAGGCGGACGCTGCAGCAAAAGGCGTCTGGACGTTGCAGGAAGCTCGTCAATTGCACAAATCCCTCCACATCGGACCCAAAGCACTGGCGAAGAGATGTGGAATCACCACAGCGGATGCTAAACATGTAGTGGCTACCTGTCCTCACTGCCAGAAGTCACCCCTGTGGACCAGTGGGGTCAATCCAAGAGGTCTCAAGCCCTCAGAAATCTGGCAGTCGGACTTCACCTTGTGTCAACTGCTGAAGCCTCGAGCATGGCTTGCAGTAACAGTGGACACATTCAGTGGAACGATCGTAGCCACACAGCATCACAAAGCTAACTCTAAAGCCACAATTCAGCCCTGGCTGACAGCCATGGCGTGGCTTGGTATCCCCAAGCAGATCAAAACAGACAATGGTTCCAATTTCATTTCTAAACCAGTGCAGGAATTTGCCTCCAAATGGGGGATCACACTAGTGCAAGGCATCCCATATAACAGTACCGGGCAAGCTATAGTTGAGCGGGCAACCCAAACCCTGAAAACCAAGATAGAGGTGTTGGCAAAAGCAGAAGGCTTTACCAACTCCATCCCCTCAGGAGAGCAGACACGTATATTGGCAACCGCGCTGATAGCATTGAATCAATTCCCTAGAGGAAATGAAGCAAACAGTCCCGTTCAAAAACACTGGGCCTCCAGAGTGCTAGAGGAGGGCCCGCAGGTTGTAATTAAAAATGAGCTGGGTGAGTGGGAACGGGGCTGGAGATTGATGCTCACAGGGCGAGGGTATGCAGCTGTCAAAAAGGACGGAAAAATCAGGTGGTGTCCTCTCAAATCAATCAAACCTGATCTTCACAATGAGCAGGATGAGACTAATGAGAACTGTGAGTTTCTGTTTACAGGACATGCTGGTGGGGCGACCACGTAACGCATATATGCCCCTCCCAGAGGAACGAGACACACCACCAAACCGTCAGACAGCACCAGAGAAACCCATGCGGGCGAGACCCAAGCATCGACAATATGTCTGTGTGATTTTGTTGTTGGGGCTTGTCGCCAGAGGACAAGCCAGCCCAGATTACTACCCACATCAGCCGTTCAGGTGGGTCATGAGACACCTTACCAGGGATAAGGTGCTCAGAGACATCACCACACCAAACACTCCATCCTTCGTGCTTTGTATTACCGATCTATTTCCAGGACGACCAAAGGTAGATTCCTACTCTCCACACTCATCACACATGTACCTATCCTACTGGTGCCCAGCTTCAAACGCAGGAAAAGGTTATTGTAATTACCCCGGGTGGGGATACTGTGGGTACTGGGGCTGCGAAACCATAGTTACAGATGCCAGGCCGTCAGGGCCTGGGTGGGACCCACAAGAGCCCAACAAGTTCCTACAGTTCACCTGGGCACCCGCAGGTTGCAAAACACCTCTCTTTGTACAGGGAAACTCCTATCGAAACAGCTATAAAATCCCTAGATTTCGAAAATGCATATACTATAACATGACAGTCTTGCAGCCCAATCATCCTAGTTGGACAGTGGGTAAAGCATGGACAGTGGTCCTTCAAGGGTCAAAAGAGTGGCTGAATGTGCGAATTACCAGGCTCCAACCATCAGCATCCCGAGCGGTTGGTCCCAACAAGGTGATTAAAAGCACGCAGACAGAGAGAAATATGACCTACCCCAAAGCCTTACCCGCAAGCATCACCGAAGTCCCAACTAGCGATGCGAAAGCCCTCCAGATAGGCCATTCAGCCGGGTCGAACTCGGACCCAATCCTTCGTATGTTAGACGCTAACTTTCTATCCCTGAATGAATCCAACCCTAACCTAACCAATTCCTGTTGGCTTTGTTATGATGTCCAACCCCCTTTCTATGAAGGAGTTGCTTTAAACACCCCATTCACTTACTCCACAGCTGATGCACCTCATCAGTGCAGATGGGACACACCCCGCAGAGGTATTACACTGAGTCAAGTCACAGGTCGAGGCAGATGTTTTGGTAATGCAGCCCTAGCTAAGTGAAAAGGGAATGTCTGCACCAGAATTGTAAAGCCCAGCAGAAAAAACAATAAGTGGGTAGTTCCATCTGCGTCAGCAATGTGGGTTTGTCAGAGATCTGGAGTAAGTCCTTGTGTATTTCTTCCCAAGTTCAATGATTCTATTGACTTCAGTGTCCAAGTTCTGATTGTTCCTAGGGTCCTGTACCACTCAGACAAAGAGGTGTACAACCTTTTCGAAGAACCCAGCAGGCTTCACAAAAGAGAGATAGTGACAAGTATAACTATCGCAATGCTGCTCGGCCTGGGAGCAGCCGGAACGGCAACAGGTGTTTCAGCCCTAGCAATGCAACATCAAGGTCTGTCTCAGCTACAAATGACCATAGATGAGGACTTGCAGAGGATTGAGAAATCTATTTCCTACCTAGAGAAGTCAGTCTCCTCGCTCTCAGAAGTGGTCCTGCAGAACAGGCGAGGACTAGACCTCCTGTTCATGCAGCAAGGAGGCCTGTGTGCCGCCTTGAAAGAGGAATGCTGCTTCTACGCGGACCACACCGGAGTTGTCAGAGACTCCATGGCAGAACTCCGAAACAGACTGGCTCAGAGACAGAAAGATAGGGAAGCTCAGCAAGGCTGGTTTGAATCCTGGTTTAACCAATCCCCATGGTTAACCACTTTAATTTCCACTTTAGTAGGCCCATTGGCAATGCTACTTTTAACTGCTATCTTCGGACCATGCCTGCTGAACAAGATAGTCTCATTTGTTAAAGCTCGCCTAGAACGGACTAACATTCTGTTCATAGGCCAACATGAAATGCTGTGAATTAATCAGGGAACATTGCCAGTCACAAGATTTTCCAAACTTGCCTGGCAAAAACTTACTCAGGTTTCCAAACTCCTTTTTCCCTTGTTAAATCCTAACCTTCTACCTCATTTAGTGCCTATATATATATATATATGACTACTTCGTTCTTTTGTAAAAGAGGGGGTGGGAGATGTGGTTGGATAGGGACAGGCGCTCGGAAGATATCGGTTGTAACGGACAGAGCAGAGAACACTCCAACCCCCCAAGATAAGCTATCACCCCCAGAATGTAACCCTCCTAACAGCGTGCTAGTACTTTTCCATTCTCCCTACTAACTCAGGAAGTGTGGCAAGACCCCTCTGACGTAGTGAAGAACCCAAGAGTATATAACCTGCATGTTTGAGATAATAAATGCTTTTTAACCGTCCACCACACTGGTGTAAGCGTGTGTTATTAAGCCCGAGCGGAACACAAGCATGTGGCCGCCGTGCTGTCATTCCTAGACCAGGCCACCGCAGTTGCAGAAAAGAAAACGGCAACACCCCTCCCCCCCCCCCCGGTTAGTTTCTGTGCAAGGGGGTACCTTTTAGCATACTTTAATCAAACTATATAATTATAACAGTAAAAAAACCTCAAATTAAACTACATATTTATAACACTTGTCAACTTTATGTTTGTATAAAGCTTCCTTGTAATGAAAAACAGAAGCTAATCAATACCCCAGGAATACAAAACAATTGCAAACCTCCTGCTTTCAGAAACAACCTATTGAAATAGGCCTGGAAAACAGGAAACAGGGAGTCCTACCAAGGATCCATTAATCATGATACAGCAAAAGGTTAAAAGGTTGGAACAAGGAAGACTAATTTTACTTCCTCATTTCTAGTGACCCCTCCCCAGAATAGACCCCCGACTCATTTCAGGGAACAAACTAGGCATGCTTAATAGCCATACGAAGTGGAGAAGAGGAGATGACAAGGGTATGAATATGCATTTGTATTTTGTGTATTCAACACTTTTGTAATCACCTGTGATTTTCGTAGGGCGCATTAGGGAAATATCCCAGCACTGCCCTGTGTCGTAATAAACATACACTTTCTAACAAACTGTTAGAGAGTCTTTCGTCTGTCACAGTTGGGTCTCGATATTAGATTGATATTCATATTTTAATAAATCATAAATACATTCTAACATACAGTGCATGTTTTTAAGTCGACTATAAAGGATCAGCTAGAATTCTCAAATCTCTGTCTCACTTAACAACTGCCACTGTGAATTCGGCTGGCAAGCCAGTGGTAGTCACATGTCTTGAACCCAGTAGGCTGCGTAGACCAGCCTGGTGTTCTGCGGCTTTTGCCTTTTGTGTCTTTTCCTTTTGCAACCTGTCGCGCTTCCATTCTCCCGGAAGTGAATCATAGTCTACTTCACACACAGAATACTGTGCCGGCAGCCAAGTGCTCCTAAGCATTGCTTCTGCAGACTCATGTTTGCGCCATGCACTTTCCTTCTAAACACTACGTATGACATCATTCTGCCTTTCTTGTCTGAATCTAAACAGAAAGCTTCTCGGCTTCTAGGCTTCTCGGCTACATCTTGCCTAGATTACTGTGCCTAGACATCAAGCTTGCCTGGAGCTTGTATTTGTATTTGAAACTTGTATTTGCACCTGTCTCAGTTTGAAAGGCAGGTGTCTGCTAGGGAGGGGCTGTGCCTCCCTTGGAATGGAGAATTCAAACCCCCTCCCTCCAAATTATTATAATTTAGAAAATTAAAGGGTTCTTAGGCAGAGGTATAGGGATAAGAATAAAAGTTCTTTACTAGTATGTACAAGGCAAAACAAACAACAATTACAGTATTAATAATAAACAGAACCAGGAACCTAGAGGGGCTTTGCTTCACAAAGCCTGGGGCAGTCTGATCTCAGTGCCCTTGCAGGACTCTGAGACCACTAAGCTGGAACGGTGGAAAATCCCAGGCTGGTGGATGAGATATATCAGAAGCTCTGCAGTGTTACCTGGAACGGCAGGGATGTCCCGGCAGAGCAGGAGCAGGGGTGTGAGCCCACAGCATAGCAAAAAGCCTCAAAGCAGTGCCAAAGTAGTGGTGGGACAGGGCCGGCCCAGCTCCAGCAGGGCACAAGGAGGCAAACTCAGAATTCCTGGACACACGAGCAGATGGTGTGGTAGATTTCCCAGGAACGGACTTAGTGGTGACAGTGAACTCCTCCCGCAGCAAGCAACAGCCTGGCCATCCTCTCTCCGATATGAGAGCAAGAGACAGCCTAGCTGTCCCCAGCCTCGTCCTTTTTCTGCCCCCCAAAACTCCTTTTAAGAGAAACTCCCAGAGACAAAAGAAGTGTAGCCAGGTGCTACAACTCCTCTCCTTTGGCTCTTTTGTTTTGCTTAAGTACCTATAAGTACCCAGTAGTTAGTTTCCTGGCAACATATGGGAAAAAATTCTAAAAAATAAACAAATCTAACCCCCAACAGCACCACCTTCAGGGGGCAGTCCTCTTTCTTTTACAACATGCCAAGCGCCACCAGAGCACCATGCTCTTTGCAGTGCTTTTCTCTGCTTGAAAACTACTGAGCAAATTACAGCTTCACAAGGACTAGACATGGAAAGATGTCCACAGAAAAAAATGTGCCAGGACAAACCATGTACTTCATGTCCCCTTTTAGTCTCCCAGACTGTGGTGCTGTGTTGAATTCCTTGAACATAGAACGACTTATCCAGCATGTGCTTCTCTCCTGCCACATTTCGTTGAGCCAGATATACATGTGTTATAAACAGCGCAGGAGATTTTTCTCCTTTTTAAAAGCCCTTATTGTGATCAGCCCAGTGTGGGGGCTTGATGGGTCAAGGGCACACCACCGCTGCTCCCAGAAGCAACTAGGAGGAGCAGGTGTGCAGCAGCTTCGTCCACTGGAGTGCAGGCAGAGTCGGGTTCATGGTCCCCACGGCCAATCCCGAAGACTTGTTTGACTCTGAAATTCCAGAGGGTCCCTTTCTGGGCAACGTCTATGAGAGTCAGGGTGAGGGGGCGAAAACCGCTCAACCTTGGGAAGAGGCAGTCTCACTCCTTGCATGGTCCATCCATGTGTCTTGGTGGTCGGGCTAATAAAGTTTTTCTAATTTTGGAGCAGTCTTTTCTTAATTTCTTCTCCCAGCTGGCACTGCATCACTTCTATTTGCATGTCTGCTGGATCTCCCCTCCCTTGGTTTCTGGTTGCAGCTACGGGCCTCAAAGGGTGCAACAGAAAGGGAACAAAGGCGGTGATTAACGGGGGTGGGGGGGGGTGTGTGAATTTTTGACAAGGAGCACTGAATTAACAAAGATTTCATTTGCAACAAGATTGCCTTGTTTATCTCACATGGATAGTTTGGACTCTGCAAAACAAAAAGGATATGAGTGTACACTTAAGCTAAGGAAGAACAGTGTGGAGGCCCCTCAGCCTGGCAGGGAAACTTCTAGGCCCAATGCCTTAGAAGAATCTACCATAGGCTTCAGGAAAGTCTTATAGTTTATGGTGAGCAAAAAGGCACCCCCCCGCTGGCCCCCCCCTCCCCCCTCCCCCCTGTGCTCTGCTGCACGATGTTAATCTGCCTCAGTTTTGCTTCTCCCATTGGCCTCTGAGCCTTGCCCAGCTCCATTGTTCAAATATGTTCCCAGTTTGAGAAGGTTTCTCCTTTCCCTGTTTCTCCACTGGGTGTGGTATCTCTGACGGTCTGCCCCCATATCCTCTACAGGTCATTGCCCTTTGCCCTGCACTCATACCTTCCCTGTGTTCAGACTGTGAAAAAGGAGGTTCACTTTGTTGGTAACTTATAAGAAATAGATTTAATAAAATAAAGAATAAAACAATTAGGAGAGCTATAAAACAAGGGAAATATGGCTGGTCAGGTGACTTTGCATCTTGCCAAATCCACCATCTGCTGCTTCAGAGGCCTTCTTTTTATACCCTTTCTATTGCATCAGTCTGTTGCATATTCATATTTTTCCATAAACTAGTTTCCATACTCCAGGAACTGTTTAGCATGGTGCCTCATTGGGTCCACCTTTTTAGAGCATGCGTGTTTCTTGGCTGTGTCTTCACTATCACCTCTAGATTGGGGCTTGGTCCATACTTTTCACAGACGGCATGTCTTGATATTTGGCATGTCAGCAGCAGGGGCCTCATCACGTGTTCGCTGGATGTTATCCCAATTAAACAGGCCATTCAATGACAAGCATAACTACATATCAGCTATCCCACTACTATGTCCAAGCCCTGCTAACAGCAGAAATATAAACCATATCCTTACAATAAAATTTATTATACATATAACATTCACCTTAATACCTGTGAAAAGCCGACTTTATAATATGCATGTATAACAAGACCATTGGCTCCTGACCCCCATACTTAACCCTTATTCCTTTGATCTGTGTCTTTCTGTCCCTAAACCTTCAGCATGCATCTGCAAAATAAATTTCGCTGGAACTTTATACAAGAGACCTGTGAAAAATGAGGTTCACTTTCTTGGTAAAATTTAAGAAGTTTAATAAAAAGACAATTAAGAGACAGAAATAAAGCAAAATATTAATTATACAACCGGTGACTTGGCATTCAGCCAAGGGTACACCTGCTAAGGAAAAGGCTGCTCCTTAAAAGTACCAGCCTGTTGCATATTTATAAATTCACATGCATGATTCAAACATTCCTCTTGAGTTTGAATTTCTTTGTTCAGTTTCAAATCTCCCCCAATCATTTTATCTTGTAGATCCATCTGCGAGTGGCTCCATTCCATCTGATAGCATAGGTTCAATAAATTTCTCTCCTAGAGTTTTTGGCCATCTTCATCTGGATAAGATACTGGTAACAGAGGTTCAATAAATTCCTTTCCTGACACTTTGGTCAGTAATCTTCATCTGGATAAGCTAATTCAGGAATGCAGGGGCTTTTCTCCATCCTTCTGGTTTAACCTGTTTAGATGTTACAAAAACATTTAATATCATGTTATAGCCTAAGAAATATATATGTATTCGTCACACTACTTATTTCTAAGTTTCATTAATACTAGAAGTAAAAAATACAGCAAAACCTTCCAATATTATACATATAGCATTTAATATTTGTGAAAAGCCAACTTTATAATATGTATCTATAACAAGACCATTCCTGCCTTTCTTTGCTAAGTTAGCTGTGGTGTGTGTGTATGGACCTGAGTGCCTTGCCTGTGTGCCCACCTGATCGGCTTCTCCAGAAGAGATGATTTTCAAGGAGAGGTAGCAGCAACCACCATCCATCTCCAAACTGCTACAAAACAGTGCACCAACACACAGTGGTTGTGTGTAGTATACGTGCTGTAAAGCAGCAAAGCTGAATGCCACTGCTGGGCTTCAATTCTATCCAGATCACCTAAGGTGAAGAATGAAGTGGCAGAGCACCAGGCTTCCTTGAGCAGTGTACCAAATTGCAAAATTCCAGCAAAAGCTCGTTCACAATTGGACTCAGCTGAGTATGCTCCTGCTGCTTGAAAAAGTAACGTACAGCTGTTGAACTTAATCTCAAAATGTGGTGATAGTCTCTTTCTTACACCTTAAATGTTGCAGTCCTTTACCTCAAAATCACACCAAATCACAGAAAATCATTGCAAAATCGGCATTGGCACCCTCAAAAATCCCAAATATCAGCCTCAACCCCCCCAAAGCTGCCCCAAAATTGCTCCAAAAATCACCTCAAAATCGCTCAAAATATACCCAAAATAACACCACAACCCCAAAAATCACCCCCCAAATCATCTCAAAAATTGCCCCCAAAAGCCCCAAAATTGCCACATCTTCTGAAATGACCTGAAATCACTGCAAAATTGGTTTAGGCACAACAAGACTCATAACAAAATTGCCCATAAAATCACCCCCCAAACCACAAAAATGAATCCAAAATCACTTGAAAATTTGCTTTGGCACCCCAAAAAACGACCCCAAAATTGCTCCAAGAGCAACCCAAAACTCACCCAAAAATCAGCTTTGGCACCCCTAAAATTACCCCAAAATTCTTTAAAAATCACCCCAAAATCATCCCAAAAATTGTGTTGGAGATTTTCACGAACAGGACGGGACTGCCTGGAGACGTGTCAGGAGCTTTATTGCAGCATCACTCTCATTTACAAGGTTGGGACAATTGAAAGATGGCAACAGCTCACGTCTTGTCAGCAGCAGCCAAAGAACTCTTTGTTACAGGGCATTTTAAAAGTTTTTCAGCCAATAGCATATTGCTAAAGCATACAGACAACTGTTCTAGCCAATCACTAAAAACACACGTACACTTGTTTCAAACAGTGCTTGCTTGTAATCCTTCTATTAACAATACACAATACTCCATTATTAAGCTTAAAACCTACTATCTTGCTATGCATATTTTTCTGCAGTCTTAAGGTCTATCTTAGCCAAACCTAAAAACTCAAACTATTGTTTCATGTCCTTGCTTACTGTATCATTGTATCTTCTCTGCTCTTTCTGTTTCTGAGGCCTGCTTTCACAGTTTTTAAAAGTCTTCTTGCCTTTACTATTTCCCCACAAAAAATCACCCCAAAATTGCCTTAAAAACCTTCTAAATCACTTGAAAGTCATGCCAAAATCTGCTTTGGCACCCCCAAAAATCCCCAAAACCACCCCAAAACCCACCCAATATCACCCCAAAATCAGCTTCTGCACCCCCAGAAAACCCTGAAATCATGCCCCCAAACCTTCTAAATAGCCCCAAAAACTACACCAAAATGGCCCTAAAAATCATCCCAAAATCACCCCCAAACCAGCTTTGGCACTCTCAAAAAACTCCCCAAAATTGCCCCCAAAATCACCTCAATATCACCCCAAAGTCCCCAAAATCACCTGAAAATTGGCTTTCACACTCTCAAAAATCAAAATCAGTTTCCGCATCCCCTAAAACCTCCAAAATCGCCCCAACAATCACCCCAAACCCCTTCAATATCGTCCCAAAATCCACCCCACAGTCTCCCCAAAATCACCTGAAGATCACCTTCAGCACCCTCACAAACCCCCCAAATTCCCCTAGGAACCTCCAAAATAACCCCAAACTCACCCCCAAACCTCCAAAATCAACCCCAAATCTCCCAAAAATAAGCTTCAGCACCCCCAAAAATCACTGCAAAATTGTCCCAAAAAGCCCCCTCAAAATCGCCTCATAAATCACACCAAATCACCCCAAAATTGTCTTCTGCACCCCCCAAAACACCCATACTTGCTGCAGAAATGTTCAAATTTGCCCCAAAACCCATGCCAGAATTGCAGCAAAAAATTGCCCCAAAAGTCACACCAAAATCACCCCAGATCATCCCAAAACTGGTTTCACCACTGTTAGAAAACCCCAAAATTGCCCTGAAACTCCCCAAATCACACCAAACTCACTCCAAAACCACCCCCAAACCCCCTAAAATCAACCCAAAACCACCCAAAAATCTGCTTCAGCACCCCCAAAAATCACTGCAAAATTGCCCCAAAATCACAACAAAATTTTCTTTGGAACCCCCAAATCACCACCCAAATCCCCCTAAAATTCACAGAAAACCCCAAAATCGCCTAAAAAACTACCTCAAAATTACCCCAAATCACCTGAAAATCTGCATCTGCACCCCACCCCCCCAAAATCGCCTCAAAAATCGCCCCAAAAATCACCCCAAAACCCCTCAAAATCTCCCCAAAAAACACCTCAAAGTCTCCCCAAAACTGGATTCGGCACCTTCAAAAACCCCCAAATCACCCTAAAACCCCCAAAACCGCCACAAAAAACCTGCAAATTCACCTCAACCCCAAACTCACTTAAAAAACCTCCAGACTCACCCCACAAATCACCCAGAAGTCACTCCAAAATTACCCCAAATCACCACAAAATCATAAAAAAAAATTCCCCCAAAATAGCCTCAAAATTCACATTAAAATCAGTCCAAATCACCCTTTTGGGGTGACTTCTGCACACTAAAATCTCCACAAAATTGCCTCCAAAATCGCCCCAAATTTCACCTCAAAATCACCCCAAAATCAGGTTCAGCACCCTCGGAAACCCCCTAAATACCCTTAAAACCCCCCCAAATTGCCCTCAAAATAATCTCAAATTCAGCCCAAAATTGCTCCAAATTCAATCCTAAATCACCTGAAAATCACTCCAAAAGCTGCTTTGTAGTGGTGCATTGAGCTGCGCTCACAAGTTTTAAGTTTATATGACTAATTTCATTAAGTTGGAAAAATGGTTTGTTCCAGACCCCCCTGTTTATGGCTGCATTTGCAGTTGGTTTACCCCTTCCAGAAAGTGCTGTTCCCCTAGCAACTCTCATGTCCGTCAAAAGTATCCCTTCCCACAGAGCCTGTCAGTCACTTAGAAGGCCTCTCCTCCTTCTGGAAAGCTCGGGGAAACCCGACTCCTGATTGGGACAGGTTCTGGAAATCCCCTAGTCCCTTTCAGGGATTGGCCCTTTGTGTGTCAATCTACCCCCCAACTCCTCCCTTTGTATCCCCCTATTGGTTGAATGTTTTTGTGCACGCCCCTTGGCGTCTGTTCCTTATAAGCTCTCGCACCTCAGAAAAAACCGCTTTTTTTCTGAGGCTCTCCACGTGAATAAAGCCTCTCCCTGTTCTACCTGAGAAAAGAGTCTCCTTTTCTCCCTTCGCCAAAGCTGCGCTTCACAGCCAGTGCTTGCGTGCCAAGGACCCACCGGGTGGGCACCTGCGGATCCGTCCAGCGGGGCCCTACCGAGAACTGTGCACGCTTCCAGCCAGGGCTGCCGGGCAAAGCTGGGACCACTGGTCAGTGGCCCACGAAGCGTGACTGCACTGCTTCAGCACCTCCAAAAATGTCAACAGCTGCCTAAAAAAATCACCCTAAAATCGTCCCCAAAACACCCCCAAAATCCCCTAAAAAATCACCGCAAAATCACCCCGAATTACCCCAAAACCATCTTCGGCACCTCCCAAAACCCCCCAAATTGCCAAAGAAACCTTCAAAATCGTCCCAAAAATCACCTTCGGTACCCTCAAAACACCCCAAAATCACCCTAAAAACGACTACAAAATTACCTTAAAAACCTTCTAAATCACCTGAAACCACACAAAAATTGGCTTCAGCACCCTCAAAAATCCCCAAAACTGACCCCAAAATCACCACAATATCACTCCCAACATTGCCTAAAAAATCACCTCAAAATTATACCAAATCACCACAAAGTTGGCTTCTGCATCCCTCAACCCCCCCGAAATTCCTTCAAAATTGCCCCAAAGCCACTCTAAAATTGCCTCCCAAACCAGTCCAAAAATCACACAATCACCACAAAAATCACTCAAAGCTGGCTTCGGCACTCTCAAAAACTCCCCAAATCACTCAAAAACCTGCAAAATTGCCCCCAAAATACCCCAAACTCACCTGAAAAAAAATCTAAAATCAACACAAAATCACCTGATAATTGGCTTCAGCACCCCCAAAACTCACTGCAAAATTGCCCCAAAATCAGCTTCGGAACCCCAAAACCACTCAAAATTCACCCCCAAAATCCCTGGGGGCTGTGATGTGCTCTGGTGCAAGTTACATCACAAGGAGCACAGTTGTCCCATTCTTTGGTGCCTGTAATATCACAAGGAGATGGGTGTGATGTGTTCCCTTGTAATAACACAAGGAGCTTGTGTTTTTTGCAGTGATTTTGCTGGCTGTGATGTGCTCTGGTACCTGTGGAATCACAAGGAGTGGGACTGGCTGTGATGTGCTCTTGGGCCTGTGATATTACTAGGAGTGGGTCTGTGATGTGCTTTGGTTGCATATGGTATCACAGGGAGCAGGGCTGATTGTCATGTGCTCTGGTGCCAATGACATCACAAGGAGCAGGCTTGTCAAGTACTCTGGTCCTTGTGACACTACAAAGATCATGACTGTCAGGTACTGTTGTGCCTGTGATATCACAAAGAGCAGGGCTGGCTGCGCTATGCTCTGGTTCCTTTGATATCACAAGAAGAAGAGCTGTCACGCGCTCTGGTGTGAGTGACATCACAAGGAGTGGGGCTGTGATGTGCTCTGGTGCCTGTGATATCATCAAGGAGTAAAGCCAGGGGTCCGTGGGAGACTGGACGGAACAATGCACGATATGACCAATATGGTTAATGCATGCATTCTCTCTTTATTGTCACAAGATGGTCGGTTAAATACAGTTTCAGATAGTTTATACTAACAGGTGCTCTCTAATTGGCACTTGAACAGAAAGGAATGTAAACAATCTAAACTTTAAGGTCGTCACGGTAATATTGCTATTACTATACTAATTAATACTAAACACACCTTTATCAAATTTTCTGCTGCGCCACAGCTCTACTCACTACTAATCAGACCCAAATCTGAGGCCTTGCTCAGGATAGCTCAGGCCCAATCCCAAAGTAGATTGTGCCCTTGCTCTCTAAGAAATTTTGCAACAAAGGAGCAGGTCTGTAAGGTGCACTGGTTCCTCTGACATCACAAGGAGCAGGGCTGTGATGTGCTCTAGTGCCTGTGACATCCTAAGGAGATATCGTCTGGGGCCTGTGACATCAAAGGGAGGACGACTGGCTGTGATGTTTTATGGTGGCTGTGAAATCACAAGGTGCAGAGGAGGTTGTCATGTGCTCTGGTGTCTGTGACATCGCAAGGAGAGCCATGATGTGCTCTTGTTATTGTTACATCAGAAGGAGCAGGGCTGTCTGTACTCTGGCATCTGTGACATCAGAAGAAGCAGTGCTGTGATGTGCTCTGGGGCCTGTAACATCACAAGGAGAAGGGATGTGATGTGTTCTGGTTCTTGTGGTAACACAAGGAGTGGGCCTGGCTGTGATGTGCTCTTGTGCCTGTGATATCACAAGGAGCAGTGCCGTGATGTGCTCTTGTTATTGTGACATAACAAGGAGTGGGGCTATGTGTACTCTGATGCCTGTGACATCCCAAGGAACGAAGTTTTCACATTCTCTGGTACCTGTGACATCACAAGGAGAAGAGTTCTGATGTGTTCCGGTTCCTGTGGTAACACAAGGGGCTGGCTGTGATGTACTCCAGTGCCTGTGACATCAGAAAGAGAAGGGCTGTGATGTGTGATGTGTCCGGTTCCTTTGATAACACATTCAAAATTTCCAAAAATTGCTCCCACACAACAGTTGTACGGACAGAAAGATCTTGCTGGCCTTGACCTCCACTTGCCAGATGTTAATCTGGAACACCAACAGAAGGAATTGTTTTCCTTTCCAAGGAAAGCTGCTTTGATTCACTTTCTAAAATTTGGAGCCGAGCTCCAAAATTAACTTTGTCTGGGTGTCATTCCCACACAAAAGTTACCAGGTTGGAAAGATATTGTTGGTCTTTGCCTCCCATGGGCAGCCTAACACCTGCACTTTAAACACTGGGGCTATGTGCTTTTCTTCCCATAGAAAAGCACTTGAAATCTCTTTCAAGAATTCCCCACCACAGTTTGGATGTTACCTTCTCTATTTGACTATGACCAAGAATTGCTGAAACTGCTTCATCTGGTGTGTGGACCCACATTGTGCCAATTCTATTTAACAGCTACTGAAGCCAAGTTCTCTAATACAAGCATGTCAGAAATTTGCTCCTCCCCTCCTCAACACCTCACTAAGTACTGGCAGGAGCTTTATAAACACATTCAGATGAACATGAGATTTTTTTAGAGCAAACACAAGAATGTAATGAATTTTTACAGTTACTTGGAAAGGACTGGTTAAAGTGGCATTAAGTGTCTCATAAAGAATCCAACCCAACCTGTGAAAAACAAAAGTTCACTCTTAGAATATTTTTCAAAAGTCTAATAATGGAATAAAAAAGGACAGTGTCCAGCACTGGAGTGTTCCTGGCTATCAGCCAATGAACACATAGTACATTAAGAAAGCGTTATCTATATACTGTTACGTTACTAAGGTCCATATATACTAATAAGCTTTATGCATTATTCAAACATTCTTGGTAGCTTTTGATGTTGTAGAAGCTTTGTTTTGGTTTTCCACTCTCACTTATCTACATGACATCCTGCAGATCAGGTCAATATATTTTATTCCTTTTTGTGGCTTCATCTTGTTGTTTCACACTTCTCTTATAACAAGTAGTTAACAAGTTCTTCTCTAATTCTCCTCCAGTGCTCTGGTTTGTGTCACGGTTATCTTATCACTTAGGGAGGTCAGTCAGCAGATGTGGGAAACAACTTAATTGCTTTATACAGTTTTCTTAGTTACATAGAAGTATTTTAACATTTTATATTTTGCTAAGGCCTACAGTACAGTACATTTATCACACTATTATTTCTATAAGCTATAAGGTATATTGTGGGAAATGAATTTATAGAAAATTCTCAAAGCCTGACAGAAGGCTCACATAATATGCATCTGTATGCAAAACTTTGAGATAAATGCTGACTTAGAAATGCCAAGGAATAGGACAGACATTGTTGAGAGAGAAATGGAACTAGAAACAAGTTTCAAATGATGGCCTTGCAAATAAGACTAGATACTTAGGAGAAATGAACTATGAAAGATGTATTGTAGTAGGACCCACGACGGGTAATTTTATGTAATTGGCTTTAAGGCCTTAGCAGCATTGTGTGGCAAAAGCTGATAGGCCAAAAAACACTTATACTGTATTGTAATTAGGAAATAGTTTGGCTTCTGATTGTGATGGTGTGAATTGTAATATCTGTACTGTCTCACGCCTTCACGTGAGACTGAAAATGGAACAAAAGTTTTTAAAATGCCTCTCAGTTGCCCCATCTCTGGGTCAGAAAAAGGCATTATCTGACAGTGTACATCTCAACATAATATATTTATCACACTACTATTTCCATAGGCTATACGGTGCATACTTAAAATGAGAAATTAGGTTGTATTAGCAAGCAGCTAGAAGGGGTTATAAATTGTGCTATATTTAAATACTTACAATTAATAACAACATGTAAAGACAAATACACAAATGTGAAAGCCAATATGATAGTGTAATTTTTAACACAACCCAACCTACAATTCTGGGAGAATGTGCCATTAATTGGCTTTTACCTGGGACTGTAACCCCCAGAGGTGCTGTTTCCTAGTCTGCCCTCAGGGGCAGCTACATTTGTTCCCTGATGGGGGTTCTTCTGTTACCATTCTTTTAGGAAAAACCAGAACATCTACCAACTTTTACCACTTCTAAATGTTATTTTAATTAATAATTACATGAAAATCAAAGGGGTGACGCTGTTTTGAATCACAATGACACAGGACTCAAGTTCAGAAGGCTAAAAATGACTCTTTATTTTAGGGATGTGTCTCCCTTTTATACTATTTTACACTGACCATTTTTATTGGTGAAAGAAGGGCAAACCTCTTCAATCACATTGATCAAAACAGAGGGACACAAGAGGAAGCCCCTCCTGTGAAAAGGAATGAATAACATCTGTACAGTTAGAGAAACATTTCTCATGTTTACAGAAATTCTCTGGGAAAGGAATTTCAGAAAACCAAAACACCTCAGACATGAAACCAGGGCTACAAAGGGGTGGATTTTTTTCTTTTCCTGTGAGTTATTGTGGCATTCAGTGATGTAATGCCATGGGCAAATGATGAGCTCTTACCCTGCTTTTTTTAAGTGTGTCAAGGCCAAATGAGTAAAGAATATAAAGAGATTTCTCCTACTGTGGAAATGAATTTCTGGGGACAGCCTCAGCCTTGTAATGAAAGCAATTACTTTTAATTAAAGTTATGTTTATTGCAAACTAGATGCTGGTAAACTGCCCCAAAAGTCTGTAAAACAATGGATTCTGGAATTAATATATAAATCTCTTGATCAGCTGCATTATCTTTTTCAAAACCAAGATGATCACAGTTGCACTTCCTTGTGAAATCAGACATTGCACAGAAGGAAAAGAGTGATTTGTTTATAAAAGAAACCAAGTTTTATACTTTAAAAAAGTCAACATTCTGAGCTTAGAACTGTTGACATAGGAATTACTTTAATAGCTCTCCGTATCTGCTTCTGTTCTACAGGTGCTCAAATGGCTGAGGCCAGGACTTGAGCTGTGTGCTGCAGCTATGTCACACAGCCTCACTTCTGAACACGTTCCAGGGAAAGTCTGTGAGTTTCCATTGCTCTGGCAAAAAGCGTTTATAGTGTATTTCAGTATAATTTGAATATTTGTATCTCAACTACCAAGTTGCTTGTCTGAAAGTTGCTTGTATAAAACTAAGTAAGACTGGAAAACAAATCCATTTACTTATTGATAAAATAATTTACTCTAAAAACATGCTTCTGTTCTTGCCATTATAAGTGATTTAGGTATGGGAAAAACCAGCATATTTAAATATATTACATATAATAGTGTTCATAAAATAGGGAAAAAGAATGGTGATATCCCTAATGACAGAAGTGATTTAATGTATTTCTTCTATAGACAAATGATGTCATATTAGCATGCAGTGCAAACTTGTTTCAGATACAATTATTTTCTTGTTTTTATCTTAAACAGAACACCCTGGTTGTTTGGTCAGAGAAAGAGAACTATGATTTAGCATCCTTCTCTTGAGTTTTCAAGAAAAAGCTGTCTGTGCTGAAATTTGGGGAAGAATTTGCCAAGTGCACTTAATTTCATACATTCTGCTTCTTCCAGTTGTTTTAGTACTTTTCTGTGACTTTTTGTATTTCTGCACCCTTCTTAAATCTGCTTCTAAAATAAACAAATATTCACTGTTATTTTCTGTGATGAGCTATGAGTGGTGCCAGTGATATTTTTTTGGTGTTGGATATATAAAAAGGCAGACTTGGCTTACTATCTTCAAAGACACATCTGTCCCTTTGAAGAAAGACTTGACAGATAAAGTGCTAAACTGACCTGGAAACATATGAGTAGCAGTCAACTTTACGCTACAAAAGTCCAGCACACTTTTCATACAATTAGATTCTTTCTTTCCTTCCTTTTCCCTTTTCCTCCACCTTTTCTTCCAAAGCACTGGTACTCCGCCGAGACGCTTTGCTTTTCGCACTGTTGCCGCCACAGCCGGCCCAGGGGACAGTTCGACTGCCCTCCAAAGGCTGTCAGCGCGCAGCTCCAGCCCTCCTGCAGGTGGAGGCCACACACGGGATGTGTGAAGCTGACCCGGGTACGGAGAGCAGATGCTTGCCGGGGCGGGCCCGGGGAAAAGGCCGGCGCCAGTGCCGGAAGGAGGTTTCGGTTCCGGGCCGCGCGGCGTCATGGAGTCGCTGTGGCGGCTTAAGCGGTTCGATGCTTTTCCTAAGACTCTGGAAGATTTTCGGGTCAAGACGTGCGGAGGAGCGCTGGGTGAGCGGGGAGGCTGCGGGTGGCCGGGGGACCTTAGCTGGCCGGCGCTCATCAGCGGCTCGGGGAGGCGGCGGGCGGGTTGCGGCGGGGCTGACAGTAGTTCTTGTCTACCCGGCAGTGACGGCTGTTAGCGGGCTCATTATGGTGCTGCTTTTCTTCTCGGAGCTGCAGTACTACCTCACCAAGGAGGTAAGTACCGCCGATGGGGCGGGCTCAGCCCCTCGGTACTGCGTCCCACTCGCGGCTGGCAACCCTTCAGGGCGGCCGGTGGGCCCTCGCCTCTGCCCCCGCCAGGCCGCCGCCCTGGGCTGCCCAGGCAGCAGCTTCGCCCCCCATAGACCCGCGGTTCACGGTATTTTTTTGTGCCCTGGCCGGTCGCCGCGGCGGCGGAGCGGGCTGCCCTCCCATGCCTGTGGCGTCCCGCCGAGACAGCGCAACGTCTCGCCGCCACATGCCATGCCATGCCAAGAAGGAAAAGCAAGCACTGAACCCCTGTTCCCTCCCCATGTTCAGAGATCTCCCAGTTATTTAACAGCATTGAAAATGGCATGCCCTGGGCTGTGCGTGGCAGTGGCTCAGCTGTCTGGCGAATCTCTTCTGTCTTAAAAATCAACTCCTGGGCCACAGAACTGAGGGAAAGGGGCTTTTTTATTTGCTTCCAAGTAAAATGGGACTCTGTTTTTCCTTTGTTCCCAGGTTCATCCAGAACTGTATGTTGACAAATCAAGAGGAGACAAATTGAAGATCAACCTAGATGTTATTTTTCCACATATGCCTTGTGCTTGTGAGTAAGACTTCTGAATGCTGATGATAATCTTTGTCCTTGGCAGGGGCTCAAGAGGCTCAGTGTGCCCATAACAAATGTATGTTTATAGATCACTTTCCTTGTGCACTGGTTTCAGATTTGAGCATTGATGCAATGGATGTAGCAGGAGAGCAGCAGCTGGATGTAGAGCACAATCTGTTTAAACAACGTTTGGATAAAACTGGCAATCGTGTAACTCCAGAGGCTGAGAGACACGGTGAGATGCTGTTCTGCCTGTCCTGGGTGGATGCTCTGTTAGTCTTTCCACTGTATGCCTGTTTTGAGATTCGTAGGGACAAAGGACAGCTGTAGAGTGTTTAAATGCTACGAAGTCTTGAAGACAACCTTGTAGCATGCAGATCTATTAAACTACTCTTATATCAGTACTTTTGCAAGGAAATCTTTGTCTGGTCCCTCTGAAATTATGACAAAGACCCATGGATGCATTTGAGGAATAAAGTTGCACAATTGGTGGTCTTTTGGGTTTAGAAGTCAAGCAGCTGTTCCTGCAAAACTTTGCTTTGGTTATATCTTTAGATTGCAGTGGATGAACAAATAGGACTATGTGGTTCAAGGAAAGAGCCTTTCTCTAGGGAAAGCTTCAGTGACTTAACCTTTAAGCCTAAACTTGCACCTTACTCTATTAACTTTGTGTGTGTTAATGCACACCTGATAAATATATGTGAATTGATCTATTGTTTGCAAGCTGTAATAAGTGATCCTTGGCTACATGAACCTCTCCTCTACATTTTTTACGTGTTATGACTTATCCTTTTTCTTTGATACAAACCAGAAAGGATTCTGACAAAGTATTTCAATCACACAGTAATACTGTTCTGACTTTTCCTTTCCAAAACATGAGTTAGTTATTCCCTTTTCTGTGAGTCAGTGTAGTTCTGCATATCAACATGACCAAATTTTTAGCTTTGTATCAATTTAGATTTAACATTTCTGTTGTTGATGTTGAAAGGCTAAACTAAGCCAAGAGCTGAACAATTGGCAGGCACAAGGGTTTCTCTGGTTGTCATAGGAAAGTGGTGATAGTGTTCTTACTACTGTGTTATTTAGCAGCTACCACAGGTTGTGACTTTACAAGTTATTTTCGGGGGACTTTTAGAAAAACTATTCTACATGTTGTGAAGCAGGTCCTGTATCACTCATAGGGTACTCATTGGGTCTGCTTAAGACATATTTTAGCAAAGCCTTTATGCAAGTAATGTCTGATGTTCCAGCAAGGCTTACATAGCCAGTTCTTTCCATGGAGGCTGTTCTTGAGAGAACAAATACTATGCTCCTTGTTGGTCTTACTTCACACCTCATCAGGCTACATACATAGCATTTCAGATGGGTGTTGGGTGCAGGATGTGCAGCGGCACATTGTGTGTGGAACAGTCATTATGCATAGAGCAGAATAAGAGTACAAGACAGAGTTTCTATATGTGTCTCATCACTTTGAGTCCTCTTTTGTCTTAGAGCTGGGAAAAGAAGAGGAGAAAGTGTTTGATCCAAATTCTTTGGATGCTGATCGCTGCGAGAGCTGTTATGGGGCAGAGTCAGAAGACATTCGGTAACCTTAACACCTTTTTCCTATCTTCTTAGCGCTTGACTCCAGGTATATTATATGCATATTTTTTTTCCAAATGTCTGTGAAGGTCTGTGCAATGAAATCCTACTCTTAGGCACATGTTCAGTGATAAGAGCTGTTGTGGTTTGGCTATGCCTTTGGAAGCTGCACTCAAGATTGTTGAAAAGGTGTATCTGTAGGTTGTTTGGATTGTCTACATGCCTGTTTAAGCAGTACAAAAATTGTATCTCATCAGACAAGAGATTTTCTGTGTTTGTTTGGTGTTCAGAGCTGAGGTGTTTAAATGATTTCACCATTATGTGAGCTATCTTGACGTAAAACCTGGTTATGCCCTGGCCTTGCCTTCTCACTTCTGCTGCTGGCATTGCGTCCTTATAGGAGCAAAGACCTATGGCTCTACAAACAACAGGTGTCTCTTTGTATTTCTCATTCCTCCTAACAGGAAATTACTGTAAGAATGGATCCATGATATTCCATATAAGTTTTGAACTAATCTTGTCTATTTTTGGCTTGATGGTAACTTGGTTTGTCCCGTCTGTCAAGTTGTGTCCTTTCCCAGAGATGCTTTCATCTTGAGGGTTTCATAATTGCTGCCTTCAACTGCAGGAATTCCTTCAACATGTCCAGCAAAACATGAAACCAAGGAAGAAGCCTGGGTTTTTTTTCTGGTAACCAAGGTATATCCACAGGTAGAAAAGTACAAAGTTTGCAGTTAAGCCCACCTTTAGCCCAATGTCTTGGCCTAAAAACAGAGGAAAGGAGCAATAGAAACAGGCAGATGCTTTGTTCATGTGAGGAAGCTACAGACTGCTCATAACTGTGGGTCACTGATGTTGTTTTCATGGCAAATGTCTTTGCCAAGAGCTGCCTTGGGTGTGTAAATGGCAGAGCCCTCTTCAGACTCCAGTCCTGCATTCAAACAGCATGCATCCTCACCTCCAAACCTCAAAAGGCACATTAAGACACTCATGCTCATTCAAGAGCATTAGGCCACTTTTCAAGGTCCAGTCCCCAACATTTCTGTTGTTGCTTTGTTGAAGAAGAATCCATCAAGGATTCAAGTCCTGAGCTGGAGCATCTCTTCTTAATGATAAAGATGGTAAGATGGTGTTTGTGCTTTTTGCAGGTGTTGTAATACTTGTGATGATGTCAGAGAAGCATACAGGCGGCGAGGCTGGGCCTTCAAGAACCCAGATAGCATAGAGCAGTGCAAGAGGGAAGGATTTAGCCAGAAAATGCAAGAGCAGAAGAATGAGGGCTGCCAAGTGTATGGTTTCCTAGAGGTCAACAAGGTGAGAGAGAGCTTTTGCTATGAACCTGCTGCATGGTGAGGGCTGTGGAAAGGCAGACTCAGGGCATTCCTGGGCATTCCTCTCCTTTTCCAGCTTTAGGTGCTTACAAGACTGTCATAGAATAACTTCCACGATCAGCAACATCTTTGTGCTTGTCATGGGGTTCAGGAGGATAGTCAGGAGGAGCAGTGGGAAAGAGGCTAATTCTGGTTTGTGTTCTGTGGGTTGGTAGGAAGTCATGGTAGCTGGAGAAGTTTGCCTTTTCCTCCCACCTGGATACTGAGTCTTTTTGCTGAGATTTCTGGAGGAGGAGAGAGCTTCTTTGAGCTTGAATTGTTCCACTTGCCCTTCCGGTCTAAAGTCAGAGGCCACAAGTGGATGCAGTAATCAACAGCTCGCCTGCAGAGAGCGAAATGTTACCTCCTTTAGAAAAACAGTGGAAGCAAGGCTATTGGAGTTGGTTGTCAAGGCTGAAAATGCTCAGAGGTGGTTTTTGCAAGTGAAGTATGAAAATACACAAGATGCACCAGGGAACTATGTAACCTTGTCATTTTGTGGGTTACCCCCACAAACACAAAGGTTACATACCCAAGTACCCTGTAGAAGAAGTCAGACCCAGGCTATATTTTTTTAACTTCAAACTCTGTTTTTTGGGGTTTTGTTTGTTTGTTTGTTTTTGTTTTTGTTTTGTTTTTTTAATCCTTGTGTATTCTTCCTAGACACCACAGTCTTTATTTCTAGAAAGTAGACCTTGTACTCACAAGTCCAGACATTGTGGTTTGAGCATCATCATAAGTATTGAACTATTATGGGACCCTCTCACACAATATATGATGAGCAGGAAGGGGAATACTGGATGTAGGAATGGTCCAAGTGTGAGTGTCACTGGGGAAGTTTCTGGGGCCTTTTTTTAATGCACTTGGAATTTTACCCATCTTCATTCTCAACAGGTCTACAGTTAACATAAGGCATAGGTTTGCCCAGGCATTGAAAATGTAATATAGTATGTGAGCTTGGAACATTCACATCTTCCAGGGCAGAGTGTATATGATTGCTAGTAAGTGTCAGGGAAGATTGGCACCTAATATCCATATCCCTTTCAGAGTCCAGAATGAAATTTTACCAGTTTGTCTTTTGCAGATATTTTGGGGTTGGGTTATTTTAGGAGGGGGATTTGGTAGGTTAAGTGCTTTATCTTTGCATGCTCTTACTTTCATGGGTCTATACATTGGATCACTGCTAATTATTATTATGTTTTCTTACCCTGTTCACTGTCATTTTATCCTCTCCTTTTCTTTGAAACTGTTTTGTATTTTCCAAAGGACCAGACAGTTCCCTACTTGGAGTTAATTTCTCCTTCTTCTCATTTTTATGTCCACTAAATAATCTGCATAGAACAGCTGTTATCCACAATCAATATCAGTATTTAGCAGTATTTATATTATCAGTATTTAATTATGGCTTCCAGCATCACTGCCTGTAATAAACATGGGAATTTCATACCTCTCTTAGGATAATGTCTGCTTCTACTGTCACCTGTGAAAATTAGTTGATTGGTGTCTGTCTTGTGTAAACAAAATGTTAAAAATCCAAACACCAGTACAACTGCTTTACTTACACAGATTCAGACCATTTAATGAAAGGTTACTCTCTCTTGCAGGTAGCTGGAAATTTCCACTTTGCACCAGGAAAAAGTTTTCAACAGTCCCATGTACATGGTAAAGTTTTTTTTTTTTCCTGCTTATTGGACCTTTTGGTTTCAAGTGTGTCTGACCATTTTTTTTAATATCTTTGCATTACTGTCTTTAGTAACAACATCATTGCTTCAGTGGGGAGGACTCTTGAAGTTTTGTTGCACTGGTTTAGAACTATTATGGACAAACAGAAAACTAGTTTCTTGGGGTGCTGCCACATGAGTGTGGAAGAACTTGGCAGAGGATGTTTCTGGGCAGTCTCTCAGTTCTGCAAAACTTTGCTGCTCTGCAATCAAACAATCTCAAGTAAAATTTTCAGTCCAGGACCTGACTACCAGTACCTCTGGAAGGGATATTTTCCTCTATTCATGAGTTTCAGAGTAAAACTTAAGTTGTGAAGGACTTCCTTGAGTATTTATATAAATATAGCATGTCCAGAACAATAGTGGTAGTTTACAAAATGATTAAATGGTTTGAGCTGGAGGGAACCTTTAAAGGCCATGAAGTCCAACCCCCCTGCAGTGAGCAAGGACACCTTCCAATAGAGCAAGTTACTAAGAGCCCTGTCCAGCCTGGCCTTGAATATTACCAGGGACTGGGCGTCCACCAGCTCTCTGGGCAACCTGTGCAAATGCCTCATCACCTTCAAGGTACACAATTTCTTATATCTAGTCTGAATCTGCACTTTTTTAGTTTATGAAAAGGGGCATTGCCCCTTGTCCTATCACAACAGGCCTTATTAAAATGTCTGTTCCTGTCAGGTATTAGAAGGGGCTCTCAGGTCTGCCCAGAGCCTTCTCTTCTCCAGCCTCTCCTAGCCTTTCTCCATAGCAGAAGTGCTCCAGCCCTTGGAGCATCTTTGTGGGCTCCTCTGGACTCAGTCCAGCAGGCCTACATCTTTCCTGTGCTGGGGATCCCAGAGCTGGAGGCATCTCTGCAGGTGGGGTCTCACCTGAGTGGAATAAAGGGGGAGAGTCCTCCCCCTTGGCTGCTGCCCATTAGGAATGAACCCAATATGCAAGTGGTTTCTGGACTGCCAGTTCATATGGCCAGGTCATATTAAGCTTCTCATCCACTAACACCCCCAATTCCATCTCTCCTGGGCTGATCTTGACTTGTTCATCCCCAGCCTGTGTTGGTACCGGGGGTTGCCCTGACCCAGGTGTAGTACCTTGCACTTGGTCATGTTAATCCTCATGAGGTTCACTGTCCCCACTTCTCAAGCTTGTACACATTCCTCTGGATGGCATCTTGTCCCTCAAGCATGTCAGCCTCACTACTCAGCTTGTTGTTATCTGTAAACAGGCTGAGGTGCACTCAGTCCCACTGTCAATGTCATTGATGAAGGTATTTAGTAGTACTGGTCCTAACATCGACGGACTCCACTTGTTAATTCATCTTTATATTGAGCCACAGACCTTTGGATGTGATCATCCAACCAATTCCTTATCCAGTGAAGAGTCCACACAGCAAATCTGTATTTTTTCCTTCTATCACTCACTCCAATTAAATCTGTACCACTGAGTTTAAGGCCAGGGGAGAATGCGAATATGCTTGGTGAGACTAACTGGTGTTATTTGCAGAAAAACAGACAAACTTTTGAGCGCAGAAGCAGCACTTTTGTACAAACAGCAATAATGAGAAAAGACTATTTTTCCCCACAATACTGATTGTTAGTAATAAAGGAATATTTCACTTATTGTGGCAATACCTGCTTTGTGTGCTTAAACTGTCACAACAACAGCAACCTTACTACAGCCAGGATCAACGAAGTCATGGCATATACGTTAAGGAGAAGCATCTCTGTATTACATGTTTCTGTAACAGTCAGGAATGCAGGCTGGCTGCCTCAGAGCAAGTACTTTGTGTACAGAGAGGAGTGGATGAAGTCAGGATACCTCTCTTAATTACATGCCTTCCAGAAGTGCTGCATAGCTGAATTAAAAATTCTGTTGGAAAATACAGATAAAACCCAAAAAGGCTGTGTAGTTACTGCCAATCTCATCCACTCATTTGCTTGTTCCCACTGGCTGTATATGATGGCCTCCTCTTTGTCTATGGAAAGAGAGTGTGTAGTTGCTTCCCGCTCTCTCATTGCCCCTCAGTGTGTCATAGGTCTTTCCTGTGCAGGGCTCAGGGCATATCTTTCCCTGCTGAAGAGTCACAGCTTATGAAGCTGGTCGTTTTTGGAAGCCATTCGACCTCTGAGCTTCCTTGCAGGATTTCTCTGAACCTTTTTCAGTTCAGCTCTGTCTGAAGGTACTAGACTGCATCCAGAATTAAGGTCCAGGCTAAGCATGAGATGCAGTAGCTTAATGATTTTCTTCTTTTTGTTCTGTCTTGCTTTCCTAATTATTCGTAAAGTGTGATTTTCCTTTTTACCCAGCCTTTTCCTTGGCAGTGTTTTCATGTCACTAGCCAACAAACAAGGAATTTTTCCAGACCCGTAAGGAAAATGGACTGCTCAGTGCATGGTTGTTTTCTTGACTCACTTTCTTTGTGAGTCTTTCTTTCTTTCTTCTTGTAACCTTTCTTTGTAATCCTTTGTTTATTCTCCCTTTAATTTCAGATAAAGAATTTGATTAGTATTAGAGGACAGAGTTCTGTGAGATATTTCCAGAACTCTTACCTCATTTGGGTCATAGTTCCAGACAAGAACTTACGTGTTTGTGGTGTTTGATTCCTTCAATAAGGTCTGCATTAACATGCAGTCCTGTTAATGCACTTAACAGAATGTCACACAGGATGAAGATGAATGTCTAAGAGAAGTCTGAATATTCCAAACTGTTGTTGTTGAAAGTCACATTAACAATTCACTAAATAATTTTACTAGACCTACTTGATGCAGAACTGTAATGACTGACAGTATTTTTGCTTTTCCTTCTATTCCCTACTGATATGAATCATTAGAGAATATGGGGGTGAAGAATATCAGTACTGTGGAAAGTTCAGTCTGCTGCACCATTCTTCTTGCCTCCCACTGGAGGCTGTACCATGTTTGTATGGCTGATGGTTGGATTTTTATTTTGTGGTGGCGTTGAAATACTTGCATATTGGCTTTTCAGATTCTTGCATTGTTCTCTCTTCTTATGCTGAAGGTTCCTGTTGTATCGTAGATCTCCAGCCAGGAAATGGGAATGGGCATCACTGTGACAGTACTATTAAGTACTATAGGGTACTATTAAGTAGCACTTTTTAGATCTGATTGCAAATGTAATCCTGATGTGAGCTTCTGAACTTTTTTTCTGTGCTTGGTGTTAAGATCTTGAAACTGTAACTTCTTTCCTGGGGAGAAGCAAGTTGAAATGGCTTTATTTCAGAAAGTAGAATAAGAGGGGCTGACATACATGACAGCACTGTATAAGGTGCAATTTTTTTCTGTTTAGTTAGTTAACTTCAGTTATATATAACTTTATTTGCATAAGGCCTGTGTTATCAGCTCTCCATTAGAGGCTGAGCATTTTACTACTAAAGGTAGTATTTTTATCTTAGTTTTCACCACTACTATATGTTTTAGTGTGTATTGCTACTCATTCCTAATCTAAGGTCATCAGAATTGTCCTGTCTAGGATGATTCACATGGCTGATCTTATGACTTTGTGCCATCTAAAATGGTTAATTACCTATTAACAAGTGCATAAATACAGTGCTTGAACTTCTTGGACAGGTACTCCATCTCTGTTCTTCACATCCCATGCTACCTGAGAATCCGAGATGAACATTTGGAAATGTGTTGCTTTTGAATGAAGCAGTGATGCTGCTTTTCATTGTAAATTATTGGGAACATTTAAAATTGGTCACTTTAGGCTTGCACCAGGATGTGACATCATCAGTGTTAGAGAAGACTCCCAACTCTGGAATGTCATACTGGCTGCAAATTGTCATTTGTTTTTCAGTTGCACTAAGGAATCCCAGATCATTAGGAGGAGGATTGAAAGAGATTGTGAGGAGGACTGAAGAACTTCCAGTCAGAATTCTTAACGCTGAAACTAGTAGTTTTGGCTCTCCTTCATTAAGGGAGGCCAGAGTCAAACATTACTGATACTTAGAGTCTTCTGTTTTAAGCAGCACAGCCTCAAACCTTTCTTATTCATTTGGTTCTTGCTGAGATTGGAGTTGCTTCACTGTTGTCTGTTTAGGCTTTGAATCCTGAACTGGGATTTTATGTTTGGGTTATGCAATGTGCTTCAGAATTTGGTGAAGTTCTCTCTTCCAATTTTGCATCTGCAAGGACAGCCTCCAGCATCCTGAAGACACACTTTGAGTGAATGTGACAAATTCTGTGGCTGAAGCAGTCTGTATGTGGTCCAAATGTTGTGGTTTTCTTATGCCCTACATGTCAGCTGGAGGAACAAAGTTGTCTTTGGAGATGCTGTTTTTGAGATATTACTGTTTGTTTTCATCCTCTTTGTGGTGGTGACTGTGGAAGGAAAAAACACAGGTAAGCTGATCTTTGAGATGATGATGGTCTTGGAAAAGGAGCTGCCTACTTGGAGCCACCAAGCTTTGCCTAGAAAGGTGTGAAGCTTTGTTAGCCCTGTAGGAGTCAGATCCACTGGTCAGTTGTACATCTTCATTAGTGTTCTGCTTACGTATTTAAAGAAGGCCTTGTTTCTTTCTCTGCTAGAGGTTGACAGGCAGTTCCTATTTGAACTCATCCTTGGACACTGTGGATGACCTCAAATAGCCTCTCTTATTTTAAATACTTTTTAGTGTTTTGATTACTGAATTGTGTGACTGCAGACTGGTTGTCAAGTCCCTTGGCACCTTCTCAGTGTCATCCAAGACACTAACTACTTTTTCCGCAGAGACTGCAGCCTCCCTCTTAGTTCCTTTCCTATAGCTCAACTAGTTGTGGGCTTGTTACTGTTGCACAGGCCTCTACAGGTAGCAGTTGCTTATCTGAGTTCTTCTGCTGCCCAACAACATACTTTAAAAGAAAATGACGTGGGACTCAGTCTCCATCAGGACGCAAGTTCAGTGTGGAGGAGATCCAAATCCTCTGATCACCTGTAGACTATTCCTGCCATAGAGGAGGAGTGTATGAGTTCATTCTAACTTTTGCCTCAAAATAGTGTCTGTTAGGGAACTGTTTTTATCCCCATACTGGATTCTGAACACTGAGAATCTTACTTCATCCTCAGCATTGCTGAGGACTTTTCTTTTTACACTAGTGACCTCTTATCAGAGTTTGGTTGTCTTGGTGCTGAAAGACGCAAGGTCTCACCCATTTATGGTGGACAAACTGTTTTCAGGTTATATCAAGTCTTTTTTGGAGACAACAAAAATGACACTTTCATGTCACTTCACTATCATCCATCAGAGCTCAAGTTGTACCAGCCGTTGGAATGCTTATCATTTGTCAAGTAGCCCTCTGGAGCAGCATTTCCTTCTCCATACCGAAAATCATGCTATTGTAAAAGCACCAGAGAGATGTGGAAGAGGGGATCAGAATTGCTGTGGGAAGGATTCAGAGGCCCATAAGACTATAAGGCTCTGTAAGTCTATGACAGTTACTGATTAGTGTTAAATACTTATATTACACAGTGTTGAATACAAATGAACAAGCTTTTGAAACAAACAAAAAAAGAGTTTACTTAACCTCCTTTGAGATAGGCTGTTGAAACATACATGTCCCTTGCCCCCGATCCTCCCTGGTATTTACCTTTGTCAGGATCTTGCTACAGAATGAACAAAACCAGCCTCATGGTTTGTTATTTTCTCTGTGCATCAGGTGGGATGAAAATAGCACAGGACTGATTAAGAATAAAAAACCTGTTACCCGGCTTTGAATGTTAGTATAAAATATATAATACTATATTATATATATAAAATATATATAATATATATATTTTATATATATATATAATGTATATATAAAATATATATAATATATAATATATATATATTATATATTATATAATATATAATGTTAGTATAAAATATAAAAATGTTAGTTTTAAATATAAACCTTGAGTGCATTTCTGAATATCTTTGCTCCTAAAATGACCTCTCTTACCTTATGAATGGAAAAGAATCTAAATATAACCAATATTGTTGTTTGGCATGCTGCTTTGGAGCTCACTTAACATATATGCACATCTCACTGTGTTTTTCCTTTCAGTGGTTAATTACTGCATTTTGAGTTCTCTGTTAGACTTTTAATGATTGTTCGACCATATCTATCTATCTATCTATCTATCTATCTATCTATCTATCTCTCAGTCCTTTAGCTGTCTAGGGGGTCATTTTATATGGCCTAGAAAGCACACTAGCTCAGATGTTACTGTTCTCCTTTTTGACATGAACTTCAAATGCTTCTCAACCTAAACCTCTTTATCTTTTCTTTGTAAGGATATGAACATTTCTCTTTTCTCTCCTACTCTGTGTGTTTTCCCAGTACATGCTGTTGAGATTAGGTGTTTCTGTATCCCTTTTTTCCCTCAGAACTACGGAACTAACATAATTTTTGTTATTTGCTGAGCCCATAAATCTCCTTTGGAAAGAGCTATTGATCTAGGCTAGGATTTGAGATTTTGAGGAAGCTAAAAGGAGAGCTATGCCAGGTCATTCTTCTGTGGTAAACAAGGTGGAAAAGGCTGAGAATCTTTGTCTTAAATGATTTCAATATCTCCATGTTGGAGATAATGTTTTGGCAAATGTTTAGCTGCACTGTGCAGCTAATGTGCTTGAGGGGAGCATGCTGACATGTTAGAGCAACTTCTGCCTTTTCAAGTCAGATGAGAGAATTATCTCACTTAATCTCATTTGTACAATATATTAGAGAATACCTCTTGACTTCATGTACCAGCCATCTGATCTGTGGATAGTTTGTAGGAACTTTTACAAGGGTTAGTAAACCATCGGATTTTTCTAAGGATAGTCATGACACTTGCAGGTTGAGATGTGGTGTTTCGAGTCAGTAGCATCTTGCAGAGGGCTCAGACTCAACTTTGCTCACTCTTTCTCTTAGCTGCAACATTTTCTGTGTTGCTCCCTGCCTCATTCCCCTCTTCACAACACATCTCTATGCCACTTCCATCTTCCTGCCACTGTGCTCCTGTAAGATATTTTCCTCCATAAAATTAATCCCCATTTTGAAAAGTGGTGGCCTATCTCACCTTGGAGCAATGTGTTTGGGTGGCAGTCTTTGGTTTCTTGGAACCTTCACATGTTTATTGACAGAGTCCTGAGTGGATGCAAGTGCTTTTAATCCTCTTTTAGGGGTTAAGGACTGAATTTTGAAGTCCATGGAGGCCTTGTGATTGTTCAGATCAGAAATGCAGAATAGGGGAGAGTTCTTCAGATAGACAGGGGTTGTTGTAAACTGTGTTACTAAAACCACAAAGAAATCTTGGTTCTATAAAGCAGACAGAGTTCTTGACAAATGTAAGATGTTTAACAGGTATCTTTATTTTACCTGTTGGGTGTAGTTAAGGAAACAAAGAAATGTGTTTGTTTCTTCAGAAATAAGAGTTTTTGATCCTAGTAGACAGTCTTGTTAAGATCTTCTGTTCTTCTTCCTTGTCCTGTTCCTTATCTTAGCCAGCTAAAAAGCCTGCTGGTTTATGTTAAGGCAAACATGTATCTGTAACATAGAGTATATACATATGTGCTTAGCATAATCATCAATTATCAAGGTAAACCTGTGGGCTGGTGGAAGACTGTTTTAGAAACTGAACTGCTCTACTGCAGAGTTGTAAATCACTTATTGGAGAGGAGTTTTATAAAAACTACTTAGTTGTGGAAAGCGTAGCAGAACACTCTGGGGACATTTTGTTTTCAATAACCATAACTATTAATAGGGGTCACACACAATGTAAATCTACTGTAACCTGTTAGTTAATGTCTGGTCCTTCTCAAGCAGTGCCCTAGGATGTCTCTGGTACTGTGCTATTCCTGTAAGTTTTGTCATAGTCACTAGTCTTCAGTACAACTTCACATGTACCAACATGTGTGACTACCCAGGTGATAAAGCTGATAAACACCATAATCCTGCAAAGGGTTCTAGGAGCACAGCCACTAGGAGGATCATCCCTCTGTCTGTCTGTGCATCACTGTGCCAATGCTGCTGTGGGATTAACCTTACTTTGGAGCTGTTCCGACTGGAAGAATAGCCTCACATAAAGCAAGACTTGCATTTCAGACTTCTACGGAGTCTGAGATGGCTCATAACTGAAAGGTGGGTAGGATAGGAATGAGCTGTGGGACTGAAAGCTGGTGGGACAAAGAAACTTTTATTTCTTTGGTGGTATGAAATCATAGAATATTCTGAGTTCAAGGGACCCACAAAGATAATCACGTAGGTCCAGTTTAAATGGAGACCCACTAGAACCAGGAGCTCTGTGGAGCTTTGTTATTACTGAAGGTTAGCCTCCTAGTGTCTGTACAAAAGGCAGCAAGACTTGACACTTCACTGGTAGCTAAGCCACAGAACTCTTAAGTGCCAATAATAGTGCATCATGAACAGCCTGGTGTTGCTGGTAACTGTTAAGAAAAACAGCATAGCATAATGCCAAGGCCACTTCTTTCGTTTCCTTCCCCTGCCCACCGTCACATATACTTCCACATTTTTACTAGGAATTTCTTTTTTAAAGTTCATTCATACAGTTGTCAGCACAGGCACACAAACCTGTGTGCTGTCACTGTGCTAGTGGCAGTGACAAGTCTCTGCTCAAGTCAGAGACAGCAAAAGGAGTATCTGAAGCCAGTGCAGCACTGAGTTCTTTGAAATGCAGAACCATTGCCTTAATTCCAAGTACTGCAGCCTTGGGCATTTAGCTGCAAAATACACGTACCTCTCCCTAAATCAGAGCCTTAGGAGGAGTGTACTTTAGGGTCAGCATTGCCTTTTCTAACTGTACATTCTCTGTTTTGCATGCCTCTCCTTGGGTTTAGTAAGGGTTTTATATAAATACAAGTACAGCTTCTGGTGGTTTACTGAAAAATGTTAATTGAAAAAAAAGAGTTCATAGCACACTCAAGTAAATGTTTTAAAAGAGAAGCTAGTTTAAATCAGATCTTTAGTTTTGCAGCTGTCGTGGTTTGCTGCTGGCCAAATGCCAGGCACCCACGAAAGTTGTTTACTCACTCTCTCTTGCTTTCAGCTGGGCAGAGAGGGAAAAAAAATGAACGAAGTCCTCATGAGTTGAGATAAGGACTGAGAGAAAACATTTTTAAGGGCAAAACAGGCTAAAATTTAAACATATAGAGTAAATTTATTATTAACAGAGTCAGAGCAAGATAATGAGAAGTAAAATAAGCCTTTAAAACACCTTCCCCCCCCAGCTGCAGCTGCTCTCTTTCCCACTGACAATACAGGGAGAGAGGGTGTGGGGGTTTTGGTCAGTTCATCACTCGAGATCTTTTTCTGTTTGCTCAGGGAGAGCCCTTCCTCTGCTATGGCTTGAGTCCCTCCCATGGACAAACAGTCTTCCCAAAACTATTGTGGTATGTCACTCATCCAGAAAGTGCAGTCTTTTAAGGATAGGCTGTTCTAGTTTGGAAGCAAGGACCCTCTTTCTCTCTCCGGAAGCACAGGCCCTCTCTCTCTATTCGGGTCTCCCATGGGATCACAGCTTTCTCTGGCATCCACCTGCTCTGGCATGAGCACTTCTCCCATGGGCTGCGAGTGGATCTCTGCATCCCCCATGTAAACCTCTTGAACTTCATGCATCACAGGGGGACCGTTTGTTTCACCATAGACCTCACCATGGCTTGCAGAGGAATCTTGGCTTTGACACTTGGAGCACCTCCTCTGCCTCTTTTTCCACTGACCTTGGTGTCACCTTGTTCTCCCTCACATGTCCTCACTTCCTCCTCTTCTCTGACGAGAAGAAAAACTGCTGCTCGTAGGTACTTTTGATAACAAGTTTCACTAATTCAAAGATTCTTGCAGGATCCCACAGCTCCGAGAGGTCGATCTTGTCTAGGTTCCATGCCGGAGAGTCTCTCACCATATTTTTGCTGCCGGCCATGCAGCCTCTCCACCACCAAGTGGGCAGTAGTGGCTGCCATGGCGCTGGCGCTATTTAACACCTCTTGATGCAGGATGCTGGGAAGGAGAAGCTGCTGCCACTGCCCCTGCCCTTCTTTCTGCGGCATGGCTGGCTAGGGGCAGCCAGGCAGGCAAGGCTCACCACACTCTGCACTGGGATGGCAGCAGCTGTGGTGCCTCACCATCCCTGGAAAAAATTGTATGCACACTGTTTTGATTTTCTTCGTAAGTCATCACAGAGGTGTTACCAACCTCTCTAATTGGCCCAGCAGCATGTCCATCTTCAGAGCCATCAGAGACTGGCTGTCTGACGTGGTGGAAGCTTCTAGCAGCTTTTCACAGAAGCTACTCTTGTGGCCCTTCCTTGCTACCAAAAACCAGGCTGTGCCAAATCAACACTGCAGCTTGTCTTGTGCTAGGCTCTCAAGGGAGCAGCATTTCTAATCTTTGTTAATAATGTAGCAACACTTGGTGATCTGACTCCATTAGCTCCTAAAGTAATAGCCTATGATTATTGAACTGTGTTTTACTTTGCCAAAGTGAAAGGTGAGGTCTACCTTCCTGAGCACATGAATTTACGTGTTAAAATGGCCACAGCCTCTGGCTTCTTTGAGATGATTGCGTGACTTTGGATAAACCTGGTAGGAGTGAAACTGAAATGGAGTTGCAATTTATATTTTCAGCCTGAGACTGATGCTTGTGGTATTGCATAAAGTCATTTAAGTAGCAAACTAAAAGATACCCATTTCCTCCCACTGCCCATATCTCTGCCAGATCCCTTCTAGGGGTGTGTGGTGCTGCCAGCATTGTCACATTGCTATATGTGGGAAGATTAGAGATGGGGCAGGCCAAATTCCCCAAATCACAGCACTGGTGACAGTCACTGTGGCCCTACCAGTGGTTTGTAAATACCCTGCTCAGGCCATCCCTGCAAAAACTTTTCCTTTCCTAGTATTTCTCTGGGCAGCAGTAGTAATGCTGATAGGCAGAGTGCTGAGAGTTACTAGGATGATGATGATTTTTAAGGGCACTTGCATGTTATATTAAAGCATGTGCTCTGCTCAGTTGTTAGTTTAGGTCTGTCATGCCTCTGCGTTTTGCAGTAGTGAGAGGAGTTATGTGTGGCTAACAGCAAGGCTTTCCTTTCTGGCCTCTGGGATCTTGTTTTTGCCCTAGATGAAGAATACATGCAGGTGAGGACTGAATACCTAACCTGAAGTAACCCCAAATTAAATTTACTTGCCTTCATTTTAGCAGTGGCTCTGTGTCAGGAGGGGTATTACAGCAGGTTTTTTTCTGTCACACACCCTACTATGCAAGCAAGAGAGAAACGCAGACAATTTTCTTGCTGTTTCAGATTGTGATGGAAATGAAAGGAGCTCCCGTATTAGGGCATTATTAGAATATGGTACTATTGATATGAGAATATCAATATGATATGATAATATTGATAACAATAATAGAGATATTATTGTTATGACAATGTGAGCTATATTGTTTACTATTTTTCTATTACAGTTCATGATCTGCAGAGCTTCGGACTTGATAATGTAAGTGTTCCTAAGGCAGTGTTCTAGTTCTCTTAGTCTATTTTCCTTCTGGATTTCCCTCCCATTGCCACATTGAGATCCTGGATTGCTGCAGATTTGGCTTTATGAGTCTAAGCAGAACCTGGGCCCTGCTTTCACAGACGGTTCTGAAATACATTCTGTGACATTTGCATGCTGCTTGTCAAGCCTGTGCCTCTCTTCCTTTCTCCTTAATCTATGCTTCACAGTTTCTTAAGGTTGATATTGTCACAACTGCTTCTGGATCTGTTGGAGTTGCCTTGTGCCGGGAGGAAAGCAGTTGATGCTCATACCTATTCCTCCAAGGCAGCTGATAGCATGGGCTCCTATGGCAGGGAGAAAAGTGGGTGGGAGGGCCTGCTCTGTAGATGAGAGGAAAGGGCACTGAGATCTGAGGATTTCCAGCAGGAGAAGGAGAAATTCCTTGTCTTGAAATCTCCTATGAATAAAAAAGAAAAGCAAATGTTTTGGAATTTACTGTTAGGATGCACAGAGAAAGGGAGCACCTGTCTCTATTGTAGACTGACACTCAGAAAAATACAAAATACAAATAAATGAACTTCGGGCCCCTTACCTTACCCCTCGTGTGCTGTGCAGCTGTTTCAGTTACTAGCATTTCCATTTCAGATCAATATGACGCACTATATCAAACATCTCTCGTTCGGAAGGGATTACCCAGGCATTGTGAACCCTCTGGATGGGACAGCCATCACTGCACAGCAAGGTAAAATCCAGCTGAAAGAAGTCTCTTTTCAAGTGTCTGTATTAATAAGGTTAGAAGAGAACAGGACCAAAGTTCCCAGTTTTAACAAAAACCTTGACAGTGTTTTGTGAAATGTGACTCCTACACCTTGTGCTCTTTCTGGAGCAGCTGTATCCATTTATTTGGAAGAAATCTGCCAACATGTTTGGATTCTGTGACCTTTCTGAAAGGATATATCTGTTCAGTGTTGTGGATGCACAACAGCAGGTACAGCACATCATTATTAAACGTCTACTTCAGATACAGCTCAAGGAGAGCCCTCTAACTACTACATGCAGTGAGAGAGGACCAGAAGATGCAGGGTAGAGAAAAAAGGCCTAATTGGTAGTTGCTGGAAAGCTGTGGTGTCTGCCTGACCTTGACATACTCAACAGTAAGAACTTGAAAAGCTGCAGTGAAGTTGAAATATTGCTGATCTTTTCTAGATACCTTCAGATTTTCTGGCTTGAGAGTGAAAGACAGTTTTTTCTTCATGCTGCTGCTGTGCAGGATTTTATTCCTACAAGTCTGCTTTTCTATGAAAGTTCCTTTACATGCTGCTGCAGAGATAAATTTTTTAGATCCACTAAAGTCTGATAAGTTTGTCTTTGAAGGTAATTGGAGCTGTATGTAATAAAGCTTGGAGAAAGAAGTCTTTTGCTTTGAATAGGATTGTTAGTCCTACCTGAATCCATTCTTTTAAGTTTTCTACCATTGATTTTGATCCTCGTACCTAAATCAGAGGATGGCGTTTAAAAAAGTACAGAAAAATTAAAAGTCGTCATAATGTTCAATACAATTATGATGCTGTAGTTATTCCGTGGAGTAACAAACTGTCTGAGAGGGAGGACCTGTAGCTGACTGGTAAACTTCTGCATAAGCTCAAGCTTTTATCCTGAGCCTTAGGGAACCAGTTGGTAAATTCTTAAAGAATTCGTTCTGAAGACATGCTCCAGTAAAGAAGTAGGAGCAGTAGATTGCAGGTCAAATTTATATTTATTGCAGATAAAGATACCGTATGAAAGAATTACTTCTGCTGTAGAAATACATGAATAATCTTCTCTAGGGAATTTAATAGAAAATAGGTTTTTTCTTGCATTGTGTTATCCTTAAGAGAACTGAAGGAACAGGCTGGTCTGAGGCAACAGGAGGGGTTCTTCTATTTTTTTCTTCATTGGTCTAGATCTTTCTTTTCATCTTCTGATACAGTAAATGCCATGGTTCTACAGGAATAAACTGCAATGTTAATTGAAGTTGATATGAGAGACTCATTTAGACTAGAGTATGTTTTCTTAGGGCTATATTGTTAAAAATAAGAAATTTTCCTGGACTAGAATCAAATTTGCAAGAAGTTTTACTGGTAAAGCTATAGCAAGTTTGTAGAAGATTTTCAGTTTAGTCAAGGCCAAAATGCCATGAGTTTTGGTTTGGGTTGGAGCAGAAATGAGATTCACTTTGGCAAAAGGAAGACACATTTTAGACGTTAACTTTACTCTCCTAGAAAACCTCCAGCAGCTGTTGTGCAGAAAGATGTTCCCCGACAAGTTAAAAAAAACCAATTTGTGTCTACTTGACCTGTCAGTGAAAAGCTTCCAGCTTATTGCTGGATATTAATTGTGTCTCTCCCTGTCTTTGTTTATAGCTTCCATGATGTTTCAATATTTTGTCAAAGTGGTCCCCACTGTGTATAGGAAAGTAGATGGTGAAGTAAGTACCTTTTTCCCTGTTACTTTGACAAGTGAAAGCCTTCACTTTTTCCTCATATTCTTGATGCTGACAGTAACTGTGGATCCAGATGTGTTGCAAGATGTATACCAGGGGCTGTATTGTAGATTTAGTACTTGGAACCCCCAATTGTGGAATTTGGTAAAGAAATCGAGATAGTATCTTTCTCAGCTTGGATTGTAATTTGTGTCAGATAACTTTGTAGGGATGATAGAACATAATTTCATTTTACAGAAATCCAGTTTAATTGCTCTAAGAATAGGACTAATTATTCCTATGAACAACAAATAGTATGAACAACGTGTAGAAGAATGGTAGGGTACAGAAGAATGCTGGAGATGATCTTCATTAATGTGAAGATAGGCTTTCTCTGTCTTTCTCCACTCTCCTGCCTCTATATATTGTTTTCCTTTTTCTCACTTTTGATTTTTTTATGGCTTTCTACCATCAGTGCTGTCTCCTGAAGCATGCAGGACTGCATTTTGGTAGAGGATGACATAGACTCTGGGTTGAGAGGGACAACTTAAACCATTGTGTGCCAGCAGAGACCAAATAGTCCAGCCTGGGTGTGATGCATTCCTCATACTATGGGCTAGCTGCAGCTTTAACTGCTAGCCTATAGTAAAAATAGACCTTATAGCAAATACCTGATCTTGGTAGAGCTCTTCATGACTCTTTCTAACCACTGTCAGGCTGTCCACATGGGCAGGGCTACCTGATGTGGTTCACTGAACTCATGTTTTAGTAATCTTTCTATTCCCTGTTAGCAAAACAATGTTTGCTGTGTTTGTTTCCTGGTAGGTGGTAAGAACTAACCAGTTCTCAGTTACACGACATGAGAAAATAGCAAACGGGCTACTGGGAGATCAAGGTCTGCCTGGTGTCTTTGTGCTGTATGAGCTTTCGCCCATGATGGTGAAGCTGACAGAGAAACACAGGTAAGAGGCATTTAATTCTATTTCGTTCATCCTTCATTGATTTTGTCATTTTGCATAGCTTGAAACTTCATCCTCACTTAGACATGACAGTGCAAATGCCTGAAAATCATCCAAACCCCTTCCCAGCCAGTGGAGAGGAAGAGGTGCTCATCAATGCCCTTCCTTTCAGTGTGAGACCTGGTTAGGGATTGGTTTTTTTCTGTGACTTTCTGAAGCGTTGTAATTGAGTATCAAGATGGAAAAGGAAAGTGGTGCAAGGAGCAGGAGTGTGATATAGTGGTTCTTGATTCAGACTTCAGAGAAGACTAGATTTACAGAGCATACTCATTTTACCAGCAGCACCCACACAGTCCTACTGGTTCCTTGCTCTGCATTTGCTATAGCTTTTCTACATCTTGCAGCCAGTGTGGAATCTTCTTCTCTCTGGGTTAATGGCTAGCGTGCAACTGCAGGGGAAGGGAAGGGGTTGTAGCTGTCCAATTTTTGAGGTTCATAATGGGGGACAGAAAATGTCTGTATCTTAAAATGTATAAATGTGTGTTTAGGGATTTTTACTGTGTTACGTGACCCTGCTGTGCATTCTCACTGGGTAGGAATGAATAATGTCTTAAGGATTAAAAGCCCATCTTTTAAGTTTATAAATTCAGTACTTCCTCTTAGTGTTGTTGACTAAAAGTAGCAGTGTCATGGGTTTAAGTCGCTGGCTTGATGCCAGCGCACTTATGATAATATAGTTCTTTAAAACCTGCTGTGAGACTAGACCGGGAATAAAGCAGAGCAGGCTCTAACTTAAACATAGAACGAAAACTTTATTAACTTACACTAAAGAAACAGAATCAGAAGTGAAAAGAACCTCTAAACCACTCCTCCTCCCCCCTCCACAAAATTCTCACTAAAACTTTCTGAGACGAAACCCGGAACTTCCGGCTTAAAATATTAAGGGAGAAGACTCTTCTTCGTGCCCTATAGAAACTCCTACAAGAAACACAGTCTCTTGTAGCCTCCACTCTTCACAAATTACCCACCCCATACAGCAGAAATGTGCATTTGAGAAGTCCTCCTTCCCCAATGGACGGTGCTCTCACTACTACCCAGGGCTAAAAAACTGCTTGTAGGGGTCTCTTCTAAGGATGCTTCTGGGACACACGTCCCCCCTATTTCTCCCTTGGGGCAAAGGGTTCTGAGAACAGAAGCTTCTTCTGAGGGCACTACCACACCCTCTCAATCTTCTGTTCACTCACTCTGGCACTGGCATTTCCCCTACACAGTGCCAACTTTGCATCCTCCTAAACACAGTTTCTATATGTTACAGGAGCATTCGTGCAGTCTCTATGGCTACTACAAGGAAAGTCTGGCTAAAGCCACTCCGTCATCTCTTCTTAACTTCAGCTGACATTACAAGTCTTAGGCTCCTTATCTCTCATCACTATGGATGCCACAACTGATGAATCTTCTGATAAGGCAGCGCTGGTCTCACACGCCAGGGAAGGGGGTAGCAGGGGCTCAGCACTGAAAACCCAAAGACATCCCAGGTGTTAGAGTCTTCCACCCCTCCAGACTCAGTTGGCTTAGCAGGCTAGACTGTTCTTCTTCCCCACCCCGGTCTGGAGGGGGGGGGGGCCCAACCAAGGCCAGAGCTCAGAGGCAGCTGTGCTGGCTTAGATCTAACAGCAGCGAGGCCCGCAGACAGCAGTGCCAGCAAGCTGGCAAACTGCTGTCCAGGCTTACCCCCCCAGGCACAGGCCGCGTGGCAGGCCTTGGCCTTGGCCGGGGGAGGCCTCCCCTCCCACTCTACAGGGAGAAGGAGGAGAGACCTGTGTGCTCTCTCTCTAGAGGCCGGAAGACAAAAAGAACGCTCCACCCCCTACACAGACTGAAACGTGTGTTCACAGAGATGAAATGACCTTTCATTGGTCCACAGGGTGCTAACCTGTGCTAACTTCTCTGAATGAACACTCTCATTTCCTGAGGCGGATCAAACCATGACAAGCAGTGAAAAACTCCATTCCATAGCCAATAGGGGTTAATTAATTCTTTAATCTGAGAATTGTCAGCTGTGAATATTAGGTAGTGCATACTTATATGGTATGATGAACATTATTATAATTATTAGTTAATTGTTATGTATCTGACATTATCTGAGTTCATGCTGGTTGTTCAAATTCTAGGTCCTTTACTCACTTTCTCACTGGAGTTTGTGCCATCGTTGGAGGCATATTTACAGGTATTGCACCTTTGAATCATTTTGCTTTCTAAAGTGTAAACATTTACTATCTTACGCCTTCTAAAGTCTGCATGTCTAGTAATAAATCCCTGCTCAATGAAGGGAGATGATTTCAGCCTTCAGGAAGCGATATAGCATGTTCTGCAGAGACACAGGAGTGGCATCAGGCTGAAGTTAGCACTGGAGGCTTACAAGATGCTGTAGATGATGTAGACCTATTACAGCATTTCATTAGACCTGTAGACCTGCCATAATATTTCATTTTGTTGCTCTACAGGACATTTTATTTTCAAACAAAGCTGTTCTTCACAGACCATATGAAAACATCTGTACTTGCATTCTTGGCCAGCTGGGGTCTGTAAGCAGATAGTTGTTTTCATGTGGAACCAAAGCGGGTAAAATCTGTGAGCCCATGTTGCCATGGGCGTAATATGTATCTTAGAGATATCAAACTGTGCTCCCAGACGTAGGAGCTCCAGCTAGTGTTCTGCAAGAGCTAGAGTCTGGTGAGGAAAGGCTGTTCCTGCAGATCCATCTGTGTATCTGCACTTTACTCTCAGTGCTGACATCTGGAGTAGCTAATCAGTATCTGCTCAGCTCTGTGCATGGGAGCAGCCTTGGTCCAGCTGTGCTCTCCAGGTAGTAATCCAGAGTGCTTGTAGTCAGAGATGTGGGTGTTAAGGGCCAGCCTGAAGATGTGGTCAGGGACCTGAGAAGCCAGTTTCTGTGTTACATAACATCTGTATCACATACCTATAACATCTTACCTTTATCTGCAAGGTTTTCCCATCATCTGAGGTGTAACAGTCCTTGATTAACCTGATACTGTTAAACAATTTCTGCCTGCATTTAATTTTATCCTATTTATCTCTCTGATATGAAAAATCATTCAAAAATTACTTTTGTGACAAATTCAAGTGCCCTTTAGCACTGATTGGGTTTGACAGCCAATTCATATTTGCTGCCATACACCACGCTCAGACTCTCTGTATTCTAGAGATCAAATCAACTGGTGGCCAATAAGGCCAATTATATGTACCAGCAATAGTGGGGCCAACAGGACCAGGGCACACTACTGCTGCACACTGGTGATGTGCCTTGAATCCTGGGTTCAGTTCTGGACCCTTCATGACAAGCAAGACATTGAGGTGCTACAGCAAATTCAGAGAAGGAAATGGAGCTGGAGAAGGAGCTGGAACATAGGTGTGATAAGGAGCAGATGGGAGTGCTCAGCCTGGAGAAAAAGAAGCTCAGGAGGGACCTTCTCACTCTCTACAACTAGGTGAAAGGAGGTTGGATCCAGGTGAGGTTCAGTCTCTTCTTCTAACAGGGACAGGAAGAAAGCAAATGGCCTCAAGTTACACCAGGGGAGGTTTAGATTGGATATAAGGGAAAAAAAATTCATCGCAGAAAAGGTTGTCCAGCCGTTGCACAGACTGCCCAGGGCAGTGGTAGAGTCACCCTCCCTGAAGGAATGTAAAAGACGTGTAGAAGTGACACTTAGGGATGTGGTTTAGCAGTGGGCTTGGCAGTGCTGGGAACAACTGGATGCTATGACCTTAGAGGTCTTTTCCAACCTAGATGATTCTATGCTATTCTAAAGTCACTTCTGTAATACTCTTCATGTGACAATGTCAAATTGATTCCACAAGTACAGATAATTTCAGGGCAAAACATCCACACAGGAGTCATCTGAAGCTTTACTCAAAGACTAAATATGAAGTCAAATAATTCCATATTATATAGTAATAAACAGAAGATTCAATTCCCATTTTTGCTGCAATGCTTTGTTTCATATTGAAATGTATGTCTTTGTATTCAGCCAAGTAATAATTACTTATTCCTTTGAGTGACATTTTGAATAAAAGAAAGAATATGAAGTTTTATAAAATCAAATCATTGAAAAAAGGCTCCCTAGCAGCCTTTGTGTTCCCTCCCTGGCAGGAGGTTCCAATCCTGTGAAAACCTTGGTTGTCTAGGGTTTGTGATACGTAGAACCCATTCTGAGTTTTTCTGTGGTCACAAACAAGCACTGAATTAATAGGCTTCTTCAGGGCTGGAGAGGTTTGGGGAAGATACTTCAGAATTAAATGCAGCAGTTTGTATTGGTTTTTGTCTGGTGGGTTTACATTGCCAGTAAAGGGCATCCCTCGAGGGCAGGATGTGCTACTTCTAAGGTTGCTGTGAAATGAGCAAGAAATTGGAAACATGCTCTTTGCAAGCTGAGTCAAGGCAACAATGTGGCCTAAAGCTCTCCACATCAGCTTTCTCTCCAAACTCTTCTCAGTCATCAGTAAACACGCATGACTCAGCCTATCTCTTTTGCTCCTGAAAAAGGGATCTTTTCTGGAGAAGCATGATCACCTCTGTCCTGCAGGCTGGGTCTTGTCTGTCCTGAGGAGATGAGAACTTTACTAGTCTGAGCAGCAGCAGCAGAACCTTTTTCTGTCTGGTGGACCTGGGATTCCTTTCCTCTTACAGCAGGGTTTGTGTTTTCTTTCTTTGGGAACTGTTCTCTCTTTGAGGCATGTCTGACTTCATCCATTTGGTTTTTTCCTTTTAGTTGCAGGTTTCATTGATTCCTTGATCTATCATTCTGCACGTGCCATCCAGAAGAAAATTGAACTTGGGAAGACAACATAAGCAATAAGCTTAATGTAATAAGCAATGGCATTGACCTATTTAAAAACAAACAAAACCAAAAACACAAAAAAACCCCCATGCCTCCAAGGAGAACTAAACAGGCTCTTTGAAACACGAGTGATCTGAGAGTGCACTGGAGAAGAGGTTTGTAATTTCCAGTTGGCCCTAACCACTCGTATGTTACTGTGCCCTCATTCTTTGGCCTTAGTCTGCAGATGGAACAACTTGAACCTTGCTGCTATGAAGATTAGCTATCATATTTGGCTCTGCAGACCCTAGTGTCAAACTCCTTTTGTGTCAGTCCACGTTCCTTCAGTTCTGCTCCCCTTCCCAACAGAGATGCTGGAGATACTGCATTCTGTTTGCCTCTAGGAATAATGTACTTTATTGTCGAGAGACCTGTAATGAATTGAAGTTGCCATCAAATAAGCTTTCTAACAAAAAGGGATTTTTAATTTTTCTTTAGAATGTTTCTGGGTGTCCTGATGCTGTATGTCAGACCTCTGTGAAGATGTGCTGAATCCCCTCTATTGCCTTCCAGCCATCCTGGGCTGCACGGGGAGCCTAAGAATTTGGGACATGCTTTCTGTGCTGGGTGAGCTCCCAGTTCTTATGAAAGATGCAAGTTGATGTTTTCAGGGGGGAAAAAAAAAAAAAAAGTGTCTGGAAGTTTAATTGATTTTTTAATTGTATTTTTTTGCATTTCCCTTTGGTGTATATTTTCAAATGAAGTCTATTCTCTGTTGTTCTGGTAAGGCATATGGAGGAATAATTATTTGAAGTAATCCTGATACTGAATTGGAAATTAGGATTAAAAGATGTATTGCATTGTGACAAAGTACGTAGAGATTGTGAAGATGATGGGCCTTTTTTCTGTTAAATCATTTACACACGTAAATATAAGAGTAAACTGCTTGGTATGTAAAACTGTATTGGGAGAAATTTGAAAATAATGAGGAAAAAAATTGTGAATTCTTGCCTTATTTGATGTAAAACTGATTACTCTTAAATCTCAGATCTGGATTTGCTTTGGTATGACTCTAATCTTGGTCCAAGCAATTGGATAGGCACAGGATCAGATACTGCAGAGAGAAAGCTGTTTCATAATTAATTTTAAAGCAGATTTTGCTAGGTGGTTGGTTCTTTTAACTAGTTAAACTTAGCTCTAAACCAGGGAGTCTAAAACATGCTGTTTTTTCAGCTGGGGAGAGAAGCAATTTGTGGTGTGGGTAAGAAGAATGATTATCTTCAAATAAGAATGTTGAAAGCAGGTTTGTTTTAAATTTATTTTTTACAAGGATTTTTAATTAATCCAGTGGGTCAGGATCACATAGTTCTACTGCAGCATGAGGAAGGGAACATTGTATTTGTATGTTTCATCAGGAACAAAAAGTGACCTGAACAGCTTCAATTGCTCATCACTGCACTCAGCTTTGTAACTAAATGTATGAGTAGTCGAGTGAGAAGATGAATGGAAGTAATCCAGCAAGAGTTTAACCCAGAGTGAAACAGTTATCACTGTTTCCTGTCAAGGACTGGCTTGTCCTTGATAGGAAAGCCAATTGCTTGTAAACTGGAAAAGCATTGGAGATCATTGCCCAGAGCACTCCTAGACACCTAAAGAAAGATGAAGAGAAGGTGAAGGTGCAATACTTGTACTCATCATGGGAAACTGGAAATAGTGGAAAGAAGAAATTGAAGACACAGAGATGGAGATTCTGCCTGGAAAGGCAGAAAATTAATGAAGCTAATAATTAGGTAATACAGACTTCTGCTATCAATAGAAAGGATATGAGTACAAGAGTTCTGGTGATTTCGATAGACTGAAAGCCCAAGTGACCAAGAAACATGATAAAGCTGAGTGAATCAAGGATGTTAGTGATTGAAAATGATAAAAGACATCCTGCTAACTCTGCTCTGGAGGAGAAAAACCTCCTTTGGGGAGCTCACTCCCCAGGGTCTGCAGTCTTGTTCTGCAGGGGGGTCATGTTCTGCAGGGGTGCCCTTTTCAAAGTTGTAAGGGGTCAAAAAGCAAAGGAAATAGTGGTTCACATGTTTTCAAAGTTTATTCAACATAAGATAATTTCAAATTTATTTGATTCTGTTGTCTTCTGCCACCATGTTTGATTTTTCTTTCCCTTGTTAGTCTACCTTGATGCAGTTTAAAAAAATATTCCCTTAGTTAAAGACTGTAAGAATAAATAGTAAAAGACTGGGCAGGGTGAGGGGGGCGTCTTCCTTTCCTGAGAGTAACTGCAGACCTCCCCCAAAAGCCATCTGTGGGTGGAAATACCAGCTCTATCATACAGCCGCATTTGAGCAGCTGCTGTCCACCACTGGCTTCACAGCCCTGCAGGGCCGCACACAGCAGGTCACAGGCTCCATGCCCACCTCCAGTCCCAACATCTCCCCTTTGTCCCTCCCAACGAGCACGGGCAGAATTGTGCCCACCATATGTCCAGCTAAATGCAACATCGCTGCTGCCATGGGAGAATGGCACCCACACTAGTGGGTGTAGTACCCACCTAATAGCTGGGTACTATTCCCACACTAGTGGGAATAGTACCCAGCTATTAGGAACGGTACGAGCCATGCTGAAACCCTGTGATTTGCAGGGTCTGTGAGCCCAGCAGCAAGCTAAAGAGCCAGGACAGCTGCTGGCAGTGCCCTTTGGCCCATTCCTGGCCAAACAGCTTGGCTCCAGTTTCTTGGAAACGCATCACTTGTAGAATACAATCCTGCCTTCATGTGCCTGTCTTGATGATGCTGAATTCAACATCAGTGTCATGGACTCTCATACTGTGTAAGGCTCCAGACCAGCATGTTTTTTTCCAGTAGCATTGTCTGCTCCGAAGCCAAACAGTGTGCAATGCCAGCAAGAGCTGAGGCTGTGTGGATGCTGGGGCATCCTGCAAGCATATGGACAAGCAGTGCAGGGGAGGTACAGTGGCAGCATCTGGTACCACTGGCTGTGCTCACCTACTGGCAGGTGTGTAAGGCAAAGAACAGGGCTGTGAAGCCAGTAGAGGGGTACCACCCATGATGCTGTGTCCAGTTGTCATGGATGTACTTGAGGAAAGCTGGACTTGGGATCAACACCTGACTAGGGAGTGAAGCGATCAGGTGCTCTCCATGGTGGAACAGGACAGCCAGCTCAACACAGTGCAGCCATTGGTTCTCTGCCCAGCAGAGTTCTGCCTGCCCCTGAGGAGCTGGAGCCCACAGAGCCATTACCTTGTTCCTGTCAGCTTTGATGAATTGTTTAACTCTCACATGTACTGCAAAAGCAGAGGCAAGCAAGAAACATGATAAAGCTGAGTGAATCATGTAGTACACTGGCTGCTGAGGGGGCCCATTTCTTTGCAGAGGGTATCTCTTGTCTTGCCAGCACCCAGCCCAGTGGCATCCTCCGCCCCTTGGGCTGGCCCAGCAGCATCCCCTGGCCTGGCTGTAGGAAGGGATACATCAAGTCCATGGCCCTACTGTGGGGACAGCTGCCATCCCACTCATAGGGGTATGGTACTGCAGGTTGCCTGAGCTCTGTGGGTATTGCAGGCCCTGACAATGGCTGCGATCTCTAGGGAGTCAGAATCCACAGTGGCTGATGGGAAGAAGGATGGGCACACTTCGATGCAATCTGAAACAGAACTGGTTCAATGGGTAAAACAACAAACAGCAATCTGAACTCGGTATGAGGATGATCCAAAAGGGTGAGGGCCAGGGGTTACGGTAACTTACATACCCTACAGTATAGGGTAAGGTTTAGGTGGAGTCCGAGGGATAGGGTCCAATGAGGGAATACAATAACGAATACTCATAACACTGCAGTAAAAATGAACCAATCATGGAACAGAGAACAGAGAACTTTCTAGCCTTACTAGCATAAGTCTTACTAGCATGAGACTTCCCATGAAGCCTTGAGGGTGAGATTTCTCTCACTGTAACCAGGGGGATTATTCCCATGGCCTTAGCTCAGAGATTTCTTGAATCCCAACATGTGGGAACAGGTCAATGCCCAGCTACCTCAAAGTGCAGGGCAGAGGGATACCCAGTACCCTTTGTGCCATCAAGACTAGTGCCAGGTCTCCAGTGAGGCACCAGAACCTCCAGAACATACTGCATCATCTGCAGGGTTTCCAGCACAAGAGACACCATCCCCCAAAGCTGACATACCATGTGAGTTCTCCAGTGGAGAAGGTGCTGGTCACCAACTGCAGGTCCAGAGGTTTGAAAGGTACAAGGAGAAGGTGGACATTGGGCCTAAGGTTCACTGCACTCTCTGGGTACATGATGTTCTCATGCCAACATCCAGGTCAAAGCTGGAACTTCAGTTGCTCTGGAACTTTTAAGGATGGGAGAAGCTGCCTGGAGTGGAGCTGCCCTCCTGCCCCTGTGTGTCCTGCTAGGATGGCTCACTGACACCAGCAATGCAGAGCTCTCAACAGCCTCATACATTCAGCACCTCACCAGAACTCTAGCACACCTGGATGTAATTTTGGCTCAGAGAGAATAGAGGACTGTGAAATGTGCTCAGCAATTAGAAAAGCACAGCCAGTGAAAAAGCAGTGCAAGCTGAACTCTGAGTAATTTTATCTGAGGGAAGGTCAACACTTTGCTTTGCAAGGAAGTTTGGACCAAAGAGCAAGGATCTAGAAACTCGAACTAGAACAGCACTGGAAAATGCAGACTCTATATTTACTGGTGACAGGCTCAAAGGGCTTCTGCACAACTACGGGGGAGCCAGGCAGGGGCTGTGCCCTGAACTGTCATGAAGCACATTTTCTGGATCACACGGAGAATGAAACATGGATGGGAGGAACTAGGGACAGCACAGACTCTCTGGTGCTGGATCCACTTGTTTGCTTTCCCAAGCTGCAGTGTGTTCAATCCTCACCACAGTCATAATGACTGTGAACACTGCAGAGCAGCAGTTGATTCTGCATGATGGAGAGAACATCTTCATCAGAAACAAACCAAAACTAGTTCCACTGTCCTGATCCCAAAGCCCCTGGCAACGGTGTCAAGAACGAGAGACTGGGAGATTTCATGTGCAGAGGCAGCAGGGAATTTGGGAGAGGGATCCAGAAGATGCCTCCTTCTTCTGGAGCTTCCTCACAGAGGCAGCTGATTCTTTGCACCAGGCCTCAGGCATGTGCAGGTGCACTGTATGGGGTCCCAGATTCCCAGGGCAGGTCTGTGCAGGGGGCCAGCTGTGCTGCTCACCACGATCTCAAGACCAAGCAACCCAAGCAAGGTGTCCCTAAGGAAAGGGCTTTGCAGTGTCCTCAGGTAGAAAGGTATCTCCTGCAGCCCAGAGAAGCAATGCCAGTGTAGACACTACTCTTCTCCATGTCCAGAGTTTCACTCTGTGACCTGCCACAAACCTGAAATCATAAACAATGCTGGGATAGCATTCCCAGCAATTACCAGGGAGATGTCAATGCCAAGAATCACAGCTCTGCTGAAAAGAGAAACTGCTAGGGCCAGCACCAGCTCAGGTCTAAACCAAAGGGGATAAATCCTGGCCAATGTGGGAGGTGAAAAGAGTGAAAAGCCAAGCCAAGCCAGTAAGGAAAGTTGAATATGTCCCCTGGGGAGCTAAACAGAGAGCAAAACCAGATCAAGGGAGAGCTGCAAGATGCTGCTAAGCAGAGCTCCTGGGAAAAGCTCCAGGCAAGAATGGGCATAGATATCTGGGCAGGGATTTAGGGATTTTCTTTTCTCTGCTTACAGGTCTGACTTGAGAAATTGATCTAGTTGGAGTTGGAACTGGTAGAGAGTGTAACGTGAGCTCCGTGGGTTGGGGACAGATGCATGACACAGACCTCTTCTGAGCCCTGGGCAATAGCCAGTAACCCACTTTATTGTTCCAAACTTCTTTTTATAGCCAGTTTGAATTTCCCGGGCTTTGGGAGCCTATTGGTTGGGAATCTCTGCACTGCCCAGATCTCTGGCCAGTGGTGTGTCTGCATCCAGGGCTTAGGTAGACACTGAGGTCTTTGTTCCCCTAGGGACTTCTAGAGCAAGCCAGGTGTGCTGAATTAGGTCTGTTATGATCAGACTCATTATATCCAGCTATAAACCAGCTGTATATTGCTAGAAGAGAGGAAGTCAAACAAGACTTGGTGAGTGTCCCAGAAAGCAGAGTGGACTCTTGGAAGTGGGAAATGTCATGGGACAGCTGAGTGGGCAAAGGACAGTAGGAGTCTTGCTAAGGAGCACAACTGTGATGATGTCGGTGTTTCTGCCTGCAGCTTTGGCTTCCCAGCCCTGTCTCTAAATATGTGCTTCTCTGCCTCTCCCAACAGCAACAGCATTTGGGAGGGGACAGCACGTTCTCACAAAACCAGTGGAGAAGCCACAAGGGCACACGCATATTGTACTGCTCTTCAAAGAAGGGATCAGTGCTAGATCAAAGAAGTCAGCACAAGACAGCATTGCTGTCTCAGGAACCAAGATATCCTAGGGCACCAGACAACCTATCACATCCTGTTAGGGTTTAGCTCCCTCTCAAGTCCCACTCTGCTGGTGGTGCCAGGCTGCAGCAGCAGCAATTCATCCTGCTAGCCCCCACAGGCCCCCACCCCAGACACTCTGCCTACTGGGGCAAGAATGGAAGGGGATAGGAGGGAGTATGTGGCACATCCAGTCTGTGGAGGTGGGCTGCTGGCAAGGTACAGGTGGCACAGCCTCTGCTGCCTCTGGTCTGGGGACTGGTGGTAGCAGCTCTGGACCCAGATGGGAAAAGGGATTTTCTGGTTTGATGGAGTGGGTACAGCAAGGCAGGTACAGGAGCACCCACTTCACACAGTGGGACTGAGGCAGCAAGAGCATGCACAGCCACAAGCCCGCACCTCTCATGACCTCACCTTCTCATCCAGGTTTTCGTCACTATTCAAACATGTCATCTTGTCCCAAACACTGCTCGTATTGCATATGGACTTGGGAGTTGAACTGATTGCTCTGGGTCTGCAGCAGCTGGGGTACAGTTGAGGATCTTCCTGAGGACCTATAGCAACATGTTTTTTATGAGTAAGTGGATGCCTTAACCCTAATAAGCTAATCTGGTGGAGAAGCTGCTTGGGGAAACTCAGGCAAAGCAGTCAGGCTCACACATCCACACACGCCATGTGGCTAGCTCAGCAAGGTGAGGCAGAAGGCTATTTGCCTAGATCAGTTCCAGTCAAGTTTATTTCCAGATGCTGAAGGGCGTCCAGAGCAAGAAGAGGGAGAGCATGTGCCGGTTCTTGGCTTAAGTATGAACTTCAACAGCCAATGACCTTGGAACATGGGGGCAGTGCAAAGAGCAGGCAAGGTCAGTGTCCTATAGGGAAAACAGGGCCGGTCACTGGGGTCCCTCGACTAATGGAGACACAAAGGAAAGGGGGAAACCAAAGGACCAGGGGAGATCCGGGGCAGACCATTTGTGATGGTTTCAGTGTTTGCTCTTTAATGAGATATGACTAGGAAAACATAAAAGGCAAAACAGGCCTGAACTTTTAAAGTTGCAAAGATAGTTTATTTACACACACTGAAGAATGAAGAAAGGGGAAAAAAAAAAAAAAATTGAAACTTCTAAACACTTCTCTTTCCCTCACTCAGACTGTTCACTTTCACACAAGCAACATAGGGAAACAAAACTCTGTTTTTCAGTCAGTTTCACCATTTAAACATAATCTTTCATCACTTTGGTAGAGGAGTCTCTCTTAGTGTCCCATGGATCCCACTGACAAAACAGTTCTCTTATGGGTTTTAACTGTCACAAAAACAACTGCCTGGTAAAATCTGCTTCCGTGACCCCTCCCATTAGCAGTTTCCCAAACTGCTTATGGGTCATGGGTCTAGACTTTTGCATGTTAGGGTGTCACCTTTTAAAGATGTATAACTCTAAACCCAAAGAATTCTTCATCTCAAGGAACAGAGATATCTTCACTAGTACAGAGGACTTCTCATCTCTATCTTTGTCAGGCATCTCATAAGATGAATATCACTTGGTCCATCACAAACAACTTTGTTCAAAATCTACACACAAATTTGAACTTCTCCCTAAATGCATATCTTTCCCATGATTTGAAGGGATATTTCAGTCTAGTCTCCATGGTTTACATCCAGAGAAGTCCAGTCAAAAATGTCCACTTCCTCAATCCCTCCCCTTCTTCCAATCACCCATATCAGTTCTTTCGCTGACTCTGTATCATGCTGTCTCACTACCTGTTAGGTTACTCTGTCCTTCCTCTCTCTCGCAGGGAAAGGGTTGGAGTTCTGAAAGCTTCATCTTGCCAAGAAAGGGTTAAATCTTGCCCAGGGTCTCTCTCACTCGGCTGTCGGCTGTCGTTTATGGTGTCAGGTTTTAAGGCTGACCCGGGGAGGGGGGGAAGCCAAAGGTCAGAGCTCGTAAGGGGCGGGCAGTCTGGAATCATAAATGCTTATAAATGCCTCCTGCCCACCCCTAGGTCTCCTGGGGTGAGCCCATCCCCAGCTCAGGGCTGCTCCCTGAGGCCCTCCTGGGGTGGAAGACCCCATCCGTTCCTGGACCAATGGTGCCGGCAGCCAGGGCCAGAGCACGGCCCCTCCCTGTCAGTGGCTGAGGGGGTGGGGGGAGAGGGCCCAGCTGGCCTGGGCCTCTGCCCCCGTGGGCAGCAGCTCCCGGAGGCCTGGTTGGGGCCCAGGCCTGTCTGCCCTGGGGTGGCAGGGCCTAGAATAGGCCCCTGCTGCCCAAGATGTTGCCTCGTGGCCCACCGGAAGGAAGAGCCAGTCACCTGGGAACCTCTGATTTTAAGGCTGGGTTTTCCAGAGGCATAACTAGCTCCTCAGTTCGTCAACCAAGCTGTCAACATCTACCACGACTTCCTTAGAAAAAACACATCCGTGCCAAACCACCACACCATTGTGCACAGAACATCATCGGGAGGTCCTGTCCCTCAGGCTAGGCAGGTGACTATAATTTATCCTGCCAGGGGCAGCTCCTAGGTTTTATGTCAAGGGGCTGTAGGGACTCCACAAGGACCAGCCCCACAGGCTCCGTATCTGACCATCCACCAATGTCTGCAGCTGCAAGCAGTGCTCCCCAGCAGGAGGGGCCAATTGCTAAGGCCTCCAAATGCACAAATAATGATGCAGCAGGAGCAAAACTTGAACTTGCTGAGGATAAACACAGCCTCAGTACAGATCCCAGGTCCTATTGCCCAAGCAGGAGGTAAACCCTGCCCTGTCCTAACCTGCCCTACCAGGAGAGCCAACACCCATAGGACCCTCCCTGTGCCCTCCTCTGCATCCCACACTGACACTGGAGATGCTGAGAAGCACATATGGCCATGTGGACCATATGTCCAAAAGGGTGCAAGTTCCCTGTCTCGATCTGCATGTGTGGAGAGAAGTTCAAATATACCCAAAATGAGAATAAGACCACAAACAAAGTCAAATGTTAGTAACCAAACAATAACTCACTTTTATTTTCTGTTAAGGAAGAGAGGAAGGAAGATAGGAAAGTAGGAGAAAGCAAAGGATTACAGAAAACAAGGGATAGTCACCACCATGGAGGAGTGGAGTTGTGTTGATCCTTTCTTCTTCCATGTCAGGGAGAGCTCTGCCAGGATGTGCCAGCGTTGGCTCATGCAGCAGCTGAGCAGCACTTTATGGCAGTGCCTCAGCAGTTCTGCTCTAGCTTGGGGACTGTGGCAACAGCACCTTCCCCATGTCAACATTGGTGTTCCCAGGTTCATCACCACTACTACTGACGGTCATGGCCCATTATTGCACCAGGTCTTTAACTGCAGGTCTTATTGAGAGAACCAGACAATAGCGAAACAGTTTGTCCTTTCTACAGTTCTTCACAGTCCCCCACCACTCTCTGTTGTTGAAACTGGAGGGGTGGTGAAACAGTGCCTTACCAGCTTTTCCTGCAAAAGCTTTCAGGGGCATATAGGGAATGTTTCATCCCTGGCAACATCCAGGACTGTTTCTCCTGTTTTGTTAGCTGTGAGGGGAAGCAGCAGCCTTGAAGCCCAGGAGCCTGTTCTGTGCTCAGTGAAATGAAGAGCAATGTTGCATTTGAGGTGTCTGGCATCAAATAAGCTTAAAAGAAGGGACAGCCCATACCCAGCTCAGAACAAAAGCTCAGCTCATTAAAGGATTAATGGGAAGATGAAGAAGCTGATACAAAAAGAGAAGGAGAGAAAGGAGGAAGAGTAAATCCAGATGACTCACAGAGATGGGTCAGGATAGAGAGGGGGACAGAAGAGCACTGTCATTGTCAGAGCAGCAAGGCTATAAAACCAGAGAAGGAGGTGACATCCCTTGTCCTGTCTGTCAGACTGCAGAGAGATTTGGGCCTACCTGGTATGTGTGTCCTGATGCCTGATGGATACCCAGACCACCTGGACACCCTGGTCCCTGTGCTTGAAAGCAGAGGTGTGAGTGTAAGCGCAAACAAGTGAAAACCATTTTATTTCCATTAGACCTCCAAGGAGTGGAAGGGGTTGTAGGTTAAAGTCAGAGGGTGGGACCTGTGATGGTGTTGCTGTAACATCTCCTTGTTGCAAAACCCCTCCTTGAAGAGCTGCAGCATGGAGTCTGGTTGGGATCACATGAGCTGGGAGGGAGAATGGAACAACAAGAGGTCTGCACCTGAAGAGACTGCAGAATATCCCCAGACCAGTGGTAGGGCCTTCACTGGGAACTTGAGATTCTTGCGTCCCCTTGAGATATTCTTGAGGTATTCTGAGTTGTCGGTAAAGGCAGATCAGGCACAACTGTGTCCAGTGTGATCAAGGCAGTGAGAAATTTGGCTGCCAAATCACTCTGCAACAGGGAGACACACACCTAGCTCCTGCTGCCCCACTGCAGTCTCCCTGTCCTCCAAAGGGCTGCCACTGCACTGCCTAGAATGGGAAAGGGGAGCATCACCCCCCAGGGAAGAGGCAAGGCAGAGATACTTACTGTGTTGGAAATTATGTAACCCTTAAAATTCTAAGTAACTTTAATCATAAGTTTGTTCACCTTTGCCAAAAGTGGGGGGATAATTAAAGATTTTCTTCAAAAGACCCTGTTTACTGAGGGTTTGAGTTTTGCTGAGTGAGGCTTGATGAGCCCTCTTCCCTCAAAGGGAAGATTTTCAGACTCTGAGATTTTAACATCTACAGATTGGGAGTAGCCAGAAGATACAGAGGACATAAATGAACATAAACAAAAATTACCACTGGTTGTGGTTGGAGACACATGGTCTGGGAAAAGATTGGTAATAGAACCAAATGAGCACCAAATTAGCATGGAAGGTGAAGAGATTAATAATTAATACGAGATAGGGTATTAAGAATTGTGTCATTTAGGACCAATGAATGAGAATTTCTTTGGATTTTTAATGTATAAATATATGAAAAGTCTTGTAAAAAAACTGTGTCGATAGAATGTTTTCCATTGCACATCCTGGCCAGATTAAAGTAATGCCTAATTCTCTAACACTAAAAAAAATGGTGCTGGAGGGTTTCTCTTTTTCCTGAGTTTTGGTGACAAACTGATGGTGGAAATACTTGTGCCATCCCATTTAATCCAGAATCCTGGTTTTAAAGCTCACTTCTGTGTTGTGAAGAAGAGATTCATGAGCAGTAGAAATTGTTAGACTTATGATCTGGACACCAGAGCACCAGCACACATCATCTCAGAACCAGCACTTTGGTAGACTTCCCACCTGCATCTCAGCATTGGAGTGTTATCTTTGAAAATTAGTTCAGTGCCTGCTTTGGCTTCTGCTGTGCACATGGCAGAGCAGCTCAGGCAGTATTTATGTTGTTGGACTCTGCTAGCTTGGTGAGCCAACCCACACTGCAGTCCCACCAGGCCTGTGGCTGTCCACCAGGGAAGGGAGAGAGTAAAGTAGGGCAGAGACACAAGCTACTGAGTCAGGAGTACATCAGAGCAAGCTGAATACTCCCAGAAGAGGGGAGAAGAGCATCTCCCACTCTGAGCTGGAGAGCAAAGCCACCATTTCTGTCCCAGGTTGTCAAGAGCAGAAACCTGTGATATGTGGTACCCCACTCACGGAGGGTCACATGTACCCCAAAGTGGCTTGCAAGCACTGCTGAGGCTGGAGAGCCAAACAAAAGCAGTGTCAGAGCAGGGCACCTTTCTGGACATGGGAAGAGCCTGAAGCTGAAGCTGTCACCCACTATTGTCACACCTCAACCCAGAGGGGACAAGGGAAACCCTCTGATCTAGGGGTAGTTACCCCAAGCCTAGCCTGAGTCATGTTTGCTAGCAGGCCTTTCCTGATGTTTTCTCTGAGGAAGCACTTTAGAGAAGAACATCAGTCTTGCACCTTTTATTAGCAAAGTTTAACCACACCAAGCTGATTGGGTGTCATGAACTTACCCATTTCTGGACAAGAAAATCAAAAACATGCAAAAAGGTTATATCAGACAAAAGCACTGTCAGATGGGAAATCATCTCTCCAGTTCCTGTAACCAAGAACAGAGCAAAGATGAGGCTGTGCCTGCCTGCAGTGCCACCGTAGACAGAAGCCCTGTCTGTCAGGATGTCCTGTCACATTTAAAATCCCCAAGAGATGAATAGATGTTAATGTCTCTTCAGAGCCCCACAAATCTGTTGAGAATCTAGTTAACATGATGGCTTCTGTGAAGAAGAATCAATCATCCCCTTTTCACACTTAGAAACCAAGGCAACTAAAGGTAAATTTTGTCCCCAGGTCAGCAGCTGAACTTTGTTAAGCACAGCAGAGCCCTGGGGTGTGCAACAGCTGCTCCCCATGGAGCTTGCTCACCAGTTTGTTCCAACACATCTCGTGCTTCTTGCTCACTGCAACATTTTGCTTCTTTGCTTTAAGGACACACACCAGCGGCATGCCTGCAGCTCTGGAGTTTCCTCAATTTACTAACTCCACTCTCTTCTTCCACTTACAGTGAGGACCCATGCTGTGATTTTACAGGAAAAAATGCTGCCCCAATTTTTCAGCCTACAGTAAGATTGAGATGTTCCAATGAAATCCCCTCAGAAGTTTACATGTAAACCTCAATTGCAAATTAGCCTTGGAAGTCTTGGGCTTGTGGTTTGGACTTCTATCCCCTCCACACACAGCATGAGGTGGGATGTGGGGTCGTAGCCAGAAAACCTCCCTCTGTAGTGACATTCCTCACCCTGCTCGAGTCTGCCTGTTGCTTCCAGCTCATAGAAAGCACCACTTTAATCTGTTCTCTCTCAGGCATGGGAGCCCTTAAGGACAGGTTGGAGAACAAAGCTATTTGCCATAAGGGCCTGCAGGATCAGTAGTCATACCTGCAGAAGTGCCACCACAGGCTTGCCCAAGTCCATATTCACTGCATATGCCTGGAGCAAAGAAAATATGTCTGTTGCCTAAGATCAGAAGAAAAACTTTCTGAACAATCTTAAAAGTGGCAACATAAAGAGCAGTTCTTTAATGAAAGCTTTCAGGGGCTCAATATATGTGCACCTATGTGCACACGTGGCCTCAGATTGTCACAATTTTTATAAGTTTAACAAATTAGTATGTCTAGCATACTAATGGTCCACCCTAGGACCTGCCCCACTGGAGTCCCTTCAGGGGTTCTTAGCCCTATATTTTGTTATGTCTCCCAGGTGCTTGTGCAAAACATGATGTCCTTGTTAGAAATTATTTTGTTGAAAATAAGACTAAACAGAATTTCAAGAAGATGGCGTAAAGATGTGTGAGAAAGGGTAACTGCTGTTCTAAAGTGTAGCGGCGCGTTTTATACCTTTTTATTTATTGTTAATATTAATAAGTTCTGTAATGGTTTCTCCCAAGTTCTCCCCTGTATTCTTCCCCATTTGGTTTCCCCTTGTCTTTGTTCTCCACAGCCTGTCACTCTCTGGGAAAGCCTCTCCTCTTCTTCCAGAGTGTTCAGAGACACTCGGTCCCAGATTGGAGCAGGCTGGGGAACCCCCACCCCTCATTTCCCGTTCACTGTCTGTATGACAGCCCTATCTCCCTGACTGGCTTTCCCTCTTGTGTCCACCCCCTTCTCCCAACCCCATATAAGCTGTGGCCACGCCTCGGGCGGGGACACTCTCGAGAGAGGCTCAGAGAGAAGCGTGGCTCCCCTGCGAAAGGCAGGTGACAATAAAAACCATCTAGCCACAAAGTAGCCTCCTCGCTTCCTACCTTCGTCAAGCCTCACCGACATCTCTCGTGCAGCTTCAACCCACCGGGGGGGTGGTAGCCGGTCCGCCTGCTGCTACCAACCGAGTTTGGAAGTATCCCGAGCCAGGGCTAGCCGGGAACAGCTGGAAGCCACTTTCCAGCCGGGCTCGAGGGATATTTTCATGAAGTGTAAGAAAGTGCTAAAAACTATACAGCTATATATTAAAAATCTACAAAGCTAAAAATATATTTTAAAAGGTAAAAATATTTAGGCATCATGTCCTTGTTCTTCATGGCTCCTGGGAGGACAGAGCACTGAGCAGCATGGCTCCTCTTGGCATATTTTTTCTCAACATATTTGGAACTTATGACATTTTTCTGAAAGGCTCTTAGAGACACCAGCTAAATATGAGTTAGGGGCCACAGAGCAGCCCAATGAGTGTGCCACCTTCCTCTCTCTCTTCCCCAACCACCTTCATTCTCTCTCACTCAGCCCTGACAATTAGTTTAACACATCCCCTCTCTCAGCATTCCTAACAACTCTCACGAAACACTCTGGTTTTTGTGGTTTCCTCTACTGCAGTTACATAATTAAATAAGGCCTTGACTTTGATGCATTTAAAGTGCCGTAGCCAAGGCAAGGATTTCTGCATGTACCATGAGAAACCAGAACCAACTCCCTATATTTCTTTCCAGCAGGGATCCCACTGCCTTCATCCAACACCCTGAAGTCATGTGCTGGCAGGGACAGGAAAGGGTCAGTGCCTCTTGTCCTCTCCCAGGCACTCATCACTTTCTAGAACTCACTCCATTGCCTCTGGCCCAGGATAAGAAGGCCTGGGTAGGAGATGCTCAGGGTGCTGTGGGGATTTGTATTCAGTGATGTCTATCAGCCCTGGTGATGTTTTCCACTGTCTTCTCCTTTCCCATTCTCCCCATCCCTGACTCATCCTTTTCCTTTTGGACCCCCACACAGTTCAGTGCTGGGCTCAGCTCCCTGATGGTGAGAATCAGGGGAAAGGAGTAGAAATCTCACTGATTGGGAAATGCCAAAACGGCATACCGGCCAAGAGTATCCATTGGCCTGGAACAGCTTCCACACTAGGACTGGACAAGTAAGCTGGGAGTCTCCCCAAGAGAGGTTAAGAACAGCAAAAGCAATTGCTAGCTAAAGGATCTAGGGTGGCTGCAGGTACCTCGTGGGACAAAGGAGTGCTCCAAATAGAAAAAGTCATTGAGGAAGAACTGAATTACTGATTTTATACACTCTCAACTTCCCTACCACATGAGTAGAGAATGAATCTGGCAGCCTGGATTGTGACCATACTGTTTCAGTTTATTTTCCCATTCTCCCATATCTCTGCTGCTCTGTCTCTGCCAAGTACCATTCCTTATTCATCCATTCACTGCAGAGTAGGTCCACACTGTCCAAATGCTACCACAGATAGGACTTACAGGCTTGTAATCATGCTTGTTCTCCATGCCTCTGCCCTGACAGTAAGTTTTCTAGCTCTATGTTTCCCCCGAGAGCTTTCCTGCACCCTGGGTTCATGGCACTAAGCCCTAGAGAAGCCCCCAGATATTGCTGGTACCAGCCACCCCACCAGCTCTGCCCTGTCCTCTGCAGAGTCTGGAGACTGGGGCACACCAGGGTGAAGGATGGGAGATCCCACATCAGCAATCCTTGCTCACTGTCTACACTGATCCCACCAATCCTGGGCCCCAGCCACTGTACACAGGGAGCTGCTCTGCAACATCCAAAGTCCCTCTCACTCATCCCACTGAGCTCTCCTGCCCTTCCTTCCTGCCCTGCTGATGTGCAGGGCTATCCTGCTCTGCAGCTACACTTAAATTTTAATCTTCTTTTCTCGGCCTTTCCTTCCAACACTGACTCCTCAATCTTTGTCCTGACTTCAAGGCCAGTCATTGGGCTATCCTGCTGGCTTTTTCTTACACTCCTTTATCAAACTTCTCCTGATAGGCTTGATGAAACTGCTTCTGAAGAGAAGTCTGAGGAGGAGAGCCCAAGCAGTGCCATATGCCTGCTCATCGCAGGAAGCACACAGAACTGCAGAACAAAACAGCTCTTACAGAGCAGCTCACTGTCTTGGTTTAAGCTAAGAAGAACATTGTAAAATTACTTTCTCCCCTTTGTTTTAACCAATCCCTTTTCCACAATAAGGAGAAAAGAAATATGAGTAGATATAAGATAAAAAATAAATTTACTAACAAGTGAAAAAGCAAGAGGCAAAAAATAACAGCAAATAATCACTAGATACAAAGTTGCTAAATGGGAATGTTATAGATGAGTAATAAGATGATTGGCTCTCAGGTTTTAGGGATGAATATTGCTTGAGAGAAACTTCAAATATGTTAAGAGAAACTTTATTGATGTATAGTTGTGTTATTGTGGTTTGTTGTTTAGATGTCCTCTGTTCTCCCCATAGTCCCCTTTCCCTGCCCCCATATTGCTGCCACCAGACAGGCTGGGTTGTCCAAGACATGTAGAAAGAAGGCATATACGTGTGCCTCTTGCATTGGGCAGTTAAGAAGGAGGAAAGCTTGTTGCTAGGGGGAGGGCGTGGCATGACAACACCTGACCTCCAATCAAATTGCAAATGGACAGCAAAGAAAAGTTAACTGACAGGCTTTAGGAGGGGCCAGGGTTGCCTGATGCAACCCCAGAGGTATGATGCAGAGCAGCCGTTTTGTAGACAAGGTCGTGCCTGCTGGGTCACCAAGTCCCAGTATGCTGTCCTTTTTCCTTATTCAGCTCATTTGTTGTGTTTTGTGAAGGTTTAATAAACCTTAGAAATTTTAAAAGTGAGCGTCGTTTCTCACAAATGGGGACCCATCCGGGACATAAAACCTCATCTCCATGGCCCTAGGGGATTTTGGATGAAAGGCGCCTCCCTACCAAGTTTGGCAGCTCAAACGACTTTTCCTGGGACTATCAGAGATTCCAGGTTGTCCTAGGTTACAATGCAAAATTGTGCCCAAGGTATGTATTCTATCCCCATGAGCCGTTGGAGCCAAGGTGAGGCAGTGTTTGCCTTATCTTCTCTTAATGAGCCTAACAATGCCTTGCCACACTTGCCACAGAACTTCCTCCGGGAGTTATCTCTGTTTAATGGGCCACCAAGGACCCACTGCATGACTCATAGAATGAGATCATCCCATTGTGAGATGCTTCACCCAGGGAGAAGAGCCAAGCATTCCCACCTGGATAAATCCAGGGTTTGGGACAGCACAGGCAGCTTTTATCCACTGGACTTCCAGAGGAGACAAGAGCTGCCAGACGTTTCTACAAGAATCACTGCTTCGACAAGACCATCTCATCTGGACTAGTACTACCACCCTAACTAACAGGGTGTCAGGTTGTATTCTGACTCTGTCAGTGGTTTTTTTTTGTACTATTACTTTTATTTTATTTTACTTTCCTTTATTTTCTTTTCATCTTATTAAATTGTGTTTCTGACTTGGAGTCCTTCACTGGTTTTGCTTTCAAACCAGCACACAGGTCAACACCGAGGAGACAGCAGAAGAGTGAATAGCACAAAAGAAGAGGGGGAAGAAAGGAAAAAGCCCCCTGAAAAACTGCAGACAATCTGGAGGATTGTGAGTACATGCACGTGTGTGGGAGAGGGAATCCAGGAGTGTGCTTGGGGTGTGTGTCACTTGGGAAAAAGGCATGATCCTCATAATTGATTTGGCCAGATTAATCACCTGTAATCCGAGTGCACTAACCCAGCTTCACGGAATACTGCAAGGGATCTGTACCAGAGGTCTTTTGGAGCTTAAGGACAATAGGACAGTTGGGTGGGACCTGTTAATGGAGAATACCGTGAGCAGGGGGCAGAACTCAAGAGCACCTGGGAACACCAGGTTCAGAGTTACCGGATTTGAAGGGAGGTGTTGGATTGATGGCAGGAATTGCCAATAGTGAGGGACTGCACTCATACTGGGGTGTGGATTCACAACAGCTTCCCGACTGGCTGGCACAAAGGAAGCCAGGGACCGCAGGAATCCATGTGGTGCAGTGCTTGGTGCGATAACCTTCCAGTGCAGCCAGCCCAACAAGAAGGGGGGCGGCAGTGACCTCGTGCACTGAACATGATTGCACGTGGTGCTGCCAGTGATTGAAGCCCAGTGGTATGGGTGTCTCCAGACTGCAGGTGTGACAGCAACGGCTCCCCTGTGATACTAGCCAGCATAAAGCCCAGGGACCAGGTCGCTATGTGGGCAGCTTTTGACAGTTGTCCACGCTCTTACCATGGCATGGAGCCATGGTGGCTCCCCCGACCTGCCAGCATAAAGGAAGCCGGGGCAGCAGTAGGTTCATGTGGGTGGTGTTGGTTGCCCAAGTTCGTCCGGGGTGGGGGTCCACTGCTGGTGGGAACCACTGAATGGCAGGGACTGGAAGCAGCAGAAGGCTGCGGGCAGTGAGGGGCTGCTGCTGGTGGCAACGGCTGGGAGACGCCAAGCGTGGTAGCACCTGGCAGGGCTGACCCAATTGTGCATGGTTTCCATGTCAGGGGCCATGGGGGGTCCACATGGCCAGCAGCATGCAGCAGTACTCAGCGAAATAAAACTTCCGGTGCTGCCAACCTGACAGTGGCAGCAGCAGCTTGGAGTGTGCTAGGCGTGGTTGCTCACATCGCTGCTGAGCTTTCTGTCTCCTGTTGACCTGGCGAAAGGACCAGGCAGCTCTGAAATGCAAAACCGCGGCAGGTCCCCTGCTGCTTCCACCAACACAAAGGAAGTGTGGGCCCCTCTCGTCCCTGTCACCACATGTGCATTCTAGCCCCTTCATGCACTCAGATACAAGTGCAGCATGCAGAGGCAGCTCCTGGCTCACCATGGTCCCAAATGTTGAGCTCCCAGTAGTGGGGGGGGGGGGGGGGGGGGGGGGGGGGGGTGTTACGACCCGTTCAAAGTGAACTAAGTTCATATTTAGTTTCTTAGAGTACAAAGGAGGCCAAAAATGCTGTTTAACCAAAATCAGTATACTTTATTCAATATCAATGTACCCACCAAAGCTGATATACTTTATTCAATGTACCCACCAAAAATGATATGCAATAACAAGAGAAAGAAATGGGAGAGCGAAAGCTGTATAGATAAAAGCAAGAGAGAAAAGAGAGATAGGACAGATAGGATATAATTACCACAGAGAGAGACGAAGTCCTCACAGCAGTCCAATAGGTCCGCCTTCGCAAATCCTTGTAGCGCGCAGCTAATAGATTTGTCTTCGCAGAACCCTCGTGGAGCTGATAGATCTTCGTCTTCTGTGGGGAGGTCCTCGAAAGGGGTCTCTTCTGAGGCAGAATATATAGTTCTCCAGAGTGGTGTAGTAAGTAGAATAAATAAATTCGTGTGGGATTAAGCTATTAATAAAAAGATACCCGAGAATGCCTCCAGGATTCCGAAGTTCCCAAACACACCTACTACTGTAACAACAAGACAAAGCCAGAAGATGGCCCGGCCATTAAGGGTAGACCCTCGCTTCACAGCTCCTCAAACACCAGATACCAATCTTAGTGGAGATCCTGGACGATCAAGATCACCCCTCCCAAGATGAATTCCGGAAAAACTATCAAGCAACCTTTTCATGCAGACAGGACTCTTTTAGAAACACAGCATACCTAGACTTTCAATAGACTTAGCCTTAAAGTAAAAAAACTGTATAAAACCCACAGGCTGAAACATAGCAGTGTGGCAGAGTTCGGAGGGTACTTTTGTACCGCCTCTCTGTCCACCCGGCATTCGATCGATGTTGTTTCTTTTTATTGTGGCTTTATTTCAGTGTTGAAATTGTGTTAAATAAATTTTGTTATTTTATTTTGAATTGGCCTCTGACCATTTATAACAGATTTGGTGCCGTGACTCGGATACAATTTGGCTGCGGAGGAATCCCTTTGCACGGGGGGGCGCCCTGCCGGTTTTTCGGCAGCCCAGCAACGCAGGAAACCCCTTCGCACCTATTGTATCACGAACACAAAAATTAGATAAAAGCGCCACAATAAAAAGAGAGAAGGCCTGGATCCAGCAGAGAACCCAAGAAAAGACAGGGAAAGGTCTTTTCGGAGCCGCGGCAACAATTTTTCACTCATAAAATATTCTCCGTGCACGAAGATCTCCAAGCAAGAAAATTGCTGTAAGTACTGCCTGGTTGAGTGGGTGTGATTGAGTGGGTGAATGAGACGTGGCCTGGCCACGAAACGAGAGTGGACCTGAAAGCCGCAGTTCCAAATTTCCCGCGAGGGGTTTAGTCGGCTGACGGAGAAGCGAATCGGGAAACCTCGTTCACTCATCAAAGCCCAGATTCAGGAGAGTCTGGGAGAATCGATCACAGGAAGCAAAAAGAGGAAGGATACGTTCCTTTTGGGTTCAGGAAATTGGTAAACTCTTTTTGCTACGGGCTGATACGCCCAGGACGCAAACCGAAGATTCTTTCCTCAGACGAACAGACCCCCGGTTCAGCTCGCCAGACAAGGGTAAGTAAGCCGAACGATTCGGGACCCGGTTTGCAAATTGTAACAGTCAGGGAGGAGACCCCTGCTCTTAGCCAGAGCTAAGGCTAAGAAAAGAATTTAGTGTTGCGATCCATTATCAAAAGGTAAAGTTTTTTTTGTTTTTTTTCTTTTTAAAAAAAAAAAAAAAAAAAAAAAAAAAAAAAAAAAAAAAAAAAGGAGCAAGGAAAGAGTAAACATCAGAAAGAATCAGAGAAAAGGCATGCTCCCAGAAAAGGAAAAGGTACTTTCGAAATCCCACCAGAAAGCCCACTGGGATGGATCTTAGAGCATTGGGAGAAATGCCCCTCTTTGAAAGGTAAGTCAAAGGAAAAAATGACTTATTACTGTATCAAAGTTTGGGGGGGTAAGGAAATACAAAAACATGTGATCTGGCCGATATTCGGCACATTTGAAAAGTGGATATGTAAGATTCTTTGCAGCTATGTAGAAAGAAAAAAATCAGTAACCTGCGAGGAAAGAGAGTATGCTCAAGTATGGTTAGAAGCCAGAGCAGGACTGTTTGCACTAAGAACTCAGAGGGAAACTTCAGAAAAAAAAGATGAATGGGATCCACTAGAATTTCTCCCTCCCTTTGTATCAGCAACCCCCTTTGTTCCTCCGGGACCTGTTAACCAGCCTGGGCCTGCCTTGGGTCCTTCGCAGGGGGCTCAGTTCATGAGACCAGGTCAAGCCACATCCCTCCCTCCCTTTAATCTCTGGGGAACGTCCCAACTGCCTGCCCCGCTCCTATCCCTGCCTCCAGAAAGAACCCCAGACCAAGAACCCCTTCCCATACCTTTAGACGCACCATCAAAATAGGTAGCGCCGTCTCCACAAATTCCAGGGGCGCAGTACCCGCAAGCAGCAGGACTACAAGTCCCAAAAGCCTCCACGCAGACTCCGCCTTTCCCACAGCCACAAGAAGCAGTTTCCCCCTGGGAAAAAGCCCCGATTTCTCAGCCACTTGTTCCCCCGCAGCCCATGGGAGCCAGAAAAACAGCTCCAGCAGGCTCTCCTCCAGCTAGCAGGACTCGAAGAAGGGCCAAGCTCATGAGTGAAGGGGGGAGTGAAAATGAAGAGGACAAACATAACCTCTTCCCTTTACGGGAAATCCCTACCGCACCCGGAGTTATCAGATTCGTAAATGTTCCACTTAACACAAGAGATGTGAGAGCTTTTAAGAAAGAAATGGGGCGATTATTAGATGACCCATTCGGAGTAGCAGAAAGGCTAGAGGACTTTCTGGGGAGTAGCATATACACCTTTGAGGACCTTATGTCCATTTTAAGGACACTATTCAACCCCGAAGAAAGAGATTTAATCCGACAGGCTGGGATCCGAGACTGAGATCGCCGTAACCCCCAAAGCACACCCAGAGACCTAAAATGGCCTAGCCAAAACCCGGGATGGAGTTCCCAGACTGAAGAAGGTAGACAGAACATGATAGACCTCAAGAATATAATTATCCAGGGAATACGGCAGGCGGTGCCGAAGAGACAAAATATTAGTCGAGTGTTTGGGGAATGCCAAAGAAAAGATGAATCTCCCTCAGATTGGCTGGACCGACTCCAGAAAAGCCTACAAGTATATTCTAGAACAGACCCTAATTCCCCTATTGGAGAAGTGTTGTTAAAAACCCAATTTGTTGCAAAGTCTTGGGAAGACATAAGAAAAAAATTAGAAAAAATAGAAAACTGGCAAGACAAGAACTTACAAGAATTATTAAGAGAAGCCCAGAAAGTATACATGAGACGAGATGAAGAAAATCAAAAAATACAGGCCAAAGTTCTTGTTGAAGCTGTGAGAGAAGTACAAAAGCAAGAGAAGAGCTAGGAACAGGTAGGAACAACGCAGAGAAAAATGGACCAGCCAAATAAGAACCCAGGGCCAAGGGGAGAACTCCCAGAGTGTTATTATTGCAAAAAGAAAAGTCACCTAAAAAGAGATTGTAGAAAAAGAATAAATGATGAGAAAATTTTTCAAGAAGATTAGGGGCGTCAAGGGCTTTTTATTTTAGGGACTAGAACATCAAATGAGCCCTTGGTAAAGCTAAAAATAAGTCCCCAAAAAGAAGTAGTAACATTTTTAGTAGATACAGGGGCAGAGAGAAGCACAGTACAGAGACTGCCCAAAAGCTGTTTAAAAAGTGAAGATAAAGTAACAATAGCTGGGGCAAAGAGAGATCCATTCAAAGTATCAATAATTAAAGATGTAGAGATTGAATCAGATATTAGATTTTGCATAAGAAATTTGCTTCTAGTAGAAGAAGAAGACTATAATTTGTTAAGTAGAGACATGATTATAGCACTGAAGATAAATCTGATAGTAAAAGATTCACAATTAGTAGTAAGCCTATACAAACTGACTACTGAAGATGAAGACAAAATTAATCAAAAAGTTTGGTGCTCTCAAGGAGAGGTAGGGAGATTAGCAATAGAGCCAATTTCAATTGAAATAGAAAAGCCTGAAGAACCTATTAGAATTAAACAATACCCCATATCAGTAGAAAGGAGGAGGAGACTAAAACAAGTAATTGACAATCTAATTGAAAAAGAGACTTTAGAGCCTTGTATGTCAAGGCACAACACTCCCATCCTAGCAGTAAAAAAGGGTGATAGAAGCTACCGGTTAGTACAAGATCTCCGAGCAGTGAATGAGAGAACAAAAACAAAGTTCCCTGTAGTAGCCAATCCTTATACCCTGCTGAATAGGGTATCTCCAGAAGATGTTTATTACAGTGTAATTGATCTTAAAGATGCGTTTTATGCGTGCCCTCTGGCCGAAGGGAGCCGAGATTATTTTGCATTTCAATGGGAAGATCCTGAAACAAACAGAAAGCAGCAGCTTAGGTAGACATCTCTGCCTCAGAGATTTGTAGATTCTCCTAACCTTTTTAGTCAAGCTCTTGAACAATTACTAAGTCAATTCATACCGGTTGAAAGAGCCAAGTTATTGCAATATGTTGATGACCTACTGATAGCTGGCCAGAGGGAGGATCAAGTAAGAGAATGTACAATTTTGTTACTGAATTTCCTAGCAGAAAAAGGATTAAAAGTTTCAAAATCAAAATTACAGTTTGTTGAACCCGAAGTAAGATACCTTAGACACTAGATTTCAAAAGGTAAGAAGAAACTAGACCCTGAGAGAGTTGCTAGAATTGTAGCGCTGCCCCCTCCCAAGACAAAAAGAGAGATCAGACAGTTGTTAAGATTGTTGAGATATTGCAGACAATAGATCGAAAGATACAGTGAAAAAGTAAAATTTCTTTATGAAAGACTAAACACAGATAGAGTAAAATAGACAGAAAAAGATGAAGCTGAGCTTAAGAAGTTGAAAGAAGCACTGATAACTGCTCCTGTTTTAAGTTTGCCAGATGTAAAAAGGCAGTTTCAGTTATTTGTAGATGTCAGCAATCACACTGCTTATGGTGTTCTAACTCAGGACTAGGCAGAGACCAAAAAACCTGTAAGATATGTCTCTAAACTTTTAGATCCAGTAAGTAGAAGATAGCCTACATGCCTACAATCCATCGTGGCTGTAGCGTTGTTAGTAGAAGAAGCCAAAAAGGTAACATTTGGGGCCCCCCTAGTAGTTTATTCACCACATAATGTGAGGAGCATTCTGCAACAAAAAGCAGATAAGTGGCTCACTGACGCCAGACTCCTAAAGTATGAGGCTATCCTAGTACACTCACATAGTTTAGAACTCAAGACAACAGCTGCTCAGAATCCAGCCCAGTTCCTGTTCAGAGAAGCATTAGAAAAAACTGTTCATGACTGTACAGAAATGGTAGAACTGCAAACCAAGGTAAGACCAGACTTAAGAGAAGAAGAATTAGAAGAAGGAGAAAAATAGTTTGTAGATAGATCAGCAAGAGTATTAAAAAGTAAAAGAAAATCAAGATATGCCATAGTAGATAGAAAATCAAGAGAAGTAGTAGAATCAGGACCCCTGAATGCAAGCTGGTCTGCCCAAGCCTGTGAGTTATATGCAGTACTAAAGGCACTCAAGAGATTAAAAGGGAAGAGAGGCACTATTTTTACTGATTCAAAATATGCTTATAGAATTGCACACACTTTTAGTAAGATATAAGAAGAAAGAGGTCTAATTAACACCCGAAGACAGAGATTGATTCATAAAGAAATAATAAAACAAATTTTAGAGGCGATTAGGGGACCTGAAGAAATCTCTATTGTCCATGTCAGAGGACATCAGGTGAGTATGCAATTCCAGACCAAGGGAAATAATCTGGCTGACAAAGAGGCAAAGAGGGCAGCATTGCTCACAATAAGTATCCCTGAGGCTGAGAGAGAAGAACTTCAAGAATATCCCCCATGCCCATCTCAGAAAGAAATCGAAGAGTTTAAAAAGATAGGGGGTAAACTAGAAGAAGGGAAGTAGAAATTACCTGATGGAAGGGAGTTAGTTTCAAAAGAATACACCAGGAAAATTCTGAAAAGATTGCATCAGCAAACACACTGAGGAGCCCAAGCTCTAGCAGAACAATTTTTGAAATTCTTCAGATGTAAAGAGATTTATGAATTAGCCAAACAAGAAGTGCACGGGTGTATAGTTTGCCAGAAGATTAATCGAGCTACCTACAGACAAACAATTTTAAGAAGACGCCCAGTTGCCTATCGCCCGTTTGAAAGAATCCAAGTGGACTTCACTGATTTACCTAAAGTAGAGAGATATAAATTTCTATTAGTAATAGTAGACAAATTAACTCACTGGGTAGAAGCCTTCCCTAAGGCAAGAGCTACTGCCCAGACAGTATCAAAAGTATTGCTAGAAGAAATTATCCCTCGCTATAAGATAATAGATCATATCGATTCTGATCAGGGAACACATTTCACCTCCAAAATTATCAAACAGACTACAGAAGCTCTAAGAATTCGATAGCAATACCACACCCCTTGGCACCCCCAAAGCTCTAGGCAAGTAGAAAGAATGAACCAAACATTAAAGACTCAACTGTCCAAATTAATGATAGAAACAAAGATGTCTTGAGTGAAATGTCTTCCTTTAGCTCTTTTGAACATAAGAACTATGCCTCATTCAAAAACAAGGTTGTCACCGTTTGAAATGCTCTATAGAATGCCTTATAAACATGGAATGCCTGTGGGACACCCTCAAATAGAAGATACCCAGATTCAACCATACCTAATTGCCATAAATAAGAATTTACAAGATCTACGAAAACAAGGGCTCATTTCTCAAAGTACCCCTTTGGGGTTTGCAATACACAAAATAAATCCGAGTGATAAAGTCTTAGTAAAAACCTAGAAAAATATACCTCTAGCACCTCACTGGGAAAGTCCCTTCACTGTTCTTCTCACCACAGATACAGCAATTAAGACAGCAGAAAAAGGGTAGACCCACGCTTCGAGAGTGAAGAAGGTAGACTCACAATACACTACTCAGAAATAGAGAGTGACCTCATCACCTAAAGAGCTGAAAGTCAAGTTGCAACAACACCGATGAATGAAAGAGATCAGATAAAGTGTGAAAGACCGGATTGTGAATGTTTTCCCTTTGTTCACTTCAAGTGTGTATATTGTAAATTGATTTGAGTTGTTCACTGTAGAGGGGGGCGTAAGCCAAAAAGATTATGTACCAACTGTTTAGAAAAAGAACAAGAAGAGACTAGCTATTTCTTAGTAATTGCCACTAACTTAGGTCTGCTGGAGTTAGATTCTCCAGAATAGTATTATATATATGAAAAGGAGACAAAAGAGCAATTAGACGCTAAAGTTGAAGTGCTCAAAGTCGAGTGCAGAAAGACAATCAAAGTACCTTGCTGGTCCGATACAATCAAGTTGTCCAGATAGAGTGCCTTTAAAAGAAAGTTTGCAGTTCAGACTGACAGGACTCCAGAAGCATATGCCTGCTGCCGAGAAGATAGATTACCCCGCCACGGGCTGCAACCCCGTGAGCGAAAAGAAAAGCAGAGGCATGTTGTGATAGAAAGTCCTCGTAGTCCTGAGCCGAGAGACAGGGGGACCCCCCCCCAAGAGCCCACAGAGGCTGACCCTCAAGAAGAAATGTGAACTATAGTTAAACATAGCACCAGAGAGAACCTGAAGTATCAAGAGCATTATGATTGTCCCAAAGATAAGAGAAAAGGGTATTATTTCTTTTATGACACTCAATACTAAATTTTGTAGATCAGAAAAAGGAGTAGAATGCCACGACTCAAAAGCAATTACTAAAGAAAAGCAATCCAACACACACGAATTTATTTGAGTAAATAAAAAGGTGGGGGACTGTAATAAGTAGAATAAATAAATTCGTGTGGGATTAAGCTATTAATAAAAAGATACCCGAGAATGCCTCCAGGATTCCGAAGTTCCCAAACACACCTACTACTGTAACAACAAGACAAAGCCAGAAGATGGCCCGGCCATTAAGGGTAGACCCTCGCTTCACAGCTCCTCAAACACCAGATACCAATCTTAGTAGAGATCCTGGACGATCAAGATCACCCCTCCCAAGATGAATTCCGGAAAAACTATCAAGCAACCTTTTCATGCAGACAGGACTCTTTTAGAAACACAGCATACCTAGACCTTCAATAGACTTAGCCTTAAAGTAAAAAAACTGTATAAAACCCACAGGCTGAAACATAGCAGTGTGGCAGAGTTCAGAGGGTACTTTTGTACCGCCTCTCTGTCCACCCGGCATTCGATCGATGTTGTTTCTTTTTATTGTAGCTTTATTTCAGTGTTGAAATTGTGTTAAATAAATTTTGTTATTTTATTTTGAATTAGCCTCTGACCATTTATAACAGTGGGGAGAGAAATCTCGTGAGTCTAGGCCCAATGCACAATGAGAGGGGGGAGAAGTCCCGTGATGGAGTCCAGGCCCATGCACAATGTGAGGGAGGGGGAGAACAGGGCAAGCTGTCCTGCTACACCTCAGGCACAGGTGGTACAGAATCCAGGGGCAGTGTAGCGTGCTGCGACTACCATTGTTTCAGCAGGATGTATGTCCGGGAACTCAGTTCCCAAGCAAACACACCTGAGCAAAATGGCAATTCTCGTAGCAGTTACATCAACTCTTGAGGTTTCCCTCTTGTTCCCCCCAAAGTCTCCACGACGAAAAACGTGAGACAAAATTGAAGGTTTTCGGGCCGACTGTCACAGCGGGGAGGGTCGAGAATGAGAGAAATGGCACGATGGAAGTGGGGCCTCGCCCCCAGGGCTTCCCTTATGCAGGCATCTGTCTGTGTTCAGGATGCCGCTGTAGGCCAAAAAGGAGGGGGTGGGTGCCAGCAGTTAGTGGTGAGACTGGAGCAGAGAGAGCTCTGTTAAGGCTCATTCAGCCTCGCTTGTCAGTCCCATGGTGGGGGAGGCAGTGAGTCGCTTAATCTCTCACTTGTTCTCCGGACCTTGCCAGGTTGTTTGTTTACCTTTGCTTTCTTGGAAGAAGGTAAGGTTGTTTTGGGGTTTCTTTCTTTCTCTCTTTTTCTTTCTTTTACTTTTTCTTCTCACTGTTGGGGGCAGGGGGGCTTTTGTTGCAAGAGGCTGTTATAAGGATGGGGCCAAGAGCAAGTAAAAAATCCCTAAATGGAAGAAGAAATTAAAAGAGACCCCTGTTATAAATACATATAATATTATTAGCTTTTTGTAAATATTAAGATGAATGCTATATGTATAATGTTAGAATAACTTTGCTGTATAAATGTAGTTTTTATTTCTGCTATTAACAAAACTTAGAAATGGTAATGGGATAGCTGATATATAGTTATGCTTGTAACTGAACTGTCTCTTAACATCCAGTGAACATAGGATGAGGACCCTGCTGCTGACATGTTAACTATCAGCACCTACTGTCTGTGGAAAGTATGGACCAAAGCCCAGTCTGGAGGTGATAATGAAGGAGGACCAAAACCACAGCCAAGAAACATGCATGCTCTAAAAAGGCAGACCCAAGGAGGGGCCATGCAAAATAGTTCCTAGAATATGTAAACTAGTTTGTGGAAAAATATGAATGTGCATAATGGTCTATGAATATGTAACAGGCTGATGTAATGGAAAAGGTATTTAAGGAGTATCTCTGAAGATGATAAGCCAAGCACCTGGCCATTTAACCCTTTGCTTTATTTCTATCTTCTATTGTCTTTTTATTAAACCATTTAAATTTTGCCAAGAAAGTAAATCTCATTTTTCACACCCCTAAACAATCCCCTGGGAAGAGGCTACTCTGCACCCCACTCCATCCAAACAGAAAATCCTGGATTTGAGGAAAACACTGTTTTATTTTCTTCCTTCCTTTTGCTGCCTCCTACCTTTTTCTCTTTTCTCTGTGAACACTAATTTTGATCAAGTGTAACACAAAAGTTATTCTCTACTCAAATTTAACACAAGCAGGTGCTACTTCTCTTTCAAGTTAAGAGAAGAGCTTGAGTGTCAAAAGCATACATATTTTTCCATGCATAACTCAGCTCTAGGAGAGGCATGAAGCTTTCCTTACCAGGTGTGCCTGATCGCCAAGAAACTGTGAGCTGCCCTCCACAGAAATAGGGATCACAGGTCCCACCTCAGTTAAGGGGCAAGAGGTGGCCCTTGACAAAACACAACAGTTTATTGCTGTCACCTACACTTCCCCTTCCCTTCCTCTCCTAATGTAAAGGGTGAGGAATGCCATGTGTGCTATGCACTGTGGGAACCGAGCTAGCTGAGATGGATAATACCTTAGCCCAGGTAGCTTATGCAGAAACCATAAACCTGAGACAATGGGAGGCAGGATATGGAAATTAGGGTACTAATGGCATCATTCCAAAATAGGTCATGTCTCTGGTTCTGGTTCTCCATTCGTTTGAGACCTTTGACATAAAAAGTCATGCCTCTGTCCCTCATTCAGGATTGGACCTCTGCCCTCAGGTAATCTTATATATTTTTAAGTTAGCCACACCCCCACATCTTTGGATGCTGCCACTTGGACCATGCAGTCTCTGCGTTTGTGATCTTGCAACTATTAAAGTTCTATTTTTCGGGCAATTCCATTGTTCGCACTTCTCTATTTTTGCCATGGTCTGCCTGGCTGGACTGTACCTGGAATCACAGTGCCGACCATGATAATGCACTAGCAGTGATCCTCAATAAATCCTCCTAGTCCTCTCCTTCCCTGGGGAAGAAGGGACAGCAAGAGGTGCAGCAAGGTTTGTGCCCTTCCTGCCCTTGTGGGACAAGAGGCAGGAGGCAAGAATCCAGCATGGTCTCTCCTTGACCTTTCCTTTAGGTCAGCACTGTCTGTTCTCACACCAAAGGCACAGAGGGTGCTACTATTCTTTTTCCAGGACCCTACTGGGCGTGCTGGAGCTTAAGTCTGTGAGGCTAAATGATTTATTAAAATATGAATACCAATCTAACATCGATATGCAACTGTGACGGACAAAAGACTCTCTAACAATTTAAGCTAGAAAATGTATGTTTATTACAACACCGGCAGCGCATGGCATAGCTCCCTAATGCACACTGCCAAGATCACAGGTAATTACAAAGCCTTTTATTTACAAAAGTGTTGAATACCCCAAATACAAATGCATATTCATACCCCTGTCACCTCCAGTTCTCCGCTTCGTATGCTAATTAACAAAAAAGCTATTAAACATGCCTAGTTTGTTCCCTGAAATGGGCTGGTGGTCTTTTTATCAGGAGGAGTCACCAAAAGGAGGAAGGAAAATTAGTTTTCCTTGTTCTAAACTTTCAGTCTTTTTAGTGCAAATGTGACAAATGAATACTTGGTAGAACTCCTAGTTTCCTGTCTCTCTGACTGTTCAAAGGGTTTCTGGACACAGGAGGGTTGCAATTGTCTTGTGTTCCTGGGATCTATTTATCAGATTCTCTGTTTCCCATTACAAACCCAGCTAAACAAACATAAAGTTGACAAGCAATTAGTTATTTAGATCCGGGATAGCTTATCCCAAGTCTGGTTTCTTTTAACTACCCTTAACTCTTAATTGATTTCAGCAAAACTTATCTATTTTAGCTAATTCAGCAAAATCTATTTTTAACTACAATCCTAACTTTTTTAAAATCCTTAATTCTTCAAAATTAGTGTTTCACTAAACAGTTAAATATTGCCCAGAGGCAGTGGATGCGATTCATCTCATGTCAAGACTGGCCGGGCCTTTCTTGTTTGTACTTACAGTAATTGTACTTACTGTAATTATAGGCATAATAAACTGATTAAATGGTATGAGGAAAGACAAAAAGGTGAAGAAGACTGTGCAACAACGTCCCACACATACTCCCCTCTCCTGTCCCCATCCCCACTATGTCGTAATTCAACAGGGAGAGACCTGTGGAGAAGTTAGGGCCAGGAGAGCTCTAGGGGAGTGCTGTGCGTGTATGTGCCAGTGTGCACAACTCTGTGTAGACACACAGGTGCTGAGGTGCACACATGTCAGTGTACATGGCTGTGTGTACGTGTGTTGAATTGCACACTTTCAAGTGTGAGTGGGTTTGTGCACAGCTCTGTGCTTGTGAGTGTGCACAGGCTCTGCAGATGTGAGCATGGCCCTGTGTGGGATATGCATGTGTTGGTGTGTATGACACTGCACACATTGGTGTGCACAGCTCTGTATGCACATGTGCTGGTGTGTGTAAGTTAGGCACGCACAGCTCTGTGTGTGTGTGCAAGTGTGTGCTACTAGCAAGCACCAGGGCTCTGTGCACGTGAGCAGGTGCCTGTGTGTGTGCACTAGCTCTGCACATGTCCCTGGGTGCACACACGAGCTAGGCATGCCCAGAGAAATGGCTCCAGAAACATAGCTCTGGATATACAGCTCCATGCATCTGGTTTCTGTCCCACCTGGAAAAAACAGACATGCGTATGTGTGTTTGTGTGTGTGTGTGTCACTAGTGAGCTCTGCTGGCTGGAGTGGCCCCTGGCTCTCTGTGTACACTCTGTTCTTGTAGAAAGAAGAGTTTGCCTCTGTGTTTCCCTTTTATAACTGTTAAAGCATAGAGAGGTTGCCCATCCTGGAAAGAAGGGGAGGCATCCTAGGCATGGCCAGTGCTTTGTCCCTTTTCTGTAGGAGAACTGTCCTTTCCATGATCCCAGGGGCTGGACAGCCTAGCGCAGCTGAGGACTCAGCTGGGTACAGGAAGAGCAGGTGGCTGTGGCCAAAAAGCTTTTGCTAAACCTGGAAAGTTTCAGGGGATGTTGATGGCAAATCCTGATGTGGTGTTGCCTTTCACTGTCCCTGTGCTGTTGGCTGGGTAACTCCTGAGTATATTCTTCCTCCCTAGGCCTGCTCCATCTTGACCAAAAAAGAGACCCCTTTTGCCTTTTTGAGTAGTGGCCAGTCCTGTTTGTCACCTTTCTCATGAAGTCACCCTCTTCCATCCTGTGTGCAGTCCACGGTGTGAATGTGGCAGTGTCCCCCATTGGTGGCAGCAATGACCAGATCAGTGACAGCTGCTGCTTGTGCCTTTCACTTGCCAGCACAAAACCACAGCATTTTCTCTTGTCCCAGGAGCAGCTCATGCCACTGGCACATCTCTACAGCCTAAAGTGGCAGACACCCAGGTCTTGCCAGCACAGACAAGCCTGGAGCATCCTAGAGACCCTGAGAACAAAAGACTGGGGGGTTGTGTGTAAGCTGGTGAACATTGTTGCCACAAGAAATTGGAACCTAGATAAATCCACCTGTTTATTGGAAAAAAACTGCTTGCACTTTTGGGTTTTTTTATGCTGATGGCTTTCTTTTTCCATGTAAGCTCAACTACGATAACTGCAGTGTCTCTGCCAGATGTGATGGCCAGGGGACACCTGCCTGCAATGGTTCATAAGCCAGCATTGCAGTTTCTGGCCAGGCTGGCAAGAAGATAGCCTGCCCTTTGCTGCTTCTCCTCTTCAGAATATTTAAGACGTACTTAAGAGGCTGAGTGAACAAACCCAAAGAGAAACCATAACACCCAGACCGGGCGAGAAGTAACCAAAAATGCCCCAAGATGTCTAAAAAGTAGAGTCAAGCTTCCACTGGCCAGCTAGAAGAATACTTAAATAACACTTAGAGCAAAGAATTTGAATTGTATCAGTCATTGATGTAATTGTCCTGTTTTAAATAGATGAGAGTTAGAGGTGTCTGTTGAGGGGAGAAACGGTGAAAAGTGTTAAAGTAATTAGCTTGGAAACTGACAAGCGGAATACAATGGGAACCAGAGAGTAAGACCAGGTTGGCCCCTATGCTTGTCACTGAGAACATTATAACCCTGCTGCGGGCAGCAACCCTGTAGGTAGGTGGGTCTAGATGCTATATTGGACCTCTGTTACTCTGTTTTTGTGTGCTTAGACCAATTCATGTCACAAACTCCACAAATCATTTTGCTTAGAGAAAACCCAAGGCTTCTTTTCCTTTTTCCACTGTCCTCATGCACATCAACAGATGCTATGATGAGTTATCCAAAATCAAATTTGACTTAAAAGAAGCATGAGTGATTTATCAAAATCGAAAATGAGAGTTAATTGCTCTAGCCAAACTACTTATAGAAAAAGAAAAGGGAGTTTGTTATAGATGAGTAATAAGATGATTTGCTCTCTCAATTTAGGGATGAATATTGTGTGTATGTTAGGAGAAACTTTACTGATGTGTAGTTTTGTTATTGTGGTTTGTTGTTTAGATGTCCTCTGCTCTCCCCATAGTCCCCTTTCCCCCCGCCGTATTGTTGCCACCGGACAGGCTGGGTTGTCCAAGACATGTAGAAGGAAGCTGTGTTGGGCAGTTAAGAATGGGGAAAGCTTGTTGCTAGGGGGGTGCGGCATGACAATACCTGACCTTCAATCAAATTGCAAGAAAGTAGTCTCCACCAATGGACAGCGCAGAAACATTAACTGACAGACTTTAGGAAGGGCCTGGGTTGCCTGATGCAACTCCAAGGGTATAAAGGGCAGAGTAGCCATTTTGTAGACAAGCTTGTGGCTGCTGGGTCATCAGTACGCTGTCCTTTTTCCTTATTCTGCTCTTTTGTTGTATTTTGTTAAGGTTTAATAAACATTTGAAATTTTAAAAGCGAGTGTCATTTCTCACGTTTCTCAGGAACAAAGTGGAACTTAAAACTGTGGAATAGCCCTCCCCTCCAAGATGGCAGCCCCCAAAGATGCCCACATGGCCCAAAAGCCAAAGGGAAAATGGTGTCAGCGCTGCCCCACCCCCCCTTATCGCTCTGGCAGCAGATCCCTCAAGAGAAGTGGCTGGCACTTGGTCAAGGGCTAGAACTTGTGAAGGAACTTCAACCTTTACTCAGCAGGAGCAGTAGGCAGTCAGCTGGGACAACTCAGTGCCTTCTAGATTCAGCTGGGTGTTGCTGGCAGGCTGGGGACCACATGAAATGGGGCTGCTCTGATCCTTTCCAGCGTGGTGACTGTGGACAGTCACTCCTGGAATTTGCACAATGCAGTACAAGATTGCTGTACTCATCTTCTCTGAAGAGGAGAAAAGAAAAGGAAAAAAAATCCAAAACAAACAACCACAAAGAGAATCCCAAAGAGAAGCCTCTACCCACACTTCTTCAGTTCTATGGAAAAAAACGAGAGGCAAGCAAGGCAAGAAACATGAGAACAAACCCGAAGGCAAGAGAAAAAAAATCCTCCAGTCAGGGACCAAAAGCCAGAGTAGCCTCTGCTTCCGTGCTCTGACGAAGATGGACTGGGGAGCTACCCGGCCCTGTTTCCAGCTGCGGAGTTTGGCTTCAAAGAGACATTAACAATTTTGGGCACAGATAGATATATAGTAATATTTTGGGTTACTAGGATACTTACATGTCACTGTGAGCTGAAGGCCTCAGGGAAAAGTTGTAGAGCTTTCTTCTATGCCATCGTTGAAGCCAGAGATGCCAATATTCCCCACCAGCTTCAAAACAGCCAAGGAAGAATGACATGGGACATGCAGAAGCTCTAAATGCTTGCCCGCAAAAGAGGCAGCTCCGTGTTGTGATGCTGGCAAGGTATCAAGGGGATTTCAAGAGGTACCAGGATGTGTCTTCAATAGCTGGAGGCTCTGCTCTATCTTTTGCTGCTGACAACTCCCAATCCAGCACTGCAACCAGCGCCAGAGTCAGCCCCTGGATTCAGAGCTTGTCAGAACCCAGGACATCCCTCTGGCAGCCCTGGGTGATCTGAGATCCTGGCAAGGGGTCCAGAGACCCTGGCACAGTCAAAAATACAAGTACTTTTTATTTTAGCCCATGGGAGCGGTTACCAAATTTGAATGAAGAATTACAAACCACAAGAGTTACTTAGGGTGATAGGTAGCTTATTACTGGTGTTAATGTAGAATTTCGGGGTTCATAATGGATGTTAGAGGAGGGAAGATGGAGGAATCTGAGCGTGCCTATGTGAAACCACAGAGGAGGCAGCCCCAGCATTCCCTCCCTGGAGATGCCCAAAGGGAAGCAGGCACAGCTGTGTCCAGTCAACACAAATGGCTGGCCACTGACTGGCTCCAGCCTGGACAGATGTGGATTCTTCTGCAGGCAGCTCAGGGAAGGTCCCTTTGGCCACCTCCACAGTGCCACTGACAAATGTCAGATACAGTTACAGAGCTCTGCCTAGAGCTGACAGCAAAAGTATATTTATCAAAAAAACCACAAGCCACCACGAAAGAAAAAACTCTGTCCCAAGCAGCGCAGCTCCCTCCCTCCCTCCCTCCGTAGTTCCACCTGCACACACACAGCACCTGAGACTGCAAGCAATCAGCATCCCTCAGGCACATCTGCAGCAGAAGCAGCTTGAAGACAGCCTTGCAGCAGAACTTTTCTCATCCAAACAAAAATGGCGCCATGGAAAGGCAGCTGCAGGGCCCCTTGGAAAGGACGCGGGCAAGTGCCTCAGCCCACAGGGCAGAAAAATGGCTCTGAATCGGACACCTCAGCATGTCAATACTTCTCTCAAGCTGCTTCACTCCTTTGTGAGCAAAAGCTGTGCACAGTTCCGTGTGAACTGCAACCATGTCAGAATCACTTGCCGTGATGGGAGAGGCATGAACGATCCTGAGAAGCTTCTTTTGAGCTAAGAAGGCATGGAAAAAGTCGCACTTGTGCCTAGGAGGCACGAAACAAAAGCCCCCTTTCTAAGCAAATGCTGTGCGCACAAGCTCCATGTAAACTGCAATCATGTCAGAATAATGTTCTGTGATGGGAGAGGCTTATCGATCCTGAGCAAGCTTCTTTTGAGCAAAGAAAGCTTCGAACAAGTACCAGTTGAGAATAGACACCAGGAAAAAAAAGGCCCCTTTTTGAGCAAAACTGCGCACAAGCTCCGTGTGAACTGCAATTATGTCAGAATCAAGTGCCGTTCAGGGAGACACACGAACGATGCTGAGCAGGCTTCTTTCGAGTTCAGAAAGCTGCGAACAAGTCACACTTGTGCTGAGGAGGCATGAGAAAAAACCCCCCTTTAGGAGCACAAGCTGTGTGCACAAGCTCCGCGTGAACTGCAACCATGTCAGATTCACTTGCCGTGATGGGAGAGGCACGAACGATGCTGAGCAGGCTTCTTTCGAGCTGAGAAAGCTGCTACTAAGTGGAACTTGTGCCTAGGAGGCAGGAGACAAAACTTTTCTTTTGGAGCACAAGCTGTGTGCACAAGTTCCGCGTGAACTGCAACCATGTCAGATTCTCTTGCCGTGATGGAAGAGGAACGAACGATGCTGAGCAGGCTTCTTTCGAGCTGAGAAAGCTGCTACTAAGTGGAACTTGTGCCTAGGAGGCAGGAGACGATACCCCCCTTTTGGAGCACAAGTTGTGTGCACAAGCTCTGTGTGAACTGCAACCGTGTCAAAATCACTTGCTGTGATGGGAGAGGCACGAACGATGCTGAGCAGGCTTCTTTCGAGCTGAGAAAGCTGCTACTAAGTGGAACTTGTGCCTAGGAGGCAGGAGACGATGCCCCCTTTTGGAGCAAAAGCTGGGCGCACAAGCTCCGTGGGAACTGCAACTATGTCAGATTCACTTGCCGTGATGGGAGAGGCACGAACGATGCTGAGAAGACTGCTTTTGAGCTGAGAAAGCTGAGAAAAAGTCGCACTTGTGCATAGGTGGCAGGAGTGAAAACTCCCCTTTTGGAGCACAAGCTGTGTGCACAAGCTCCGTGTGAACTGCAACCATGTCAGATTCACTTGCCGTGAAGGGAGAGGCACGAACGATGCTGAGCAGGCTTCTTTCCAGCTGAGAAAGCTGAGAACAAGTCGCACTTGTGCATAGGCAGCAGGAGTCAAAACCCCCCTTTTGGAGCACAAACTGTGCGCACAAGCTCCGTGTGAACTGCAACCATGTCAGATTCACTTGCCTTGAGTGGAGTGGAAAGAACGATGCTGAGCAGGCTTCTTTCAAGCTGAAAAAGCTTAGAACAAGGTGCACTTGTGCCTAGGAGGCAGGAGACAAAAGCCCCCTGTCCTGGGTTGGCAGGTGACTCCTACTCTACATCCTACATCGTGGGGCTATATTGTGTCTTGACAGTTGTTTTCTCTTCCCTTTCGATGAGGACTGCGGCTGATAGGCGGGCCCTCACTGCGGGGGGTGGGGGGGAAATGGCTGCGGGCTTTTTTACTTTCACTTTTGGCTCGGCTTGCTCTGCTTGGCGTGCTTGCTATTTCTCGCTATTGTCTGCTTGTTTTTTTCCTTCCTCTTCCTTTTTTCTTTCCCCTTCCCGAAGATTAGGACCGGCTCTGGACTGACCTGACCTGACCTGAGGAACGTTCGGGAATTCCTAGAGCTCGACACAGGAAATCAGCGCCTCTCCCCGCACAGTACTTGTTTCCTTCTTTTTTCTTTTGTGTGGGGAGTGTTGTTAAAAGAAAAGGTTTTTCCCCTTTCCCTCCAAGGAGTTTTTCTTCCCTCCCGAACCAAGGTTTGGGAGTGGGAGAGGGGTGGTGGAGGTTTGTTTTAGGAGTGCCCCCCCAATCTGTTCCAAACTGGGACTAGTTGTGCGCAAAAGATCCGTGTGAACTGCAACCATGTCAGAAATCACTTGCCGTGATGGGAGAGGCACGAACGATGCTGAGCAGGCTTCTTTCGAGCTGAGAAAGCTGCTACTAAGTCGAACTTGTGCTGAGGAGGCAGGAGACAAAAGCCCCCGTTTAGAGCACAAGTTGTGTGCACAAGCGCGGTGTGAACTGCAACCATGTCAGATTCACTTGCCGTGATGGGAGAGGCACGAACGATGCTGAGCAGGCTTCTTTCGAGCTGAGAAAGCTGCTACTAAGTGGAACTTGTGCGTAGGAGACAGGAGGCACAAGCCCCCTTTTGGAGCACAAGCATGTGTGCACAAGCTCGGTGTGAACTGCAACCATGTCAGAATCACTTGCCGTGATGGGAGAGGTACGAACGATGCTGAGCAGGCTTCTTTTGAGCTGAGAAACCTGCTACTAAGTCCAACTTGAGCCTAGGAGCCAGGAGAGAAAACTTTTCCTTTGGAGCACATGCTCTGCGCACAAGCTCCGTGTGAACAGCAACCATGTCAGATTCTCCTGCTGTAATGGGAGAGGCACGAACGATGCTGAGCAGGCTTCTTTCGAGCTGAGAAAGCTGCTACTAAGTGGAACTTGTGCCTAGGAGGCAGGAGACAAAACGTTTCTTTTGGAGCACAAGCTGTGTGCACAAGCTCCGTGTGAACTGCAACCATGTCAGATTCACTTGCCTTGAGTGGAGTGGAAAGAACGATGCTGAGCAGGCTTCTTTCAAGCTGAACTAGGCGCACTTGTGCCTAGGAGGCAGGAGACAAAAGCCCCCTGTCCTGGGTTGGCAGGTGACTCCTACTCTACATCCTACATCGTGGGGCTATATTGTGTCTTGGCAGTTGTTTTCTCTTCCCTTTCGATGAGGACTGCGGCTGATAGGCGGGCCCTCACTGCGGGGGGTGGGGGGGAAATGGCTGCGGGCTTTTTTACTTTCACTTTTGGCTCGGCTTGCTCTGCTTGACGTGCTTGCTATTTCTCGCTATTGTCTGCTTGTTTTTTTCCTTCCTCTTCCTTTTTTCTTTCCCCTTCCCGAAGATTAGGACCGGCTCTGGACTGACCTGACCTGACCTGAGGAACGTTCGGGAATTCCTAGAGCTCGACACAGGAGATCAGCGCCTCTCCCCGCACAGTACTTGTTTCCATCTTTTTTCTTTTGTGTGGGGAGTGTTGTTAAAAGAAAAGGTTTTTCCCCTTTCCCTCCAAGGAGTTTTTCTTCCCTCCCGAACCAAGGTTTGGGAGTGGGAGAGGGGTGGTGGAGGTTTGTTTTAGGAGTGCCCCCCCAATCTGTTCCAAACCGGGACTAGTTGTGCGCAAAAGATCCGTGTGAACTGCAACCGTGTCAGAAATCACTTGCCGTGATGGGAGAGGCACGAACGATGCTGAGCAGGCTTCTTTCGAGCTGAGAAAGCTGCTACTAAGTGGAACTTGTGCCTAGGAGGCAGGAGACAAAACTTTGCTTTTGGAGCACAAGCTGTGTGCACAAGCTCCGCGTGAACTGCAACCATGTCAGATTCACTTGCCGTGATGGGAGAGGCACGAACGATGCTGAGCAGGCTTCTTTCGAGCTGAGAAAGCTGCCAACAAGTTGCACGTGTGCCTAGGAGGCAGGAGAAGATGCCCCCTTTTGGAGCAAAAGCTGGGCGCACAAGCTCCGTGGGAACTGCAACCATGTCAGATTCACTTGCCGTGATTGGAGAGGCACGAACGATGCTGAGAAGACTGCTTTTGAGCTGAGAAAGCTGAGAACAAATCGCACTTGTGCATAGGAGGCAGGAGTGAAAACACCCCTTTTGGAGCACAAACTGTGCGCACAAGCTCCGTGTGAACTGCAACCATGTCAGAATCACTTGCCGTGATGGGAGAGGCACGAACGATGCTGAGCAGGCTTCTTTCAAGCTGAGAAAGCTTAGAACAAGGCGCACTTGTGCCTAGGAGGCAGGAGACAAAAGCCCCCTGTCCTGGGTTGGCAGGTGACTCCTACTCTACATCCTACATCGTGGGGCTATATTGTGTCTTGGCAGTTGTTTTCTCTTCCCTTTCGATGAGGACTGCGGCTGATAGGCGGGCCCTCACTGCGGAGGGTGGGGGGGAAATGGCTGCGGGCTTTTTTACTTTCACTTTTGGCTCGGCTTGCTCTGCTTGGCGTGCTTGCTATTTCTCGCTATTGTCTGCTTGTTTTTTTCCTTCCCCTTCCTTTTTTCTTTCCCCTTCCCGAAGATTAGGACCGGCTCTGGACTGACCTGACCTGACCTGAGGAACGTTCGGGAATTCCTAGAGCTCGACACAGGAGATCAGCGCCTCTCCCCGCACAGTACTTGTTTCCATCTTTTTTCTTTTGTGTGGGGAGTGTTGTTAAAAGAAAAGGTTTTTCCCCTTTCCCTCCAAGGAGTTTTCTTCCCTCCCGAACCAAGGTTTGGGAGTGGGAGAGGGGTGGTGGAGGTTTGTTTTAGGAGTGCCCCCCCAATCTGTTCCAAACCGGGACTAGTTGTGCGCAAAAGATCCGTGTGAACTGCAACAGTGTCAGAAATCACTTGCCGTGATGGGAGAGGCACGAACGATGCTGAGAAGGCTTCTTTCGAGCTAAACAATGCGCACTTATGCCTAGGAGGCAGGAGACAAAACTTTGCTTTTGGAGCACAAGCTGTGTGCACAAGCTCCGCGTGAACTGCAACCATGTCAGATTCACTTGCCGTGAAGGGAGAGGCACGAACGATGCTGAGCAGGCTTCTTTCGAGCTGAGAAAGCTGCTACTAAGTGGAACTTGTGCCTAGGAGGCAGGAGACAAAACTTTGCTTTTGGAGCACAAGCTGTGTGCACAAGCTCCGCGTGAACTGCAACCATGTCAGATTCACTTGCCGTGAAGGGAGAGGCACGAACGATGCTGAGCAGGCTTCTTTCGAGCTGAGAAAGCTGCTACTAAGTGGAACTTGTGCCTAGGAGGCAGGAGACAAAACTTTGCTTTTGGAGCACAAGCTGTGTGCACAAGCTCCGCGTGAACTGCAACCATGTCAGATTCACTTGCCGTGAAGGGAGAGGCACGAACGATGCTGAGCAGGCTTCTTTCGAGCTGAGAAAGCTGCTACTAAGTGGAACTTGTGCCTAGGAGGCAGGAGACAAAACTTTTCTTTTGGAGCACAAGCTGTGTGCACAAGCTCCGCGTGAACTGCAACCATGTCAGATTCACTTGCCGTGATGGGAGAGGCACGAACGATGCTGAGCAGGCTTCTTTCGAGCTGAGAAAGCTGCTACTAAGTGGAACTTGTGCCTAGGAGGCAGGAGACAAAACTTTGCTTTTGGAGCACAAGCTGTGTGCACAAGCTCCGCGTGAACTGCAACCATGTCAGATTCACTTGCCGTGAATGGGAGAGGCACGAACGATGCTGAGCAGGCTTCTTTCGAGCTGAGAAAGCTGCTACTAAGTGGAACTTGTGCCTAGGAGGCAGGAGACAAAACTTTGCTTTTGGAGCACAAGCTGTGTGCACAAGCTCCGCGTGAACTGCAACCATGTCAGATTCACTTGCCGTGAATTGAGAGGCACGAACGATGCTGAGCAGGCTTCTTTCGAGCTGAGAAAGCTGCTACTAAGTGGAACTTGTGCCTAGGAGGCAGGAGACAAAACTTTGCTTTTGGAGCACAAGCTGTGTGCACAAGCTCCGCGTGAACTGCAACCATGTCAGATTCACTTGCCGAGATGGGAGAGGCACGAACGATGCTGAGCAGGCTTCTTTCGAGCTGAGAAAGCTGCTACTAAGTGGAACTTGTGCCTAGGAGGCAGGAGACAAAACTTTGCTTTTGGAGCACAAGCTGTGTGCACAAGCTCCGCGTGAACTGCAACCATGTCAGATTCACTTGCCGTGAAGGGGAGAGGCACGAACGATGCTGAGCAGGCTTCTTTCGAGCTGAGAAAGCTGCTACTAAGTGGAACTTGTGCCTAGGAGGCAGGAGACAAAACTTTGCTTTTGGAGCACAAGCTGTGTGCACAAGCTCCGCGTGAACTGCAACCATGTCAGATTCACTTGCCGTGAAGGGAGAGGCACGAACGATGCTGAGCAGGCTTCTTTCGAGCTGAGAAAGCTGCTACTAAGTGGAACTTGTGCCTAGGAGGCAGGAGACAAAACTTTGCTTTTGGAGCACAAGCTGTGTGCACAAGCTCCGCGTGAACTGCAACCATGTCAGATTCACTTGCCGTGAATGGGAGAGGCACGAACGATGCTGAGCAGGCTTCTTTCGAGCTGAGAAAGCTGCTACTAAGTGGAACTTGTGCCTAGGAGGCAGGAGACAAAACTTTGCTTTTGGAGCACAAGCTGTGTGCACAAGCTCCGCGTGAACTGCAACCATGTCAGATTCACTTGCCGTGAAGGGAGAGGCACGAACGATGCTGAGCAGGCTTCTTTCGAGCTGAGAAAGCTGCTACTAAGTGGAACTTGTGCCTAGGAGGCAGGAGACAAAACTTTGCTTTTGGAGCACAAGCTGTGTGCACAAGCTCCGCGTGAACTGCAACCATGTCAGATTCACTTGCCGTGAAGGGAGAGGCACGAACGATGCTGAGCAGGCTTCTTTCGAGCTGAGAAAGCTGCTACTAAGTGGAACTTGTGCCTAGGAGGCAGGAGACAAAACTTTGCTTTTGGAGCACAAGCTGTGTGCACAAGCTCCGCGTGAACTGCAACCATGTCAGATTCACTTGCCGTGAAGGGAGAGGCACGAACGATGCTGAGCAGGCTTCTTTCGAGCTGAGAAAGCTGCTACTAAGTGGAACTTGTGCCTAGGAGGCAGGAGACAAAACTTTGCTTTTGGAGCACAAGCTGTGTGCACAAGCTCCGCGTGAACTGCAACCATGTCAGATTCACTTGCCGTGAAGGGAGAGGCACGAACGATGCTGAGCAGGCTTCTTTCGAGCTGAGAAAGCTGCTACTAAGTGGAACTTGTGCCTAGGAGGCAGGAGACAAAACTTTGCTTTTGGAGCACAAGCTGTGTGCACAAGCTCCGCGTGAACTGCAACCATGTCAGATTCACTTGCCGTGAATGGGAGAGGCACGAACGATGCTGAGCAGGCTTCTTTCGAGCTGAGAAAGCTGCTACTAAGTGGAACTTGTGCCTAGGAGGCAGGAGACAAAACTTTGCTTTTGGAGCACAAGCTGTGTGCACAAGCTCCGCGTGAACTGCAACCATGTCAGATTCACTTGCCGTGAATGGGAGAGGCACGAACGATGCTGAGCAGGCTTCTTTCGAGCTGAGAAAGCTGCTACTAAGTGGAACTTGTGCCTAGGAGGCAGGAGACAAAACTTTGCTTTTGGAGCACAAGCTGTGTGCACAAGCTCCGCGTGAACTGCAACCATGTCAGATTCACTTGCCGTGAAGGGAGAGGCACGAACGATGCTGAGCAGGCTTCTTTCGAGCTGAGAAAGCTGCTACTAAGTGGAACTTGTGCCTAGGAGGCAGGAGACAAAACTTTGCTTTTGGAGCACAAGCTGTGTGCACAAGCTCCGCGTGAACTGCAACCATGTCAGATTCACTTGCCGTGAATGGGAGAGGCACGAACGATGCTGAGCAGGCTTCTTTCGAGCTGAGAAAGCTGCTACTAAGTGGAACTTGTGCCTAGGAGGCAGGAGACAAAACTTTGCTTTTGGAGCACAAGCTGTGTGCACAAGCTCCGCGTGAACTGCAACCATGTCAGATTCACTTGCCGTGAATGGGAGAGGCACGAACGATGCTGAGCAGGCTTCTTTCGAGCTGAGAAAGCTGCTACTAAGTGGAACTTGTGCCTAGGAGGCAGGAGACAAAACTTTGCTTTTGGAGCACAAGCTGTGTGCACAAGCTCCGCGTGAACTGCAACCATGTCAGATTCACTTGCCGTGAAGGGAGAGGCACGAACGATGCTGAGCAGGCTTCTTTCGAGCTGAGAAAGCTGCTACTAAGTGGAACTTGTGCCTAGGAGGCAGGAGACAAAACTTTGCTTTTGGAGCACAAGCTGTGTGCACAAGCTCCGCGTGAACTGCAACCATGTCAGATTCACTTGCCGTGAATGGGAGAGGCACGAACGATGCTGAGCAGGCTTCTTTCGAGCTGAGAAAGCTGCTACTAAGTGGAACTTGTGCCTAGGAGGCAGGAGACAAAACTTTTCTTTTGGAGCACAAGCTGTGTGCACAAGCTCCGCGTGAACTGCAACCATGTCAGATTCACTTGCCGTGAAGGGAGAGGCACGAACGATGCTGAGCAGGCTTCTTTCGAGCTGAGAAAGCTGCTACTAAGTGGAACTTGTGCCTAGGAGGCAGGAGACAAAACTTTCTTTTGGAGCACAAGCTGTGTGCACAAGCTCCGCGTGAACTGCAACCATGTCAGATTCACTTGCCGTGAATGGGAGAGGCACGAACGATGCTGAGCAGGCTTCTTTCGAGCTGAGAAAACTTCGAACAAGTCGCACTTGTGCCTAGGAGGCAGGAGACAAAAGCCCCCTGTCCTGGTTGGCAGGTGACTCCTACTCTACATCCTACATCGTGGGGCTATTTGTGTCTTGGCAGTTGTTTTCTCTCCCTTTCGATGAGGACTGCGGCTGATAGGCGGGCCCTCACTGCGGAGGGTGGGGGAAATGGCTGCGGGCTTTTTACTTTCCTTTTGGCTCGGCTTGC